>JAJLYF010000004.1:0-385863 GCA_030571655.1 Jamesozyma lodderae | reverse complement strand
CAGAGCATTGGAACCCAGAATAGGAATTCTTGGATAATCGATGACGGAGAATTCAATGAGATTATTAGAAATGTAATCTGTTGATTTCTTAGCCTATTCATTAATGGATGGGTTTGAGACCATATTGCTTACATAGTGTAAGATATGAGCCTTTAGTATCCTTAATAATTTTTAATGATTTGAGTGTGTAATTAGATTAGATTACTTATTTAGTATTTAATCCAAGTGTTGCTTGGTTATACATAAAGAATAATATATATAATAGCCATATTTAAGATAACGATTAGAAGTTATCGGGCGTGGGAGTTTTAAGACCCATTTATATACTTTGTGGTTTGAGAGGACCTCGGCGGCAATTCATGACTTGCCGGAGGTTCTTCACCAATTAGTTGGGTGTTACCCCAACGGATCGTCGGAAAGGATCGAGTGACATCTTTTAGATCTTTTTGTGTCATCCGACCTTAGCCGCTTATGGTTAATTATATAGTAGGGTTAATTATCTAATTTACTTAGGTCTTGGCTCTGCAGAAGCCCGGGTGACTAGTACTAGGTTTAGGGTTGATGTCGTTCGACGTAATACCTCGACCAATGGCGGATCATTAGGAATCGGGTAGTGATGAGCTGAGAGGCAACTAAGCAATCGGTAGCTGACCAGGCTAAGATCGTTAGGTTCGTGCAGCTAGATGTGCGACTGAGGGTAAAGCATCCCAGTCGGGTCCGTAAGTTGGTTATGAGTAACCAGACTCTGGCGAGTTATATAATAAGTACAGAATTGTATAATTATGTATTGGATAGATGTAAAGGCTCTTGATTATGTAAGATTTTCGGTGGTCTTGTGCCAACCTATCTTACACATAGATACTGAGAAATAAAGCTCGCATGGCGTAATGGCAACGCGTCTGACTTCTAATCAGAAGATTCTGGGTTCGACCCCCAGTGTGAGTGCTTCATTTCTTTTTTTTCATTCAGATGGATTCAAAAAATTTGAATATAGATATATAATCAAATGTCTATACAGAATTTCTGATAGTACTTCCACAGTAACTGTTTGAAACTGGCTGGGCTTAAGACATTATTGATATGGCAATCCAAAATTCCTTCGATCAGAAGAAGGCATCAATTCTTGAAGAGATAAACTCAGTAGAGCCAGATCTTTCACCAAAAGGAACAATCGATAAACTATGTATGCCTATTATTGAGCTCATCAATTCCCATAAAGATATGGTCAGTACTTCATCCTGTTCTGGTAGAATCAGTGTTTTTGTGGAGGGTTCTAAGAATTACCATGATGTTATTAAGGTTGGCGGAAAAGGCCAAGGTGGGAAATGGTTATATGTATCGCATGAGAAGGACCAAGTAATGGGATGGGTTTTTGAATTAATGAATGGTAACTTGGAAGATAACCTTAAAATTGTTGTAGAGGGTACAGAGACAGAGGGAGAATTTGATGGATCTACCAGATATCTTTTATATAAATATGAACCATTTATCTTGCATGTTAAATGTAGAGATTTTGAAACTGCTTCCAAGCTGTACAATGTTGCAATGTCATGCGGCTTTAGAGAAAGTGGTATCGGCTCCAATAATATTGTTGCCATAAGAATCAACATTAAGTTGGATGTTCCAATCGGTTATTTAGATGAGAAAACTAATGAATTAAAGCTTTTTGTCTCGTTGAACTACATCAAACTGCTTGATAGCTTGACTTTAACTAAGTTTGAAGATAACGCTAGAAAAATTGCAGAGCTTTATAATAAAATCGATAAAGAAATGATTAATGTAGTAGATGAAGGAGCATGCACTAAGATTGATAAAGAAACTAAGGAAGAAAGAAGGGAAAGGAAGATACGAGAAGGTTTAGAAAGACAGCGTAAGATCCAAGAATCCAAAAATGAAACGAATTTTTGAAACCTGCTCTTCTTGCCTCAAGATGAATACATGCTTATGTTTGATAAAGTAATTCTTGGTTAATGAACGGTAAATGAGTTATATTCAGTTGTATTCAGTTGTAGGCGTATGCATATCTGTTATTTTTTATAGATCACGTTGAAAAAATAATTTACTCATTAATATATATATATAATTCCATAATTTGCATGATAGCACTTATCATTCTGCTCCATTAAGTAAGTAAAATTTAACAAACTATCATAAAGCTAGATTTGTCGAATTGCGAGGACAGCATATTTCCTTAGTTCAAGTACTTGTAATAAATGAAAAAACACTGGTTTCAAGTAAATAAAATGCAGATTCACATTAACATATATAATGGAAATTGACTAATAATTAACAGTATCTACAAATATATAATAAGTCTATTAACGATAATGATATCGTAGTTTTTGATTAACAAATGAAAAAAATACAAATAGGACGTTGGAATGGGTTTATCATGATGGTCGTTTAAAATATAATATAATTTACAGGTTTCAAGTCAACTAATATGGGCAATTGACTTTTTAATCTTCTTCGCCGGCATGCATTAACGTCTCAAACCTATTGGTTGCAACTGGACGAGAAGTATCTTCTTTTTGCGCGGTATGCCTTTGGTTATTATTATTATTATATCTTCCGGAATTTGTGCCAGAAGATACAAAGTTGTCTCTTGAACCATCTCTTTTATAATTTCTATTTGAATTGCTATAATTATTGCCATAATTGGCTCCATAGTTGTTCTTCATATTATTAGATTTTTGATAATAGTTACTACTACCATTATTGTAAGAATTGTTTGTACGTCTAGAAGGTGTTCTTGAGCTATTTTTCAATTGGCGAGCTTTTTCGTCTTCTTCGTGAATTTGTTGAATGGTCTTTGGACCTGTATTCTTCTTTTCACTATTCCATTCTTTATCTTCTCTTAATTCTTTAATATCAATCAATTTGAATTTAATTCTGCTTGAAATTTTATCCTCATCTATGATCGTTTGCAAAATACCGAATAGATTATCCAATAATACAGAGCCCTCGAGAGTCCCTCTACCAGCACTGAAAGAATCTGTCTCAAATTGCTCACCGACAGTATTTAATAGTTCAACTACTGATTCTAAGATTTCTTCCGATGGGTTATCGTTTAAGTCCTTCATTAGTCTCCGGAAACATTCAAACATCATCTTACCAGTCAATAAATTTAAACGATATAAGAAACCAATAAAACGAACTAACCCCAGCCCTCTTCTCTTAGCTTTGGCGGCTTCATAATATTCATCAGACATCATCTCAGGCTCCAATGGTGAACCATCCTCATTTGTTGGTAACTTATCAGTCCAACCCTTTTCAAACTCTGTATGACATCTTGCTACTAGATAATGAAGAACCAACTTGGGACCTGTTTTACTTTCATTATTTTCATCTTTAATTTCTGGATTTAACTCTTTAACAATCTTACCACATAATTGAGCGTACATTGATGACCAATATGGCTCATCTGTGGCTTTAAGGAAGACTTGTTCGATAACTAATCTTAATGTTTCACCATTAGTTTCCCACTGAGATTGGTTGGCAATTTGGATAATATCAGCGGAGATTGTGTCGAATTTCTCCAATGTTAATTTATTTAACAATGACTTCATTTTTCTTTCAACGTCATCTTTCTCTAACAATTCTGTAACACCATCTGGAGCCAATTTCTTTTCGGTTTTTTTGGCCCTTGATTTTGGAATCCATCTATTAGCCGTTGGTACCAACGGAGCAACTTCTTCTTTAGGTTTGGAGTCTTCATGAGATTGTCTATGATCATAATCGCTGCCCATTGCTGCCCTTTCGCGATCTTTTCTAGATACGTACCCTGTAGTAACTCTATTCGATCTTCTGTCATCGTATCTTTTAGATTGTCTTTTAGATGAATTTCTAGAATTAGCTCTACCACCTTCCATATTTCTTACTGATATATTTCTCATATTATTGAGCATAGAGGAGCTATACCTTGAGCTATCACGTGGTCTATTCGATCTACCACTATTGTTACCGCCCATACCCGGTGGAATTACAATCTTAGACCTGGTAGTTTTTATCCATTCTTCATCAGGTATAACAGAGACCTTATCTTTAAATTGAACAAGGAAAGTTGGACCATAAGTGTATTTAACATATGTCTTTTTATATTTAGGATCTGGTGATTCAATTGGTTCAGGATATTCGAAAGTATAAACATCTTCAATTGGTTCTATTTCGTCTAACTTTTTTATTAATTCTGTCATTGTCAGTCTTAGCTCCTCAGGAGTAGACTCTGGTAGTTCAGCTTGATCAACAACTTGAGCTTCCCGAATATCTTTCTCTCCGGTTTTGTCTTGTTGCACTTCATCAATGGCAATCTTTTCTTCTATATCTTCTTCTATTTCTTTCTCCTCTTTTTGTATCTTGGATTTAAGCTCTTCTGCCGGTGAGGATGTCTCTGTAACGTTATCTCCTTTAATCGAAATCTCTTCATTATCTGGCTTTAGCTCTTTCGGTTCTTCAGTCTGTTCCTTTACAGGCTCCAACTTATGTGATTCTAATGGTTCCTTGCTTTTATTTTTTGCATCCATTGCTAATTTACGTAATTTAACTTGTTCCAGAAAAACTCTTTTTACTTTTTCTGCTTCTGTTTCTTTTGATGTCTCATCTCCTTCAGTTGCTGTTTTATTTACAGTGTTGGATTCCTCAGTTGGAAGATTATTAACCTTGCCGACTTTCGTTTCTGAATTTATGGTAGCATCGTTTACCTTTTCAGTACTCAAAGTTCGAGGTTCTGGAGTGGACTTTTTGGAACTAACTGCACTTGATTGAGGTGATACAGATGCAGACGAGGGCAGTTTTGTATTGTCAATTGAAGAAGTCTTTCGATGGTGTATATCTTTCAAATTTAATTTTTCACCGGTCTTGGTTGTAATTTCAATTTTTTTATGAACAGGAGTAGTCTGCGGTTGGCTACTTGTATTACTCACTGCCTGCGGTGATGTTCTTTGTTGTTGAGGCTGAGCTTGTAATTGCGCAATATCTATCGGAATACCGTTATTCATGGCAGCCATTTGTTGTGGCATATAATACATCGGAGTAACATAAAAATTTGGCCAACTCATTGTAGGATTATGATTTTGGTTCGCTTGGTTTCTATTCTTGTAAATATTATTGGGGTTATTACGGCCACTACCGTTAATATTGTTACCATTAAATTTATTATAGTATTGACCTGCGCCATTGTACCTACCGTTACTAGGTATTGGTGTGTTATTATTTGTATTATATCTATTACCTCTTTGCTGATATTGTCTGCTACCGCCATATGACCCACTGTGTTGACCTTTCGAGTAATTAGGGTTGTTATAGCCATTGCTGTAACTATAAGCTTGCTGATCCCTACCATGGGTCCCATCTTCATTTACGGTTTGGGCATATCCAGAGGATTCTTCTGACAGATGATTTTTAGACGGAGATGATTCTTTTTCATTTATAATAACAGGTTCATGGACAGTTTCCTGCTTAGAGCCATTCTGGAGATTTGTTTTCTCAGTCATTATCGAAGTAAGGCTGTATTGTATTGATTTTTTTTTTTTTTGGATTAATATTTATTACTACCTATGAGTAATTTATATGCAGGGATATGATTCAAACTGGAACTAAAAAAAAGGAAAGTAAAAGTGGAAATTGGTATATCTTACAATAGTGTACTTAAAGATAACCGTTGCACCCAGATATACACTTTAAAGCTCCTTAATTTTTTAATTTGACAGATTTGTAACAACAAAATCAGCTCAATCGAAACTTTAAAGGAATTATAGCAACTGTATTCAGTTAGTATATAAGACACAATCCAACTGTAGTATAATGTAGTTCCTTCTGGATGTCTTTACCGCTGAAAGCAAGAAGGAAACTGATCTGAAATTTTTTATCCCACATACTCCTTCTTTAAATTTGAATATTTAAATTGTTGTTTCCCGGTCACCGCTTTCTTTTGTGTGCGAGTTCCCCTTTTCGGTGCTCGTGGTAGTTGCAACCCCGTAGTGAGTGACTGTATTGAATCATTTAGAGTAAATAATATATTAGAACTATGTAATGTATATCGTCGATATTTCGTATGCGGGAAATTTCTATCTACTTAAACAGCTTGGCTTCGGAGATTGCTGTCTCTTGGTTCTTGTTCATCACTTTACCAACGGCTAGTTCGAAATCTTCCTGGGTGACATGTATTCTTCTTTCCCTAAGAGCATACATACCCGCTTCTGTACAAACACCCTTGACATCGGCACCAGAACAACCGTTCATTTTTTCAGCAATCTTCCTCAGGTTGATACCACGTGTTAGATTCATCTTTCTTGAATGAATTCTTAAGATCTCTGTCCTTGCTGCGACGGTTGGTGGTGGGAATTCAATTTTTCTATCTATTCTACCAGGTCTTAGTAATGCAGGATCTAAAATATCCAATCTATTCGTTGCCATGATGATTTTAATGTTTTTAGAGGTCTCGAAACCGTCTAATTGATTTAGTAACTCTAACATAGTTCTTTGAACTTCAGAGTCACCACCTCCAGAACCACCTTCAACACGACTAGAACCAATGGAATCGATTTCATCCATGAAGATAATAGAAGGTGCGTGCTCTCTTGCCATGACGAACAATTCACGCACCATACGAGAACCTTCACCAATATATTTTTGAACTAATTCTGCACCACTAACTCTAATAAACTTACAATCCGTATGATGTGCTACAGCTCTTGCTAGTAACGTTTTACCTGTACCAGGAGGACCATACAGAATAACACCTTTAGGTTGAGCGATACCCAAACTTTCAAATAATTCTGGATGTTTTACAGGTAATTCGATGACTTCTTTAATTTCTTTGATTTGTTTCGTTAAACCACCAACCATATCATATGTTGAGTCAGGAACCTTTTCTACCATCATCAATGAAACTAATGGATCGGCTTTGTTTTCTAGAACTTTGTGTAACATATATGAATCACTCTTTAAACAAACTCTTTGTGAAACTTTTAAATCCTTGACATTAATGTCCTTAGCGACATCGACAATATATTTACCTTCTGGTTGAACTTTAACTAGTACCTTTTTATCGGACACCACTTTGATGACTTCACCTACGTAAGAGCCTGGTTCCTGTAGGTAACGTAGTTCATCCTTTATAAAACGAACCCTTTCATTTAATGCATTTCTTTGTGCCTCTAATCTTCTTAAATTGTCAGTTTTAGCACGGATCTTCAATTCTGTGTCTTGAATCTTTTGTTCGAAGTACGGTTTAATTCCACTTTCGTGAGCATGTAATGATAGCGTTGGAACAGATGATGTGGCTGCTGCAGATGACATATCTTGTGGTCGATTGCTATTTCTATTGAATATTTGGTTTGAACGACTACCTTCGTATGATTGCCCTCGTATTATTTTTGCCACCTTAGTTTAGTTCTTTGCTTTCTTCTGCTCCCTCGAAAGACTTTTTCGAGTATTTTGATATTACCCGGCTCTTGTTTTAAAATATATATTTATTGAACAAAGCTCAAGAGAGGGAAGTCACTAAACAAAAAACAAAGGTCCTATATACCAAGTCGGTAGTGTGAGGATGACCCATAAATCTATCTTTGTAACCTGTGGAGCTACTGTCCCATTTCCGGGTTTGGTTGATTGTGTCTTAGAACCAGAATTTATTTCTGTAGCTATCAGTCAGGGCTATGACAGATTGATTATTCAAATAGGTAAAGGTTACAAGACTAATTTTCTTCTAAAAAAGAAACCAGATGATACAGATCAAAAACAGACTTCTTTAACTGCTGATCAATTGGGTTGCGGTGCCATTGCAGGAAGTTGGATTATCAAAGATTCAAAACTTGAAGTAATTGGAATTGAGTATTCTACTAAAATTCAAGATGTTATTAAGAACTATTCTAACTTAGTTATATCTCACGCAGGTACGGGATCTATTTTAGATTCATTGCGTTTAAACAAGCCACTAATAGTATGTGTAAATGATAAGTTGATGGACAATCATCAACAGCAGATTGCTGATAAGTTCGAAAAGCTTGGGTACGTTTGGTCTTGTGGGCCAAATGTTAATCAAATGACTGACTGTTTAGAGAAATCAAAGCTTCAAAAATTAAAAGAATTTCCTGAAGCCCACAACAAGTTATTTGAAAACATATTGACAAACATAGCATACTCATGAATATACATATATATCAGAAAATGAAAAAAATAGTAATAATAATAAACAGGAATTCCGAACTTAGCCCTTTATTTGACTTTGATTTTAATGTAAAATTCCGTTAAAACATTTATTCTAGCAAAAAATGATTTCGCCCAGGATCGAACTGGGGACGTTCTGCGTGTTAAGCAGATGCCATAACCAACTAGACCACGAAACCATATTTTATATACTTTTAGGTAAACAATATAATAACAAATCAATCAATTCCTAAAATAGGCAAGAAAGCAACAGATTACATTTTTAATAATCTCATTGAATTTTCCGTCATAGATTATCTAAGAATTCCTATTCTGGGTTCCAATGCTGTGTCATTGACCAACTTATTACAACAGCCAGATGCACTGCCATGGGCTTCCACTTTTTCAAGATATTCTTGATGAACTTTTTGTGCATCAAAGATGTAATCAGACATTTTCCAAGTCTAAACCTGATCCTTCTTTTATACTATAAAGTAATATGTAACATATATATTTTTTACATTTTTGTCTTTATAAGTGAAAATTTTCACTTTTTCCGACATTTTTTCTTGTGATGAGCGTCAGCGCACAAATAATAAATGTGCTTTTAACACTAAATAATGTGTAATAAAACCTATAATCTCAATTGTTAGAAGTCTTGGCTTTTGAGAAGTAATAGTACAGATATTTGTAAAAATATTAGAAAATTAGACAAATTGTTTCTATGAAAAAAAATTTAGGTATAAAAGTGACACATCAGGCGACCAGCAATATTAAATACTTCTATCATACAGTAATTACAATATATCCTTAAATTTTAATGTATTCTCATATTATGATAAATACAGCTTGACAACAGATTATTGATATAAACTTTACAGGCTTTATGAAATATTTAGAAGAGTTTCTTGACAAAAACGCCAATGAACGAATAAATAAATAAAATGGCAATTTTTACATTCATTTAAACTCAATGCTAGCATAGAATGTATACCTTGAACATAAAAAGTAATTATCATTCCACATTTAGTATACTTTGCTTTCACATGCAGATATTATGCTATACATGTAAATAAAGCACACAGCAAATGTCTAAGTTACCAGATATACAGTCATACACTTTTTTGCCAGCATCTATTCAATGTCTTGAACTAGAAGGTAGTCTGGAAGTAAAGCCTTTACCACATATTTTATTCTCGAAGATTTTCCTCAGCTTTTGTTCCGCTTGCTCATGATATAACAATAAAATGTATTATAACAATGATTTTTTTCAATAAGGTACCGATTGTATTGGTATTTACAGTATAACAGAACAAGCAAGTGCTTATTCTTGTAACTGGTAGACTTCATACCATGCAGGAGAGACAAAAAATTGAAACTCAATTATATCTTGGCCATAAATATATTTTGGTAAATATTTTGTTTCTTATATATACCCAACTCATCTTATTGAATTGAGGTAGTTGAACTAAAGAATGTCAAACATGTATAACATTGTGTTATATACCAGCTGCTTCTTCTTCCCTTGTGTGGTAGATTTTTAATATCTATAAATATAAGCTGCCTTCGATCTAAACAGTTCAATTGACAACTCAGATCCTTACTTCTTAAAAATATGACATCAGCGAAATAGTTACATTTTCAATTTTAATATTTAGTTTTTGTTTTTTTTCTGACCGAAAAAAAAAAAAGACATCCAAACAGAGTTCCATCTTCTATTTTTTAACCTTTGCATAAATAATATTTACGTAATAAAATCATAATGTCAAATTTCTTTATCATTCACAAGTAAAAAAAGAGCATAGTTGTATAAATCATACATTACAAAGAAGGGTAAACTTACATAAGTAATTAAACAATGTTCTCAACTTAATCCCTTAAATCAAAACATACAGTTAGTGTCTTTATAATAAAATAATCATACTGCTATTCAGTTTTTATACAACTGTTGAATTTCAAATTCTATTTCTTAAAAGATGGGACTATAAAAAATTATAAGATTTTTGAATTTGGATTACGTGGGCAAGCAATGTTTTAAATTTAAATATTTATTAAACAAAATTTTTGTTGTCTTCTTGTAAAACATAGGTTGATTAAGGGGATATAGATTAAGGTAGTCCGGATGATAACTCCGATTATTCAAAAGACTACAGAGTCATAGAGGTTTGGTGCTTATTGGTCAAAAGAGCTTTTACCAAAATAAGTACCATCTCATCAAATATTGATTTGTAGTCTCAAACTCTTTAAATATGGGTAATCCTGCTTTGATTTTTAAGACCCAAATTTTTACTCTGTATATATTGATAATGGAATCAGCTAATCCAAAAAACATAGAGCATAAGTATATAAGGTGAAAAGGAAAGCTCCCACTATGAAAATAATTTACATGCAACTTTCGTATCGTGGAAAGATTGGCTAAATATTGGATATGTTTGCCTAATGTATCGTCTTAAATGTATCAAATAATAGAATACAAGTTTCAAACCTAATTGATGACACTTTAGTTTAAAATCAGCAAGTGTCATTAATTTAGTATACCCATTAATCGTTTTTGTTATTGAATAACTTTCATTTTCAAAAGGTAATTAAACATAATCAAATACGTAATTACTTAATTCCATTCAACATAAACACAAATATTTCAGACCCATTTGTGTTTTGTAGCACCACAAATTGTCATTTTGATAGTTAACACAGTAAAACAATTCGTTATCTGTAGTAGTAAGGAGTTTTCAATTTGAGCATTTATTTTGTCAGGAATTCTCGTAATGATAACGTCTCTAGCGTTCACATAGTGATTACTCAGTAATTCCGGGAAACAGTAAGCTCTTAGATGAACTCTTTCCAGTTAAAGCTTGGACTTCTTTCAAACAGAATGGCTTTCCAGATTTGTGTCTAAATTCGGGGAGTTGGTTTCCAAAAGTATGTCCCTCAAACTTTTACATAATTTAACAATTTCTTGTTTCCGTTTATTACTTTTTTTTTCTTTTTTTTTTTCTGAAGACGTGTTTCTTCGATGACTTTCCTATTTGGGAAACGTTGAAACAGGAAACTATCGGTAATTGCTTTTGTTTGTAGAGAAGACTAAACAGCACTTCAATGAAACCACCAGATGAAAGATCATCCTCCTAAAGAGATTTAGTATCACATTTACTCTTTTTTGGACTGGTAAGACAATCCTTCTCTGAGTCCAACGATTAAGTGTAAAGAATTTGGCAAGTTCATTTTTATATCCAATGAAATTGAAATCGCCGGCCCTAATTCCAGATTATATGAGGATTATATTGCCGTAAAGAAAATAACTACAATAGGAAACTCAAGTTCATGATATTTTTATTTTAATTCGAACATATGAGAGTATGGTTAACTGCCTTGTTTACCTCAACTTGTGGGCCCACACCTCACCGTTGCTCTTTTCCCGGACTCTTGAGAACAGTCTTGCTTTCCTCACTGGAAAATTATGAAACCCAGACACGGCGACGTACCAAATGAGATAATGAAAATTTTTTTTCTTAAAAAAACTTTTTTTTATATTGTAAACGATGGGGACTACGTAAATTTCTGTGTATCCCTGGTTTAGCTCATCTAAGCTCATCGCAAGAAAATTTTCACTCTTGGTTGGAATTGAATACTTTTTTCATTTAAATATGAAGTAATTATCCCATTCTTTTAGTAACTTCTTTTACATTTCCTCCTTGTTTCTTTATATCATACTTCTCACTTGAGTTTTCATATATTCTGTTCAACTATCCTTAGATAACTAACTATATAAACACATAATGGCCAAAACTACTTCCAAAAAAGATTCCAAGCTAGCTTCCAAGAAAGCTGAAAAGAAGGCCGCCGCTTCTTCTTCTTCCTCTTCCTCCTCCTCATCTTCCTCTTCCTCTTCTTCTGACTCCGAATCTTCTTCATCCTCTTCCTCATCCTCTTCTTCTGAATCCGAATCTGAAGAAGAAGAAGAAAAGAAGGAAGAAAAGAAGGATGAATCTTCTTCTGACTCCTCTTCCTCTTCCTCTTCTGAATCCGAATCTGAATCCGAAGAAGAAAAGAAAGAAGAAAAGAAAGAATCCTCTTCTTCCTCCTCTGATTCCTCTTCATCTGATTCCTCTTCCTCTTCCGAATCTGAATCTGAATCTGAATCTGAAGAAGAAAAGAAAGAAGAAACCAACGATAAGAAACGTAAGAGCGAAGAATCTGAAGAATCTGAAGAATCCGAGGAATCTGACTCCAAAAAGCAAAAGACTGCCGGTGAACCAGCTACTATCTTTGTTGGTAGATTATCCTGGTCCATTGATGACGAATGGTTAAAGAACGAATTCGAACACATTGGTGGTGTCGTCGGTGCTAGAGTTATCTACGAAAGAGGTACTGATAGATCCAAGGGTTACGGTTACGTTGATTTTGAAGACAAATCCTATGCTGAAAAGGCTATCAAGGAAATGCAAGGTAAGGAAATTGACGGTAGAGAAATTAACGTTGATATGTCCACTTCTAAACCAGCTGGTAACGGTGCTGATCGTGCTAAGAAGTTCGGTGATGTTCCAAGTGAACCATCTGACACTTTATTCTTAGGTAACTTATCTTTCAACGCTGACAGAGACAACTTATACGAACTTTTCGGTAAATATGGTGAAATCATTTCTGTTCGTATTCCAACACATCCAGAAACTGAACAACCAAAGGGTTTCGGTTACGTCCAATACACAAACATCGAAGATGCTAAGAAGGCTTTAGATGGCTTACAAGGTGAAGATATTGACGGTAGACCAGTCAGATTAGACTACTCTACCCCAAGACCACAAAACGACAGAGGTGGTTTCGGTGGTAACCGTGGTGGTAACAGAGGTGGTTTCGGCGGTAGAGGTGGCTTCAGAGGTGGTAGAGGTGGCTTTGGTGGTAACCGTGGCGGTGATAGAGGTGGTAGAGGTGGTTTCGGTGGTAACCGTGGTGGTTTCAGATCTTCTGGTGCTAACAACGCCCCATTAGGTAGAGCAAGAAACACTGCTGAATTCTCCGGTAACAAGAAAACTTTTGATTAGATTAAAAAGCAATAAAACAATGCATGCATTTCTATTTCATTTTTTTTTCTACCCAACAAACTAAAGTTACATATTCACTTCCCATATACCTGCATTGTACCTTTACTGTATTCTATTCTATTCTACTTCGTATATAATACAATATTTTTAAAAAAAAACTGTATATTAGCAATATAATAAAACTATCAGATTACTTTCACAATACTATTCTTTGTTTCCCCAGTCGAGAAAATTTTTCCTTTTTTCAGTTTCTGCTGCTTTTTGCCAAGAGATTTTTATCCTAAACGAAAATCCTAAATCATGAAGTTTCTAAGCCCAGAAAAATTCATTCCAATGATTAATCGTGGAAAAAAAAAAGAAGAGATTACAATAATACAACAGTAGAGAAAGTTGCTTCATAATTTAACTCTTGATATTATTTCTTGTATTCGCCCTGTCCTCCCTTAAACTCTGTGTGTTGCCACTGCATGGTTCTTTGGCATTCAATACAGAAACCCTATAAAATACAGTACAGTTCTTTATAAAAATACAATACCGCACAGAATAGTGCAGTTAAGCACGTAGCAGGATTATATAACACATTTTCACTAAAAGGAGACATTCAATTTTGCTTCTTAACGTTAATTAAATTGTTATTTAACAATAACAATCGAGTTTCTTCAGGGTTTTTTTTGAGTTAGCCATAAAGGGACAATCCATATATGATTATGGGTTTATAGTACAGATATAGCCTCATAAAAGTATTAACAAGAAGCATTAACGACTCCTTAAATAAAATAATTAAGGTCGAGCAACTAACCATCACCCTTCTATTGCTATCATAAAACATATACAATGTCTATCCTCAAATTGCTAAGAAAGGATAAGAACAAAGAAAAGTCCAAAGATAAAGACAAAAACATGAAAAAAGCACCCACCAAGCTTCATACGCACTCACATCCTCATAATATTCTCTCAACAAATGTAGTACGACAGTTTCTCATTAACTTAGACGAACCACATAGAATATGGAAACCTAGTGAGCATATATCGGGTGAAACTACGTTAGAGATAAAAAAGGATGTAACTAATGTTGCTCTTAGATTATCTCTCATTAGTGAAATCAAAGTGAAAACAAAAGGTAGTACACCAACCACGTTAAGTACCAAGAAAACTATCAAGTTAATAGAGAGATCATGTTTTTTATATGGCTTTGACATGAGCAAAAAAACTGCTGGACCTGAGGAACAAATCAAATCTAGCAGTTCCAGCCACCACAGTGCAAACAGTACTAAAAGTAATAACAGTAATCATAGCAACCAAGGCAGAAATAGTAAAGATGTACGGCAAGGCAACAACCAAGATTCTTTTAACATTAGTAATAACGTCTTTTGCAATGATAATACATTAAGCAATGAAGAAGTTGAAGAGGGAAATACTGAAGAAGAAGAAAGTGAAGATGAAGACGATGAGCTCATGATAATAAATGGTCTAACTAAAGGTGTTCACAAATTTCCTTTCAGAATAAAAATACCGAATAATAATAAAAATAAAAAACTATTTAGTTCCATCAAATTCGAAAGAGGTTCCATTAATTACTATTTGAAATGCTCATTGGAATCAATGGGTCCAAAACAATTGGAGAAGTCATCATCGATTGCAATTTGTCAAACAGATTTTCAGGTTATTGTTCCACTAGATGTCTCCAACTTACCTAAGCCGAAAACTAAAACAGTTGTCTTACAATCAACATTAACAAGTTCAAACACAAACTTAACTTCAAATTCAATACCGCGGCGATCAAATGCGCCCTCAGAAGATACAAACTCATCAATGTTTACAAAACTTACAGGTAATTCAAATAATTCAGATACGTCGAACAAATCAATGAATCAAAGTAATATTAATGGTTCTCCAAAGATAGATAAGACGGTCAGTATTTCAGTGAGCCTACCAAGATCAGGATTCATTATCGGTGAACTTATTCCAGTAAAAATATCTTTAAAACACTATAAACCTTACTACCATATGGCAGGTATAATCACAACTTTGGTAAGGATATGTAGGGTAAGCTCTGGTAGAGATATAAGGTCTATTCCTATAGAGACATTCAGAAAAGATATCTGCCAAAATGTTTCCCCATTGTATGTAGATCCTGGAACTTTACAATGCAACACACAAGTCTATTTAAAGGTTCCCTTAGATGCATTTGCAACATTCAACGCTATGAACGATTTGTTTAGTTTCCAGTACTATGTTGAAGTTATAGTCAATCTTTCAAGAAAAAATTTAGTGTATACTGAATCCAATAAAATAATAGGGGGAGGTAGCAATGACGATGAAGAATACACAAATAACTTGGGTAACGATGCAAATGGTTCCACCGCCCATAATAACACTGCAAAATTTGGTTCAAGAGTAGTCGGTTTGGAAAAAAGTCTACATAGAAGAGTAATGACATTTGTTAATCAGGATAACGAGGCGGACACTGATACACGGGTGACATCTTCAAAGTTAAATGACAGCGAGCATCCCGAGTCAAATATTCTTTACAAAGATATGGTAAATGTGGAGAACTTAAAGGGTTTGAGAAATGTCACTGGGATGTCTATTGAAATTGTAGTGGGTACAACAAAGAAGGTTGAAGATGAAAAAGTAGAGGTGATTAGTACGCCTACTAGCACAACACCTGTGGATAACATCATTGAATTACCGCGTGAAATTGAACGTTCTTATACTCCTACGCTGCTCGCTGCACCAGGAGAGGTGCAACCAAACTTTGATGAACTAAATCAATGGCTTTCAGCATATCCAGTTGCTGTAAATTCACAGCCTGCTCCGGAATATACCCCTCCAGAACAGCCTCTTGGCAAAACAACTAATCCTATCATCACAATCACTCAAGATAAACAAGAATTAGAGAGGGCAAGGTTGCAAGAACTAGAGAGTGAACCAACTGATTCATATTAGTTTTTAAGTTATAGATAGGGCTTGGCTAAAATACATACAGATATATATAATGATAAGCATTTAAATATTTATATCATAGCATTCATATTGTTTCGCACGCTTACTTCAGCATACCATCGGGTTAATTTATTGTAACAGAATTTTCGCTAGAAAAAAAAATTTCAGAAAATGAAAGGCATCGACATTTTGATTTATTATAATTGCATTATCTTATTTTTAGCAGATTAAACAGGAGAAGTGAAGATATAGCACGTTTAACAATAGTGATAATGAACGTTCAAGATAGAAGAAGAATTTTAGGCCCAGCTGAAGCAAAGCCATTAGCATTCCCAAAAATCATACAACCAACTGCAACAAATTCCACAAACGCTGAAAAATTACCTGCATTCACAAGCCCAAAAATCCAAACTGGTTTAATTTCTAATTGCAATGGTTCATGTATAATAGAGACTGAAAATTTATCTATATTAAGTTCGGTATATGGTCCAAGATCTACCAGATCCAACCTTTTTGAGTCTCGTTGTATGATTAATGTTAATATAAAAAGTACGTTATTCTCTACAGGCGAATTAAAGGAGTTGAGTAGTTTTTTGATTAACGTTTTAGAAAGTTTTGTATGCTTAGAACTCTATCCAAAGGCCGGTATAGATATCTTCGTTAACTTCAACATTGAAAAAGTTAGGGATTTAAGTTGGTATATTCCTTATCTTATTATGAGCATTGTACTTGGTTTAGTAGATGCCGATATAGAAATTTCTGATATGATAGGGTGTGGCTCTGTGGATGATAATGTCATTTGTTTTGGTAAGAATGGTGAAGAAGTTATTGGTGTGTGGAAGGATAATGGTGATGTTGTCGAAAGTGACAAATTTATCGAAGTCATTGAAGTATGCAAGAGACAGTATTTTGAAATCAAACAATTAATGATCAATTTCATACTAAGTTCGAAAAAGGTCAGAGATGATGAGAGCTTGAAGAATTAGGTTCATTAGTAGTACATTTAAGGTATGTGTAAATATATAAATTATAAATGAAGTAAACATTTAAAGCAAATTGCCGAATTCACCCTTCATTGCCCGTTGTTTTAAATCCCATAATGTCATCTTTTCATTATCTGGTAATACTGATATTTCGCTATCACTTAATTGTAGCACTTGCTTAAGTAACTCCTTCTGTCTTAACTGAGCTTTTGGATCATCTGACAAATTATTGTTCCGCTTATCCTTATCCATGTCAGTATTACCATTATTGTTGAGATTACTATTCTCGTTACTATTATTTGATGAAGATGCTAATTGTGTTAAATCATCAACTTTTGCAATACCGTTGGTCAATAGTAGTTCTGCAATAACGTAGGTAAGCTGTGGATATTCAGTAAATAGAATTTTTGATAGTTCATTATTTTCCTTTGCCCAATTTTGGAAAGATGCTAGTAAATTTAACTGTTTTTCCTTGTTTAATTTTGATAGCTCGCTTGATATCATCATTGCTGGTGTAGTCATATTAATATTAACATCGATACCAGACGGTAAATCTGGGAATCGTAGATTACTAGATTTATCATTCATATCTGCTTGGTCAAAGGAATCTGTACCGTTTAAACCACTATTTGCATTTCCACCAGAAGAAGATATATCATTATTGCTTGAATAACCGCATCTCAAGAACCTAGAACCTAATTGGTAACCATTCAAATTTCGTATAGCTGAAGCACTGGATTCTAGATCTTTAAATTCAATGAAAGCATATCCCTTTGATTTCCCCGTCTGTGGATCAAACATCATCTTTAGATTTATTACTGGACCAACATTATTACATAAATCCAAAATTTGTTGCTCAGTTTGATCATAGGGTATGGAACCCAAGTACACTATCCTTGACGGTGGATTATTCTGACCTCCTAGATTTGAATTATTGTTCATTTGATAGGACATTATATATAGATACTTTATTAATAAGAAAGTTTGTATGTTGTGATATTTTTTTACAGTAATGAATGCAAATATAGATACGACGCCTAATGTAATCAGTTACAGCTATCGATAAATGAATGCAATTGAGTTCCTATGAATGTCCCTTTGGTTTTATGTTAATTGGATACTAATTTATTACGCCTTAAAATGGAACTTTATCGTTGCTTGAAGAAGGTATAATCCGTTTCGGATAAAGGAGTAAAGAGATCTATTAGTACTGCTTGAGTCAACTTTTTGAACCTTTATACAGCTGAATATCTTAGAACACACCAGCTTCAACAGTGGAGTCTTAATAAAATTGAAAAAAATTATATTGCTGTTTGAGTTCAATTCACTCGTATAAAACGAGGAAGAGATGGGTTGATTTTAGAAATAATTTTCAAGATAAATGATGTTTTTATCAATGAAAAGACTCACTTTGACAGATATTATCTATATTGCCATTAAAGTTATCTACCTTTTGATCGCAATTTGTTTTCTCCATCGTGAAACATAGACTTATCGTTCGTTATTTTTTTCACCTGTATTTGATTGGTTTGAGTCTTCGCGATCTATACCAGTCCCTAGTTCCAACATCATAAATAGTGCATCGACTATAACAAATAAAAAACACAACATATTATTACGAGCATGGATCCTAAGGAAGTTTTAGTACTTGTGAAAAATCTAGATAAAAATAAGACTGACGATGACGCAGTCATTGAAATTTTAAAGACTCTAGAGAAAGATGTTATACCAACAGAAAAATTACTAAGAGAGACCAAAGTTGGTGTAGAGGTTAATAAGTTTAAGAAGTCAAGTAATTCAGAGATTGCAAAGCTTGTAAAAAAAATTATCTCTTCGTGGAAGGATGCAATCAATAAGAACAAACTAAGATTAAAGCAACAACAGCAGCAGCAACAACAACAAACATCTTCCTCTACAGTTTCTTCAAATAGTCAAAGTGCAACAAGTCACAACGATAAAACAGATAATCATGAACATTCTGATACCACCTCATCCGTCGATAAATACAATACTCATGATTCCAATGACTCAAATTCTCCAAGAAAACAAAGTAAGTACCAGTCCACTAAATCGAGAAGCGCCAAGAATGACGGTGTTAACACAACCATATATCATAACAAGTTGCGTGATATGGTAATTAGAGCTCTCTATGATGCCTTAGTGAAGGAGAGTGAACATCCACCAAGTTCAATTCTGCAAAACTGTATAGATATTGAAACTGAAATGAATAAATTAAACGATGTTACCGTCAATGAAAAACAATATAAAGAAAAATACAGAATTATTTATTCGAATATTATCTCTAAGAATAATCAGGATTTAAAGTTCAAAATCACTAATGGTGATTTGACACCAAATTTTATTGTAACCTGTGATCCTAAGGAGTTAGCTCCAGAACACTTGAAGAAGAAAATTGAAGAAATTAGAGAGAAGAATTTATATAATGCCCAAGGTGCCACCATTGAAAGATCCGTTACCGACAGATTTACTTGTGGTAAATGTAAAGAAAAAAAGGTTTCATATTATCAATTGCAAACAAGATCTGCGGATGAACCACTAACAACATTCTGTACTTGTGAAGCATGCGGTAACAGATGGAAATTCTCCTGATCTACTTCAGAGAGGCGATAACAAACAGGATTTTATAGCGATAGAAAAAAAATATATATATCCCAATCAATATGAATATGTATGTAAAATTATAAAAAGAAAAATATTTATAAGTAGTACTACATTTTCCAATCAAAAATCAACTGAAATATACAGATAAATTTTATTCAAAAAATAACGACAACTACAGGACTCGAACCTGTGCGGGCAGAGCCCAAAAGATTTCTAATCTTTCGCCTTAACCACTCGGCCAAGTTGCCTTAAATTCTTGGAATTTAAAAAATAAAGATTTGATTAGCCGTAAGACAATGTGTCACATGACTTCCTCTCTCAAGTTAGTAATTATTGAAATTTTTGTTGTGAATCAACAGACAATATTTAGCAAATGATGGCACACTGTTAAGATTGTACTCGGCAATAATTCATGGTTTTAATAACGGATGGTTGTTTTGCTATTACCAATATAGCGAATACCTTAATTATTTATTATTATTTTGCAGAAGAGTAAGATGGCACTGCATAATTTATAAATATCTTAGTTTTGTCACTGTACATATTTTTAACTCTAGAAGACAAGTTTATTGTCAGAAATATGACAGCCATATTTCATATTGTAAAGACAGACTTTATTACTTGAACTGTGAGATGCTTTTCCCAAATAGGGAATAATAAATAACAGAGAAAGAACCGATGAAAAAAATGAGGAAAAATAAAGTCCAATTTAAGATATCTACAACACTAGGAAATTAAGAAGATGATTAAGAAGATAATTAAATAAAAGCACTTAGTTATATATTTTATATAGTGTAAAATAAACTATCAAATATCATATCAAAAAATGTCCGAAAGTCTAAACAAATCTTTTAAAGTTTCAGAAGAGTCTATTAAGAAAAGAGGCTCTTACTTAGTTTTTCAACATCTATTATTATTTATTATATATATACTGACAACAGTAATATGGGTTCAAACTGCCCACTCTTTTCGAAAAACGAAACAACCCAAACGCCGATCAGTACAATGGGTTATTCTCAATCAATACAGTAGGAGGGATACGAATGCTTTAAGTTCTTTAACAAGAAATATCTATTGCTTTACTGGTGCCATAACTAGAAGTGAACCAATTTGTAAATGATCGACAAGAAGAATGATTTGGGTTCTTCTCAGTAAGTAAGCAAGTAATTGCTTCCATGAAGCGTACATATGGGACCGTGTGTTTACAATTGTTCCTAAAGGTGATTATCCATAAGACGGATAGCACGCTGCTAGGATTGAAGGTCGACCTTCACGGTGCTCATATATTTACTCAACTTGTTCGTCTCCTCTTAAAAAAAAAATTATTGAAAATGGGAACCAATGTGTCTACAACACGTATCGTATTAACCTTTAAGGTCAGTAGCCCTTTCTTTATTATTCTAGATTTTTTTTCCTCTTTAGTCACGTATGGATTCCGCACAACAAAGACTGCAAACTTTAAATCATGAAAATCTCTTGTCCTTTTAATGATTAAGCCGTTTGTGCTCTCTAATATAAAATTCAAGTATTCTCAAACAGAGCCACGTTTACTCTTTCCTTTTTATAATTATCTGTAATTTGGGATGTGATAGCTAGGTGCTAACTTCAAAGTTTTGAATTTCAATATTATCGAAAAATAGTGTTTAAATTAATGGGATATATGAGAATCTGCTTCAATATAATCAATAATGCCCCAAATTGGTAATATTTATCTCTAAAAACTATATTATTAGCTTTCAGCTATATTTTTTGTTCACTTACTGATCACATTATGAGCAAAGTACTGTTCGGGTGGTTCAAGTTGCTACTAGATTAATATGTTTAAATAAAGTTGGTCAAAAATTTTGACCTGTTTACAATAATTGATCTTTTTTAATATTCAAGGTGTGTTGAAACGCTTCGTAACGCCCAAATATGTACCAAGTATATATCCTCTATTATTAATTTAATATTATTATGGTTATAATTACTGCAGTTACAAAGGAAGCTAACATTAACATAAATATATAAATCTAATTAATGATGGGAAAGAAATTAGAAACTACTCCAATTCCAATCAACTGGCACACTGCCCACAACACTATCCCTTCTATCACGATGTCCATTTTTTCTCTTCATTGGCATAAATTCATCACTATTCATTTGCTTTTGTTGCTGTTCAAATTTTTTTAATTTCTTCAGTTTAGTTTCTCTCACATACTGTTCATTTCCTAACATGCAATCATTACAAACCTTCACTAAGACGCCACCTCCAAATTGTCTTAATTGACAAAATTTAGCGTTAACGTCAAGATATACCATATTTTTCACACAGTTAGCGCAAAAAATCTCACCACAATGACGGCAATGATGTTTACGTTCCAACATTGTAAATTGAACGTGGCATTTATGACAATTTGTACGATCTGCATCCGGTACCCAATGTGCTTTTGTTGGTTGAGTTGGTGGTTTCTTATGTGATTGAATATCTTCATTTCCGTAGTAATTCAGTAGATTTTGAAATTTCTGTTTATAATTATCGTATATTGAACTCACCGTTGAGTGTATACTTGACTGCGTATTCCCCCTTATGCTTTTTAAACCATCCGTTTGTGTATTTGAGAGTAAATAGTTGTCAATATCTGATCGTTTATTATCTGTATTAACATGCCTAGTATTATTATTTGAAGACGAATATAACGATAAGTAATCCTGAGCAGTGGCAGAATTTGTAAGAGATGTATCAGTACCTTCATTATTACTATTATTATGATCAATGTCAAAGCTAGCTTCTGAATTAAAGGAGTTATTACTGTCAGTAGTACCTGAATTATAATTAACGGCAAAGTCTTCGCTGGTTAAATTCGTTTCTGATATATTACGTAGCACAGCAGGAATATACAATGGTTTCTTTGGATTACTAATTTGCTTAACAGATTTTCTGCCATTATTACCTTTAGAGCCTATATTGAGAGTTTTGGGTGATGTAAAAATGTTTGATTTGTCAAAATTATCCGGAGCAGCTTTCTGTTTCAATAAAATATTATTACTAGATTTATTAGAAATCATTTTTGAGTTGCTGCTGAAAGATGGTGTTCTTTTCATCAATTTTATAATACTGTCATTTTGTGATGATGAAGTTGGGTGTTTATTTATTTGCGGTTGATTTGTTTGCTGAATATTGTTATTTTTCAAAGTCATTAGGTTGACTTTACTATTAATATGACTTGGTAAAGTAGTTTGATGTAATTGTAAATTTGATAAATAATTTTTTGCATATTTGTTATCTGTACTTTCTGTAATTTCTTCTTGTATGCTTGGAATATGTTGTTCCTGTTGTTTAGATCCAACCTCTGAACTAGGTTTCTGTCGTATATTGCTGTTATTTTCAGTGTTTTCTTGATTTTGAATTTCATTATGATCCTTGGATTCACTCATTGCAATCGGTATACCTATTTCGGTCTTTGTGGTAAAAATCGAATCTGATTGTGCAAATTTTAACGTTCTATCATCATCATCCTCATCTTCATTTTCCTCTTCCTCGTTATTTTCGGTAATCACCTCACTAGTATTTCCCGTGACGCTTTCAGGTTTTCTGGTCGGAGACGATAAATTTGAATTAGCTTCATAATCAGTATTTATATTCACATTCGAGTTACCGATCTTTAGTATTGATAATTTTCTTAATGCTTGAGTTGTTAAATTTTCTGTTGATAATTCTTCATCATCATCCCCTTCAAAATCATTATTGACGTTCGCACTAGCAAATTCTGCTACTGTTGTAATAGGTTTTATATCTACATCTGTTGATTTAACTGCAATAATTTTTTTATTTTTAGCATTGCTTTCTCCTTCATTCAAGTTTTCCAAATCTAATCTTTTATCATCCGTGAAAGGTAACTGAAGACCAATCTCAGAATCATCATTATCATCATTAATATTTGTTAGTGTGTGAGTATTAGTAACGGTATTATTTTGTATTTCTGTATTATTGAGATATGAGGACTCTGGTTGGTTATTATTATTCGACGTATTTAAACTATTGTTGCTATTTGATGACGGAGTGTCTAATGCTGAATTGCGATGATTTGAAGTTGAATTTGGTCTATGATGATCTATCATTGATTTTAAAGATAAACTGCTTAAGACACTTTGTTCGGAATGAGTTCTTGATCTTGGTATAATTTTCACTTTTTCAAACGTGATGGTTGAGTTTGATCTTAAATTACCCCCTGTATTACTATTAATATTATTTGGTGATTGGGATAATGATAATGAGGAAGTTGATCGTTCAGTTGATAAATGTTTTAACGAATTTGAAGATAAACTAGCTAATTTTTTTTTATTTAGCTTTGTTAGTGACCTACGAGAATGAATATTTGACTTAAAACTTTTCTGGCGATGATGTTGTTGTAATTGTTGTGGTTTAACATTTTGTTCATTGAGTAACTTTTGTTCACTTAATTTTGCTTGTTCTACCTCTTCATCCTGTTCTTCTTTTATGGTTGGAGTTGTTAAATTATTCTCCAAAGAAGATTTAGTTCGTTGATTGGGTATCTGTAGTTGTGCAATTGGTAATAATTCAGTATCCACCAAAGGGGGTGGTATCAGAGTTGGCTCATTATTCATTGTATTAGTTTGGGATATGTAAAAGCAAAATAAAAAAAAATTATAGAAAACAAAATTAATAGAATTAAATCCTTTTTATTTTTAACTTATTATACAGGTTGTTCTTTCTTTAAAATATAACAAGCAGTCGTAGTACCTATCCTATTAATAATAACAACGACGTATTGCTCAAATTTTTGTTAATTAACCTTAATTTTTATAAATTGTATTGTTTTAAATTATTTTTAATGAATCTTATAAAACGTTTGCCACATATGTAATTATCGATAAAAGTCCCTTCCCGTCTCTTCCCTTTTCCTTTACAGAAAAGGTTCTTTTTTTTCCCTCTTCCTATCAAAGATTCAATAAAAATTTAAAAGCAAAAAAAATAAAACGGCGATTTTCGTTATCAATGATTTCAAATTACAGCCCTAGAATTAGTATGCCAAACCCTATTTTTAATTAGTAGGGTTTCCAAAAATTTGTTAAATTATTTTCAAAAGACCTAATACGGTCGGCTTTTATTAGACCTAACTTAATTTATTAAAACCCTACTTATTTTTTGACCAGGGTTAACAAAGCCCTGATTACACCAAAAAAGACGCGTCGCGATATTTTATTTACCCGCAATTTAGTTAGTGAACACGTTATCCTTTACTGAAACAAATTCTAACAAACTAAATTGTACAGCATGGCAATCTCTAAACTGACAACTTGATGAACAAACAGCAAATCATAATTCAAACGTGTTATCTATTCCTTCCTACTCTAGATTCTATCCGTATCCATTGTATATTTCAATTGCATATTTCATAATAACTTATACATATATTTGTATATATATATATAAACGTAACCGTACGTTGTTGTTTTAGATTTAGGATTACTTAATTACCTCCAAGCGTAAATCATAATAATTCACTTTTTTTTTTCATTATTTAATTCAAATTGAATAAATTATTCCAGTTCCATTAATCTGTTCTTTACCTTCCTTTTTTTTTTTCATACACACACAATCAATCAATAACTGTTAAACAGTTACATTATAGAATCTAGCAAAAAAAAAAAAAAAGATGTCCAAGGTAGCTGCTGGTGACAAAAAAACTGCTCCTACAAAAATAAAGGAGACTCCAATAGAGATAGTCTCTACTCCTATACAATCAGATATAGAAAAAAATGATACGACAGTACAATGGGTTCAATCTATCTTACATAATTTGATTTTTATTTCGATAATTTTTGCATCAGTTTCCTCGAGATTATTCTCTATAGTTAGATTTGAATCGATTATTCATGAATTTGATCCTTGGTTCAACTATCGTGCTACAAAATATCTAGTGAATAACTCATTTAACGATTTCCTAAATTGGTTTGATGATAGAACCTGGTATCCATTAGGTAGAGTTACCGGTGGTACTTTATACCCAGGTTTAATGACAACATCCGCTTTAGTCTGGCATATTTTCCAAAAAATTGGTTTACCAATCGATATTAGAAACATTTGTGTCTTATTTGCCCCTGCTTTTTCGGCTCTTACAGCTTATGTCACTTACAAGTTAACTTGTGAAATTAAGGATAAGAAAGCTGGTTTATTAGCTGCTGCTTTCATTGGTATTGTTCCAGGTTACATCTCAAGATCCGTTGGTGGTTCTTATGATAATGAAGCTATTGCTATTACTTTACTTATGGTTACTTTCATGTTTTGGATTAAAGCTTTAAAATATGGTTCTATCCTTAATAGTTGTTTTGCTGCAGTTTGTTATTTTTACATGGTCTCTGCTTGGGGTGGTTACGTTTTCATTACCAACTTAATTCCTTTCCATGTTTTCTGTTTGATTTTAATGGGTAGATACACCTCCAAAGTTTATGTCTCTTATAACACTTGGTTTGTTATTGGTACCATTGCATCCATGCAAATTCCATTTGTTGGCTTCTTACCAATTAGATCTAATGATCACATGGCTGCTCTTGGTGTCTTTGGTTTATTACAAATTGTTGCCCTTGGTGATTTCATTAAAGGTAAAATTTCTGCCAAGAAATTCAAAGTTATTATGGTCGTATCTTTAATCTCAATTACTGCTGTCGGTATCTTAGGTTTATTCTTATTGACCTATATGGGTTTGATCGCTCCATGGACTGGTAGATTTTATTCCTTATGGGATACAAGTTATGCTAAGATTCATATTCCAATTATTGCCTCTGTCTCAGAACATCAACCTGTTACCTGGCCAGCATTCTTTATGGATACTCATTTCTTAGTTTGGTTATTCCCAGCAGGTGTTTTCTTATTATTCATGGACTTAAAGGATGAACACGTTTTTATTATCGCTTATTCTATTTTATGTTCCTATTTTGCAGGTGTCATGGTTAGATTAATGTTGACTTTAACACCAGTTATTTGTATTACTGCTGCGGTCGCCATTTCTAAATTATTTGATATTTATTTAGATTTCTCTGCTGCTTTCAACACCGGATCAACCACTCCTCAAAGTTCAAAGAGAATTTTAACTTCATCAATTACTCGTATCATAGTTGCGGGTTCCTTCATTTACTATCTATATTTATTCGTATACCATTGTACCTGGGTTACTCAAACAGCTTATTCCTCCCCATCTGTTGTCTTACCATCTCAAGGTCAAGATGGTAAGATGAATTTAATTGATGATTACAGAGAAGCTTACTACTGGTTACGTATGAATACAGACTATGATTCCAAGATTGCTTCATGGTGGGATTACGGTTATCAAATCGGTGGTATGGCTGATCGTACCACTTTAGTCGATAACAACACATGGAATAATACTCATATTGCTATTGTCGGTAAGGCTATGGCTTCTCCAGAAGAAGTATCTTACGAAATCTTAAAAGAACATGATGTTGATTACGTTTTAGTTATCTTTGGTGGTGTTTTAGGTTTCAGTGGTGATGATATCAATAAATTCTTATGGATGATTAGAATCAGTGAAGGTATTTGGCCAGATGAAGTTAGAGAAAGAGATTTCTTTGTTAACGATGGTGAATTCAGAGTTGACTCTCAAGCATCAGAAACGATGAAAAAATCTTTGATGTACAAGATGTCTTACAAGGATTTCCCACAATTATTCGGTGCTGGTAAAGGTATTGATAGAGTTCGTCAACAAGAAATTAAGGCTGAAGATGTTGAACCATTAGATTACTTCGAAGAAGTTTTCACCTCTGAAAATTGGTTAGTTAGAATTTATCAATTGAAAGATCTAGATCTTGAAGGTAGAGATTTAAGTGACGTTGGTAAATTTAAAAGAGCAAACAAGAACAAGAGAAAGTCTACCAAAAAACCAGATCTTGAATTAAGAGTTTAAGTAGTTTCTCATTCCCCATCTAAATAAATTCCTATTTTTTTTTCTATAAACATATGTATGTACATAAAATTAAACAAATTTAAAAAATTATAATTAAAAATATATCAACTACTTCACTAAGAGGTAAAAAACACTATCTATTTATAAAGCTAGTGTCTAATCTAACTTGATATCGTCACTGACAATGCTTGTATCTACAACTGGCTTCTTAGTGACGACAGGTTTGGTAACTTTGTCATTAATGATCAATGTATTGACTAAAAATTCAATGTTACCCAAGACATTGGTCAATGCCCAAACCCAGATACCTAAAGAAAGACCCACAATCTCACTAGAAAAAACTTGAATTTTCGAACTGATGAAGGTCATGTTTTTAACAACGTTGACCCTTTCGACAACGAAATTCAAAGGAAGCATGGCCAAAAATATCCAACCCTGATTCCAAACCCCATTGAAAATATGTGGAAATACCTTATCATTAGGTAAATAGTAAACAATTTCCTTGCCCTTCCATAGTTTCAACACAAGGAACGGTAATGTTAACCCAATTAGCTTCAAGTTCTTTAGTCTTTTCTTGAATTGTGCTGTTTCTCCGGTCATACTGGTTTGTAATTCCTTTAATTCGATCCCTAATTTCTCTAGTTTTCTATTATTCTTTGTCCATTTAGCATAATTATCCTGAGCGGAGATAATGTTATTTGCCTCTTGCAATTGCTTCTGTTCATGCAATTTTGCCCTGTATGTCTTGTATGAGGACGTGTTCTTTAAAGAATACGCATTTAGCCATCCTTCGTGGTATTTTGCTGTATATTGCAAAAATTTCGTTACTGAAATAAATGCTAAGGCTAATATTACCACCCAATTAGTTGACATTCCTTTATTGATCTAGTATCGTGTTCTTTCTTTCTTCCTGTACGCTAACATAAATTTCGAAACTTTTTTTTTTAAGTATCAATCTTGATTTTTTTGATTTTTTTGCCAGACAAGAAAGTAGAAAATTTTCGTTGTTGAAGGAGAAATACACACAGATAATGACCTGGAGAAGAAGATATTAGATCTATCAGAAGAGACAGAGTCAAAGGCATCAGAGATAATTGCTACATACGTATATTAACTTGTGGTTCCAATAGTTTCAGACAGCGGAAATTCATATCAATTCGGATCCCTTTATTCATACACAATCTTAACTTAAACTAAAGTTATATAATCTGCCAAACTGACTATATCCAACGATACTACAAAAATGTCACATGAATTTATTGAAGATCATTCACACTCTTCTGATGAAGATAGCGGCACCTATGATGAATGGATCCCATCATTTTGCTCAAGATTTGGCCATGAATATTTTTGTCAAGTACCAACCGACTTCATTGAGGATGATTTTAATATGACTTCTCTATCTCAAGAAGTTCCACATTATCGTAAAGCATTGGATCTAATATTAGATTTGGAAGCCATGAGTGATGACGAGGACGAGGACGAATATGACCATGACATCAATATGGAGGGTACTGCAAGTGCGACTAATACAAACACCGAAACTAATGGTAATGGAACAAGTAAAGAAAAGAATAAGCCTCAAATAGTGAATAGGAGTATTATTGAACACGCAGCAGAACAATTATATGGGTTGATTCATGCAAGATACATTTTGACAAAACAAGGTCTACAAGCGATGGCTGAAAAGTTTGATCATAAGCAATTTGGAACATGTCCGCGCTACTATTGTAATGGTATGCAACTCCTTCCATGCGGATTAAGCGATACTATTGGTAAGCATACGGTAAGGTTGTATTGTCCAAGCTGTCAAGATCTATATCTACCACAATCTTCAAGGTTCCTGTGTCTAGAAGGTGCATATTGGGGCACCAGTTTTCCAGGTGTCTTTTTAAAACATTTTAAGGAATTAGAAGATTATGTGGAACGAAAGGGTAAGGAATCTTATCAATTGAAGGTATTTGGATTTAGAATTAATGACCAAGCTGTCTCTGGTGAAAGAATGAGATGGTTAAGGCAATATCCTACAACCGATGAAGAGTGGGATGAATTCGCTAAATGTGAATTTGAGTTGCCTCAAGTATAATATCAAATACGTTTATGCACAAGTATATATGACTATACAAACGAACGAATAAATAATAATAATGTATTTCTAGATCTAACTCCTTTTTTATGTTTACATCAATGAATTAACTCGATTGGTTTGCCCGGTGCCCATTCTTTAATAGCCTTCTCGAGGTTGGTCCAATACTTTAATTCAACTGTTAATTTAATGGCCTTTTCATAATCTTTTTCGCTAAAAGCTTTTTCTAATTGTGATTCGATATCATTTATTCTTTCTTTATTTGCAACATCAAGGACATGAACATCTTCCTCATTCTCTAGCTCTGTTAGCTCTTCGTGAATATCAATGATTTTCATGAGCAATTCAGGATCACTTTTGGTCATCTGATCTTTAACTTCATCTTTTGTTAAGTCAATATCTTTAAGTATATGTATCAAATACTGCGACCTTCTCAATGGATCTTTGATTACGTGATATGCCTTGTTCAGCAAGGATGATTGCGAGTCATCGGTGTCTATATTCTCACCATTATTTAGCATATCTGGATGGAACTTACTCTGTAGCGATCTGTACTCCTTTCTTAGTTTCTTTTGATCAACTGCCCATACTGGCTTCTTGTCAGTAAAGGTTTGTGGGAACAGTTCGTAATATGTGGTAGACTGATATCTTCTTCTAACAATTGGTAATAGGTAACTATGTGCTCCAAATTTTGGTCCTCTCGTCCTAGCAAACCCAATAGAATACCTAAGCATTTTTTTGTAAATTAGAATCCCGATCTAATTTAGTAGTTGAGTTCATCAATACTTTTTTGGTGCTCTGTCAAGTCTGCCCTTTAAATATTCATCCCATAACAAGTAACGTCCAAAAAAAAAATTGGAACTTTTTTCATAGGAAATTTTAAATTTGTAAGCATATTTAGGCAACAAAGGTACACATAGCAGCCTCACAATTGCCCTTTGTTTCGAACCGACTGCACCTCAATTTCAATATACATTTTGTCATGGATATTTCAAGCAAACTTATCATTACACAGCCCATGTATTTTACTGAGCCATGCAGAAAATGTGGATATTGCAAAGGTGAAAAATCTAACATGGAGAACTTGTTCCCATTGAAGTCATGGTACGAGAAACATAAAAGTATTAATAATGATCTAGATAATATCAAAATTGAAAATTGTACTATAGGGTTTCAAGCTGAAAATATCACCGTTGAAATATATGACAAGTTATGTAATATGGGCTTTAGGCGGTCTGGACATTTCATTTATAAAGTAGATTTGCTAAGAAATTGTTGCAGACTTTATACTATTCGTACCACGCCAGACCAAGTTAATATGACTAAAGAGCTAAAGAGTTCTGTGAAACGATTTAAAAAGCATATAATGGACGAGAGCCTTGGTGCTCCTATGGAGAAAATACAGCCCAAGGCTAAAAATGCACGCTTTGATTATATCGATGAGTTATTACGCACTGAGAGACAATCTGGTTCATTTTATACAAGATTTGAACCTGCAACATTTACTAAAGAAAAGTATGAACTATTTGGTAAATATCAAGAGACAGTACATAATGATTTTAAGCATGACCCTAAATCCTTTAATCGTTTTCTTTGTGATTCACCTTTCCCAGAAAGTATTAAGAATGGGACGCCAGAGGAATGGGAACAATTGAATAACTGGAAAGAAATGGACAAAACTGAGCATTTGAAACGTGTTGGTCCCACACATGAATGTTATTATTTCAACGATAAGCTAATTGCCATAGCAGTAACTGATTTTTTACCTAGTGGGATGTCTTCTGTTTATTTTATTTGGGATCCAGATTTTAGTAAATGGTCACTTGGTAAAGTCAGCGCCTTGAGAGAATTGACTATCTTGTCAAAGATTAATCGACCATATTACTATTTAGGGTACTATATTGAAGATTGTCATAAGATGAATTACAAAGGAGCTTATGGTGGCGAACTTCTGGACGTTTGTAATAGCTCTTATGTCAGCCTAGATTACCTAAGGAAGAATAAAATGATAGAAAATGGAAAATTGTTTGTATTAAATGATACTGATAAAGTAGTATCCTGGGAACTAGAACTTAATGATAAGTTAAATGGTCAATTTCCAAGCGTTGATGTTAATGATATAACCACGAGGAATATAGCAGAAGAGATTTATGGCACAAATGGCGTTGCTTTATCCCATGAGGTAAATGTTGACATTATTGATGATCTGCGAAAACTAGGAATAAGCTATTCAAAGGAGGGATATGATCAAGACTTATACAAAAAGAAGGGTGCAAAAACTGACACTGAAGGTGACGATAGTAGTAGTAATACTGATACAAATCAAAGCGATGAAAGCGAGGAGGAAGAAGATCCAGAAATAAAATTAGATCTGTTAAAAACATTGCCAAATGTTTTCCCAGGTCTTTTACCAATGCGAGAATTACTAGGTTTGATAGAATCTGGCAAAATTGGTGAGCTGAATGGCAAATTAATGCTTTATGATACTAATTTGTACAGGATCAGACCAATTTTTGACTTCAATACCGAATCAAAAAAGAACAAAAAAATTATCTGCAATCTAGTACGATTATTGGGACTAGAAATTGCAAAGGACACATTAGTAATTGTATAAACTCTGTAATTTTATAAAATTATCACCTTTATGATAGAGCATGATATCGCGGGTTCTCGTAATATTGGTCGCGTCTGAAATACAATACATGAAAAATGAAAAATTCTTGAAAAAAATTTATTTGAAAGAAAAGTGTCAAGTTGTGCAGCTTGATGAGTAGCTATTTCAATAGAGTCTTAAAAGTCGATCTGAAGAGATTCATACTTATAGAGCAAAACTATCGAGGGGGTGATAAATGAGTAGCATACAGGAAGTCGTGGGGTTGATAGAGGCGCTTTATGCGCCGAATCCGTCATTCGATATTAATCAAATTCAACAAAGCTTACAAATCATTCAAAAATCCAATGATGGATTCCATTTAGCTAATGAGTTACTGAGTAATCCGTCTTATGGGTCCAATGTCAAGTACTTTGGTGCGTTGACCTTGACGGTTCAACTAAATTCAAATGTAGATTCAGCACGGATGCTATGGAATCTTTACAAGGCAAATCTAATGCATTTGGTTAAAGCTTGTTCCTTATATGCCAATGATCCTCGTGGTAATGGTTCTCTATTTATTACAATAAAAAAGTTAATGTCTAATCTATCTCTGATTTTTACCAATGTTAACGAATCGTACCAACTGAATCCATCTTCAAATTTAGATAATGATAATCCTTATTCTTTAGTAAAATGGAATAATCCTATCAATACATTTGTCGATTTAATTAAAAGATACAGTTTTTCATCTGAAATAGCAAAGCAGTGGACAGATGTTAGCGATCCTCAAATGGATCAACTTATCCTCCAATCCATTGATTCTGGTTTATCATATAATGAGTTAATTGAATTCATATCCGCATCAAATACTTTCAATGAATTGTTGTTGACTTTTACAGAAATTATAGTTGAAGACTTAACAAAATTCCAGTCGAAGAAACATTCCATGAGCAAGATTCATGAAATTGTGCATGAACATTTATACATATCCACTATGGCCATTTTAAACCTGAACTTAACCTCAAAGTTAAATAACAATCATAATAATACGAGTAGTGAAATAGTATTCAAGTGTGTTACTGCTTGGATTAATTATATATCAATGACAAGAAACATGTCTGCCAAAGGTTCGATGGATTTATCTGAAATGTTTCAGAACTTGATCAATTTAATGTGTCATTCCAATGAACAAGTTGATAATTATTCTGGCGCTGAAAATGTTTTGACGATACTTGGAAACATTTTTGCCAATGATCCAACTCTAATGAGTTTCGACCTTCGTCAGCAAATTGAAATTATATTTTTGGGTATATCAAGATCTACACTACCCAATATTGACACTTCAAAAAATGCATGGATGTTGCAATATATGAACTACTTAGTCACCAATGAGATGACATCTGAATTGAAAGAGTTAGCAATTTGTGTAGTTGATTTCTTGCAGATTAATAATCTAGATGTCTGTAATAAGCTATTTACAACTATTCACTCGAACGATTTGTCATTGTCACAAGAATATATAAAGGTTCTATTACAAATGACAAACTTTCCTCTATTACCTGTTTCGCAGGAATTTTTTTCAGTAAAGATGATTGATTTTTGGTTAGATTTATCAGATGCATATGCCAATTTACCACAAGAAGCATTAATGCCAAATGCAACCCAAATTGCAATTGATATCTTCCAGCAAGTTATCAATATCTATTTGCCAAAAATTTCCTTGATAAATAAACAAAAACTTTTTGAACAAGGTGATGGTGATGATACTTCAATACATGAATTTGAGGACTTTAGAAATGCTATGACCGATTTAACTCAGTCATTATGGACCATCTTAGGAAACGAGCATTTGACTAATATACTTATTTCTGGTATCGGTTCAATGGATGCCTTTACCGTTGCACAGGAATCGAGAATGGATGGTTTCTTCCAGATCGAAGCTATGGGATACTTATTAAATCCTTTGTTAATTGATATGAATTTATCTGAAAGCCTATGGATTGTAAATATTTTGGGTGAAAATCCATTTTTCATTAAAAACATTCTTTTGTTATTTCAAACTGGCTTTCAAAATCAAGCTGAAAACAGAATAGCTATCATGCTGAAAACAGATTTCATTAGGACGAGCTCCAAATTAATAGGTACCATGGCAGGATACTTGAAACGAAGCCCACAAGATTTGAGCTCCTGTATCGAAGTGCTATTCCACGGGCTAGAAAACTGTACTAACGGTGTCAACGTCAATAACAAAGAACTGAATGATAAATTGGAAGTCATTACAATAAAGACAATTTCCGCTTTGTGTGAGACTTGTCGTGAGCAACTATCTCAACAATATCTTGACCAATTCATTAACGTTTTTGCATCTTTATTGCAGCCAGGATCGAATGTTTCTGTGTTTACAAGAGGAAGATTGGCAAGATCTATTGGATATATTGTTGAATGTCGTGTACAACAAGGACCAGAAGAACAAGCTAAAAGTATTGTTAAAATTTTAGATATGATTGAAACTTTCATTAATCAATGTTTATCATTACCACAACAACCAGAACACAAAGAGTATATTCATAATTTATTAAGCTGCATTTCTGAATTTGGATCAGCAATGATTCATACAGATGAGATTGAAAACGAGGCATTAATTCAACAATTAGGACAGTTTCAAGATTTTTGGGCACGAGATCCATTTCAGTGTCGTTCAAAATTGTTAAATCTCTTAGAGAGAATTTTGGAAAACCCTGCATATACCAAAGCATCAAGTTTCATCGAAATTAGTTGTTTAATTCTTGGTAAAGCATTAACTTTACCTGATGATGAGCCACATTTTTTAAAATTTAGTATGTCAGATATAATGAAATTTATTCTTGACCATATTAATACTTCAGAATTGACCACATCATTACCATTTTTTGTTTATTTGTTGGAGAGATTGATAATTCATTATAAATCACAATTAACACCAAATGAATTTGATTATTTATTTGAAAAAGTTTTTTACAATTACTATAATATTATAAATAAAGATCCTGATTTATTACAAACGATGATTAATTTTTTGATTACTGTATTAGATACGTCACCAACCTTATGTGTGAATTGTAAACATTGGAATGAATTTATATTACCGACATTTATTATGTTATTACCATCCAATGAAAAATTTACAATTGTTTCTATTACAAAATTTTGGACTAAAATTATCAATAACAAAAAATATATACAGAGTGATCTAGAGTTAACCAGACAACAAATTATTCAAAGAGGTCAAGATTTAGTATACCAAACCATGTATGGGTTATATCATACACAAAGATCGGATTTGAATTCGTATACTGATTTAATTAGAGCTTTAGTAGCTAAATTTCCTATGGAGATGAAAAATTGGTTAATTATTGCTTTACCACAGATATGTGATAAACCATTAGTTCATGAAAAATTCATAAATAAATTATTCGTCACTAGAGGTAGTAGAGCTGCCGGAAATGTTATATTGAATTGGTGGTTAGATTGTACATCATTACCTAGTTATTAAATAAATAAATAAATGGAAAAAAGTTAATAAATATATAGATTAGAGTTTTAATCCTAAAACAATAAAAAAGGAATATAGGTGTATACTATCTTCTCAGAAAGATGCAAAAAAAAAATAAACGTCACAGACAGGATTCGAACCTGCGCAGGTAAAACCCAATGCCTAATTGCTGTTTCTATGAAATAGCAGGGCATCGCCTTAACCACTCGGCCACTGGGACATCTTTAAAGAGTTTATTTTTTGGCTCTGCTATGTTCCATAATAATTTTGGCATCAAATTTGTTCGAATGTCAGCAGAAAGAATGAAAAATACAAGTCTTTTTTAACCTCTGATACGGTGAATATGGTTTGTAACTCTTTCCCCTGTTAAAAAATATATATATATATATTGCATAGAGCTGAGATGGCTGGGTGGAGCAGCTGCTGTAAACGGTTCTGGTGCCGTATCGATACTAATCACAGCACAAAAGAAAATCTCTTGAAGAGTTGTCTGTCAAAAGAACAAATCGGTGTTTTCTCAACAAATTTTTGGTTTCTCCGCTTTTTTTTGGTTTCGAGAATCCAACAAGCGCACGGCTGTGCAGCTATGTTTCTGCGGCGTTTTCTGTGCAGATTCCGAATTATGTCTCCTCTTTTGGCCGGCTAAAACAGCAGATTTGTTTGCCCCTTTTTATTTCTATTGTCGTTTGTATATAAATGTGTGTTTCCAATCTTTCTATCACAGATACTACAAGATAACAAACAACAAACAAACAACAAAATAAGTAACACACAACAACACAACATGGCAAGAACTAATAAATGGACCGTACACGAACAAAGAGCTGATCCAAAATATTTTACTCACAACGGAAATTTCGGTGAAGCTCCAAACAATATTAAAAAAAATGGTTCAGGTAAAGGTAACTGGGGTAAAGTAGGCGATGAAATTAATGATTTAATTGATTCTGGTGAAATTCCTGAAATCTTTAATAAAAAAAGAAGACCCTCAAATGTAAATAATCAAATTAATGAAAGAAAATTTGAAGATATTCAAAATTTTCAAATTTAAAATCTACACGTATACATATATATTTATAACGTTATCTAATATATCATTCCTTTCTTTGTGTTTCTACTGATGTATATTTCACGATCTTTCTCAATTCGTTCTATAATAACTTTTTTCGTTAAATATCTACTAAATTTACCATCTTTAACCAATTCTTCACAATCAATTTCATAAATTTTATCAAAATTATTCTCTTCTTCATTCTCATTCGGTTCAATAACTATACCATCAACATATTTACAACTTAAAACACTTAATATTCTCTCCTTTAATGACATTATTGTCTTTATTTGGCTATCTTTATAGTTATCTTTACTTATACCAATAATTACCTCTACATCATCTTTCTTAATTTTGGAAATTTGTTCAATATGACCCATGTGGAATAAATCAAAATCTCCTTTAATTAAAATACGTTTCCTGACATTTTCTTTCCTTTTTTCACCTTCCACAATAATTTTATCTAATGTATTCAAATAAACATAACTATATGGACTATATCCATCTTCATCTGTACAATATAATTTTAAAATCTCTAGTGCGGGTAAATCATAATGTTTACCAATATTTCCATATTCATAATCTCCTGTCAATATTCTATGAATAATATCAGTAGTAGAGACTCCTGTTGTCCTCTTAACAACTTTAAATCTACCAATTTTTTTCATATCTTCATAACAATCTTTACCATTTGCATCTAACGTAATATCGTCACCATGAATAACAAATTTACAACCATATTTATCCAATACTTTAGATTCAGTAACATATGGTGCATTCTCGATTACTTTAGAACACCATCTATTCGAGCGGGTATGTTCGTACCTTTCTTCCTCATTCATAACTGGTTTACCCTTATTCAATCTTATCTCAAGGTCATTATGAACTCCACAATAAAGAAATCCTTTTGAACTATCCTTTGGTAAAATTGTTCGACGTGCTTGTAAAATTGCTCCAGCGTGTCCATGATGTGTAAAATCAAAACAACCATCAATCCATACTTTATTTTCATCTAATTCAGTAACAACCGTCATCTTATCGTTGTCAATTTTCGTCCCTGTCTCTTTCTTACTATACAATATATTACACACCTTTTTCTTAAGCTAAAAAATTTATTTATTTGTTTTTTTTTTTTCTCTAATTATTTTGTTTTCCTTTTAACTTCCCACTCTTTAAAACTGATCAACCTTTTAATACAAATTATCCATAATCGAGTAACTTCATCAATCATAATATTAGCAACATCAACATTACCAAATCTACTAATCTTATGTTGTGCACTACGTGAATGAATACCAACATCACTTACACCGATTGGCCATGCAACATCACCAATACTTAATTTCAGATATAATTGTAAACTTGATTCAATATCTCGTGTCGTTCCATTCTGTAAATGATATAATATACTACTTAATGTGATTAATAACTTAGAATCAAGTTCCTTTCGACGTAATTTTAATAATAATGGGAACAGACTCTTCTTAGTCTGAATTAACAATGATTCGTTATTCTGTAGATATGAACTCTTTTCCCAATCTTGCAATAATTCATGGATGTATAAATTACATTTAATCGATATCATTTCTTTATCCTTTTCAATATCGGAAATCTCATCCAAGGTAATCTTCTTAGATAATTTAGATTCTTTCTCAAGAATATCATTTATCCTTTCGCTACGATTATTCAGAATTTCTTTATCATATTCTTTTGCCCTCATTTCTTCTTGCTCTTTTTCTTCTTCTTGTTGCTGGTCATGCTCTTCTTCTTTCACAGTTTCGGTTGGCATCTCTTCAGATCTCTTCCCTGTGTCAACCGCCCGTTTGTTATCATTGCTTAATTGCTTTTGTTTCTTGGCAATCTCAGCCTGCAATAGACTACTCAAATCCATACCGTCAACCCACTATTCTTCTAACTCTGATATATATATACAACTATTATAACTAAACGGTTCTTTAAAGATTTGTTCATTTACCCTGAAAGTTCATTATCATATTTCGCCTTCAAAAAGAAGATGAAGGAAAAAAAAATTATTAAAGGAAATTTGATGAGTGAATACTCATTTTCTATCTTCTTACTTTATCAATCAATAAGGTACTAAAATAAGTAGTAAAGCCCTCAACCATGTCAACTGCTCCAAATTTAGCCTCTTCAAGTTCAAAAGCCTCTAATGATGGTGGATATTTATCTCAGGAAGAAGAAGTCTTTGATGGTAACGATATTGAAAATAATGAAACTAAAGTTTATGAAGAATCTTTGGATTTAGATTTAACTAATAGCAACAGACAAATTTGGTTAGTACGTCTACCAATGTTTCTTGCCGAAAAATGGAGAGATAGAACTAATTTACATGGTCAAGAATTAGGTAAGATCAAAATTAATAAAAATGGCAGTAAGATTAAATTAGTATTAAATGAAAATGATAATGATTCAATACCGCATGAATATGATCTAGAATTAACCAAAAAAGTTGTTGAAAATGAATATATCTTTACTGAACAAAATTTAAAGAAATATCAACAACGTGAAAAGGAATTAGCAGCAGATCCAGAGAAACAAAGACAAGCTTATTTGAAGAAACAAGAACGTGAAGAAGAATTAAAGAAAAAACAACAACAACAAAAACGTAAAAATAATAGAAAAAAATTTAATCACAGAGTTATGACTGATAGAGATGGTAGAGATAGATATATTCCTTACGTCAAAACAATTCCAAAAAAGACTTCTATTGTAGGAACTGTATGTCATGAATGTCAAGTTATGCCCTCAATGAATGATCCAAATTACCATAAAATTGTTGAACAAAGGAGAAATATTGTTAAGAAGAATAATAAAGAAAGAATTACAACATTAGATGAAACGGTAGGTGTCACAATGAGTCATACTGGTATGTCCATGAAATCAGATACCTCCAATTTCTTGAAAGTCGGTCGTGAAAAGGCCAAGAGTAATATTAAATCTATCAGAATGCCAAAAAAGGAAATTTTGGATTACTTATTCAAATTATTCGATGAATATGATTATTGGTCATTAAAAGGTTTAAAAGAACGTACCAGACAACCAGAAGCTCATTTGAAGGAATGTTTAGATAAAGTTGCAAGTTTAGTTAAAAAGGGCCCATACGCTTTCAAGTATACTTTAAGACCAGAATATAAAAAACTAAAAGAAGAAGAGAGAAAGGCAACTTTGGGTGAATTAGCAGATGATCAAAACCAATCCGGTGATGGTTTCAATGATGATTTGACAAGTAATGAAAATGGAGTACCAAATAATGACAATGAAGAAATTGATGACGAAATTGAAATGGAAGATTTGGTTTAGCTGCAGCTTATTATTCAACTATTTTTCATTTATATATGTATATATACTGTTTCTAACAAATTTAAGTTACATATGTTTCGTTTGATGACGTATGCTCATTGTATTATGCAATTGTTGTGTGCTTTCGTACATAATTTGTTAAACCACGGCCTGTTTAGTCGCCCTTCAATATATGATTACCACTTTCATGACTTATTTCAAATTTCTTATCTGGCTTAAGTTCTAATGGCTGAAATGTTATATTCGAACCATCGTTTCCTTCTTTTTCAATGATGTGATCAGATATTATCTCATTTTCATCAGCTGGGTACCTGGTATACATAGGAAAATTATTCTTCCTGCGATTATTTGCAGGTATAATACGAATATTGTGAACGTCGCTAAAGGAGACTTTCCTAGGTCTATTTGTGGTACCTTCATCTTCCTCTATTTTGTCGGATATATCTTTTGCATTGGTATCGTTTTCATCATTTATTGATTCATCAACCGGCTTTATTTCAATTGTGTTATTCTTTTCAGAATCTGAGACCTTACTGACGCCTAATTGGGGCGCAGCAATAGATGTGTTAATTAGACGTGCAGTCCTTATCCACCTCCTTCTTCTAGTGTATTTAGAAAATGAATCATCTGTTGATGGGTTCTTCCACGTATTATCAAAGTAGATAAATCCATCATTACTTTCGGGTACAGCCAAAGTCTTAGGTTGATTACTTGACAATTGAAGAGCTGACTCATTGGTCATATCTAGTCTCCATGAATCGTCTACCCATTTCCATTTCATGTCAGAATCATCATCTGGTAACTTAAAATATTCCGGCTCTGGAGCTGGATTCAAGTAGGAATCGGTCCATGCTGCTCTCTCGTAACTTAGCATTGTCGAAGTCCAACCAATACCAAGCCACCGACGCTGGTTCTCATATAGTGCATAAGTAAATTCAATCACTTTGGGGTTTTTAACACCAATATTACCGTCTTCTTTCTCCAGATCTTCGAATCTACTTTTATCAGACGTGTTCCTCATTTGTTGACTTACCGTGATAAAAATACCTTGATGTTTATTTATACCACTCAAGTCTAAACCGGTCATATAAAATGAAAACAGTCTGATGATCTTCATATTCCATAAAGTACGTCGAGCTATTTTAGACCACTTGGAATGATAAGTTAAAATATAAATGCCTACCAACAATACCAGACTTTGTGGTGGTATCATAAATACAGTTACTATCATGTATATCGGAGTAAAAAACGTCATGGTGAAAAGTAACCGTCTAATATCTTGTAAACCTAGTACGCTGATAGGTGCTAAAAGCATATTCGATTTTCCAGAAACTCTCCCCATAACATGGACAATATCATCTAATGTTGGGTATGCGGATACTGTTTTGGTAACAGATTTGTCCATCAGTGAATATAACCAAAAAACGCCCACCACAATGAGATGGCCAAAATATTTGACAAGCGTCTCAAAGCACATTGTCGACGTTATAAATATTAGTATTATCAGTAAATTAGGCCATATTTCGTCGTTTGACCATGTCAAAAACCCCATTGTCTTATCCGCAACAATCAAATATGGATATAACTTAATGAGCGCTCTTGAAATATTTGGTGGTGTAGAAGATAGTAGCGGCGATGAATCAATTGCAGGACCATTATAATAATCTGTACTGCTTCCATTGATGGGATTTGATGAGGCTCTTCTTCTGTGCTTCTTCTTCAATACACTTTTAATAACTCTTTTTCGCTGCATGGAGCGCTGACTCTTACCTGGTATCGGTATAGATTTGTCATCCTCGAATTCAGTCACTTTATTCTTCAAATTTGATGTCATATTTTCATTTATGTTATCACAATACTGTCTTTTTCTTTTCTGTTTTTGTCGCTTCTATGTAAAATAAGTTCTCCTTGATTTAATTCAGGTAGTCAATGTTAGGAAAATATAAACAGGTGGGTATGCAATAAACTTTATCAATTGTTAATAAAAAATAGCGTGTAGTATGATATCTTTCGCTATTATGGTTAGGAAATTCCTCTTATGTTCTGCTATCAAAATATGTTGAGGATATATATCAGGTTCATACATTCATCTTCATTTTTTTTAACTTCGCACGATTTTGCCTCTTTAAATACCGAAGGCAAGAAAGAAACCAATGGCAATGAGAGATGACTCCGACATGCAAACATGAGATTACGATCTTAATGTATCAGTTTGTGAGATGTCTATCTATATTTTATATATCAGGATACATAATGGAAGAGGTTGTTATTGTCCGGATCTCTTTGAACGAACTCCTTGGCAATCAGATAGTTTAAGGATTTCTTGAAAACAGACGTTGTCAAAGTGAATCTGTAGCTCACCATCTCCGCAGCTTTTTCAAATAGTCTTTCGTTGTCCAGTGTCCTGTCAGATTTCATTACTCTAATTATGGCTGCATTGACTTCTATCACTCTTTCCCTCTCTAACGTTTCGTTTGTATTGTTTTCTGGCTTGTATGATGGAACTTGTCCAATGATAGTTTGAACTTTAACTTTTTGCATAGACGAGGTAAACGAATAGTTGAGAGAAAACTTATCTAATTTTGAGATGGTCCTTGAGTTTGGGGTCTTCTTCAGAAGCCTTGACTTCGCTGACATCGTAAGGGACAGTAACTGCCGATTTAACTCCTGTTCGGGAATATTTGTCATTTCGAAAATCATTTCAGTAGTTAGTTCTTCGTGTTCTTCAAATAATAAAAATATAATTGCTGAATATACTGACATTATCAAATCATGATACGTTTTGTTGAATTGAAACCCTATCTCAATCAGGCCTAAACCATGTGCCCATTTCAAAGTCCTTTCATTATATTTCTTGTTATAAAATGTTTCGAAGTCAAGTTTTAGCCCTTCTAACTTAGTTGGCAGAATGATACTTTCATTATACAATGTATCCAAATTCTGGAAAGGCCACGATGTCATTGTTAGAATCTGTGGAATAAACTTGAAGTCAGTTTCTTGGGTGACTTTATTATTCGTTGTAAATGTATGAGATAGATCAAGTGAGGTTGAGATATCCCTTAACATAGTTTCTAATTTATAGGTAAAGAATGATCCCAGCTCATCCCTGATTAACTTTACCATGAACCTCTCAATTTCAATTGATGATCTCTGCTGTAATAGTCTCTTCGAAAGTTGGTTCTTGTACGCATTCTCAAATTCATCTTTTTCAGTTAACAATTTAATTAATTTTGCACATTCTTGAAGGATACCTTTAGCCTTTTGAATCGCCTTCTTATCTTGTGTTGATTTGAGGTGGTAATCTAAATAGAAACTTATAAATTGTGCGGATTGTTTTCCATCCTCATTCAAATACTTCGAAAAAACATTATTTAATACTCCAGTCGATCCATTTTTCTCTGACAATGATTGCATCTCTATTACCATTGCAGATTCATCTTCCTTCTCAAACTTTATAACCTCCAGCAGTTTTTCATAAGTATCAAAGGATTTTATGACAGCACCACACCATTTTGACGCAATTAATGATCTCTTCTTTAATGATTCATCTACTTTAATAGTCATAAGGTTATCAAAAATGCATGCTGTGATGCAGTCTGTGACTTTCAATTTATAGTTTTTATCCCCAGAAAGATTGTACAATTCTTCTAATAAATCCCCATTACAATCCTTAATGGATAGCTCAATTAGCGGTAAAATAATATCATCCAGCTTGTCCCAAATTAAACTTTTCTCCAAAGCTGATAAAACTCTTTTACTCGCATCTTCATTCAAGAATTTGGAATCCAGAGTGCTTTCAAACGCCATCAGCTGTTTGATTTTATTCAGAGAGTCGATATGTGGAACAGCTGCTGAGCTTATCAGATTCGAATAAAACGAATCAGTTTCTTGCAAAAATTGATTTTCAAATGATATTAAGAAGAAATTTTTACCTTCCTCAGTAATTGTCTCCATCATGGATACGATTTGCTTCAATATATCGATTCGAGAATCTTCTAACGAATAATTTGTACGAATTTCATTAACTGCTGATATTAGCGACTTGCTTATAAAGGGCTTTAAGGGATCCAATATCGTTTCCTTAAATATTATTAAGCCAGCATCCTGGATCTCTGGTACTCTGACAGATCGGCAGTAAACCTTGTCGATATATATCATCAAGTCACTGATTAACTTAAAACATAATTTTTGCTCGTCCCAAAAACTGGCCAACTTTTTTAATAGGGACCAGTAATCATTGTCCATAGAATCTGTATCAAATTCCTTCGATTTCAATAGGGTCAATTTCTTGGTGATATATTTTTTAAAGTTTATGTACAAGTCGCTAGCCCTCTTATTGTTAGCCAAATCGTATATAAGACGGTATGTCCTTTCAAATGATACTTCTTGGGTATTCTTCTCGTAAATTTTGTCTATGACATCTCGAATAATAACCCATGATTCATCAAAATCTGTTGTGGTGAAAATGACCTTGTTAGGCACTCTGATTCTAACTCGCTTCGAATTAATCATTGCAATTATTAAAAGGTAAAATTATGGAGTAAACTTTTCTGCAGATATTTGGATGGCGATGTCAAAGGTGTTTTATACTCAGTTTATTGAACTTTATGTAATATTTTATATATCTTTTCAGAAAAAAACATTAAGAAGCGGAAGTCTCTTGAAAACATAATAATTATATATACATATCAAAATAAGAAACAACAGTAAAGAGGTGTAACGGACCCAAACTAACCGATTGTAAACACCATACCAATGTCTTCATCTGATATTTTTGATGTACTAAATATTAAACAGAAGTCTAAGAGCCCTACTAGTGGTAATGGCTCGTCACCTGTCCCAACTACAACACCATCATTAGCATCAGCAAGCCGTACAACCAAACCACAAGTCACTGGTATACAAAGAGAACTATACAGTTTACTTGGTGAAAACCAGCCGCCAATATTAGTCCAGCCATCCAGCAAATTTAAGGAAAAACTAACAAGCATTGGGAAGCCCTCACCTTGGACGCATGCTAAATTTAGAGCTAATTCAAAGTATCCAAATTTACAATTAGAACATTGGGTTAAAGGTTCTAAAGAACTTATAGGTGATGAACCGCAAGAGTCCTCCTATGTGAAATTTAATCAACATATGTCCTTACCTGAATTCACTAGAGAAGAGTTTGAATCATTCATGAATATGGATCGAGTTATAATTGATACAAAGGAAAATTCCAATATGTTGACAACTTCAATATCAAAAACTCCATTTACAGAGGAAAGTTCAGCAAAGAGTAATGATACACCTAGCTTAATAAATGTAATCAATAAGAATGAGAAAGCTAATAATAGAGACGATTCAACTGTCGCTGAAGAGCCACGGTCGAGTGAGCCATCCAATTCGGATAATGACAACAATGATAATAGCAAAAATGGCTCGTCAGAAGTTAAAGACACCTTAGCCGACACAAGTATGCCAGATAGCGATAAACCTTCAGTAAACGATCAGGGGAAAACCAATGTAGAAGCTGAAAATAATGATAAAGGCACTGCTCAAGGCATAGATGAAGAGGAAGTTGTAAGTAAAAAAGATGATAATGGCTTAAAAAGTACAAAAGATAAGAAAGAACAAGAAACGGAGCAGAAGAAATTGACAGAAACCAAAAATTTGAACCATGTAGAAAATTCCAGTGAGCGTAAGGAAGAACCAACACTAAGTGCTGTGGGTAATAATGACTGGAGTTACGAAGAAGTTGATTATCTCTTTAAACTTTGCCGAACATATGATTTAAGATGGTTCGTTATTCAAGACAGATATGCATTTGGTGGATTGGAGAGAACTCTTGAAGAACTAAAGGATAAATTCTATCATGTATCTAAAAAATACTTCCAGTCCAAAAATGCTGCCGATCCTTTATTGGCTTCATTAGATTACCCCAAGACGAAGGAAATGGAAAGGAAGGTATATTTACAGAGGTTATTATCAAGATCAGCAGCCGAAATTGCTGAGGAAGAAGCATTGATCATCGAATCAAGAAAGTTTGAAATGGCAGCTAAGAAGACTTTAAGTGAAAGGGAGTCATTATTACGTCTATTAGATTCACCAAATTCAGATCAGTCGGTAGCGCAATATCTTACATCTCAAGGAATGTCACAACTATATAGCAGTTTATTATCCGATAAGAGTCGGAAACGTAAGCATGAATCAGGAGTACCAGAAAATCCTTGGATGAAACAACAACAGCAATTTATCCAACAAAAACAACAATTACAAATGATGCATGAGAAGAAATCAGAATTACCGCAATCTTCAGCACCAACGTCACACCAATCTATAGATCTAAAAGTAGAGCAAGACGGCTCACCGATATCATCATCACCACGCAAGACCAAGAAGCAAAAGCTGGAACAACAAACTGCTATGAAGAGAAAGACAGAGACCCTGTATGCAGAACACTTGTTGAAGGACTTTAATGCTGAGGAAAGGAAATCACTAGGTGTGATAACGCATGGAGAAAAGCTTTCTCCAGGGGTATACCTACGGTCATCTAAAATCTCAACGTTTAAGCCAGCATTGCAAAATAAGGTAGTGGCCACTCTACAAGAACTAAAACTGCCTGTGAGACCGGCCATGCCATCCTACGATGTTGTCAATAAACACGAAGAGTTACTGAAACGTATTGTCACACTCGTCGACCTCAAGAAACATATGGACAAACTGGAGGCAGAAAAGGCCATCACAAAATAATAACTGCATATATATTACAATACTATGTTTTAAGACTGCAAAATCTCCATCATCCTGTACGAACACCCAGTCCCCAGCCACGCGGCGAAAAACTTTTAGGGCACAAGAATCGCCTGTGAAAAATTTTCGTTGCAAAGTGAAAATTTTTTTCAATCAACGTTTCTTGTATTTTAAAGACAACGTTTTATATAATTCACAACTGTATTTAACACCATCATTTTTCTACTTTGTTTCACTATTCTTATGATTTGTTTGCACTTTACATTTGAGTCCCAAGTTACCAATTATAAAAATGTCTCAATCTGATTTCTCCAACATTGAATCCTTAAAGAAATTGAACGCTTCTTTAGCTGACAAATCTTACGTCGAAGGGTATGTGATATGATAACAAAAATGAGCAGTGGTTGTATTTTTGTATTTATTGTGTCAAAAAAGTGTTTTTGATCTGTAATTTAAGAAGCATATTTCGCATTACAGAACATAAATTTGAAAAAAACAGTAAAATTGATATGTGAATGATGAACTTATTCTTTGGTCCGTGTTTATGACAGGAAGTAAGACCCCTGGTATGAGTGAGACAAAAAGATGTGATTGACGTCGCAGTTTCTGACAATATAAAACATATTAATTTTTTTCATTTTTTACCTTTTTTGGTTACAAAATATGCAGTATAATCTAACATCAAAAAATCCTTTTATTCTTTTTACTAACAGTTTTTTTTATTTTTATTGTTTGATTTGATATTGTCAAATTTGCAAAAAAAAAATTCATAATAAATAGTACCTCTGCTTCTCAAGCTGATGTCACCACTTACAAGGCTTTCCAAGCTGCTTTCCCAGAATTCTCTAGATGGTTCAACCACATCGCTTCTTTAGCTGATGAATTTGAAACTTTGCCAGCTGCTACTTCCGCTCCAGCTGCTGCCGAAGAAGAAGATGACGATGATGTCGATTTATTCGGTTCCGATGACGAAGTTGATGAAGAAGCTGAAAAATTAAAGGCTCAAAGATTAGCTGAATACAATGCCAGAAAGGCCGCTAAGCCACCTAAGCCAGCTGCTAAATCTATCGTTACCCTTGATGTTAAGCCATGGGATGATGAAACCGATTTAGAACAAATGGCCAAGAACGTTAAGGCTGTTGAAATGGACGGTTTAAGTTGGGGTGCTCACCAATTCATTCCAATTGGTTTCGGTATCAAGAAATTACAAATCAACTGTGTTGTTGAAGATTCCAAGGTTTCTATGGATGACTTACAACAAGCCATTGAAGATGATGAAGACCATGTCCAATCTACCGATGTTGCTGCTATGCAAAAATTATAAGAACCCTTTTTTTTATTAAATTAAATAAAATATTAGGTTCTTCTATTTTCATACCATTGGTGGTGTCACAAAAATAAATATCTTAAATAATTCAAACAAATTTTCAGTTTCTTATGTAATTTAAAGTAAATTAAATATAATCAATTCAAGAAAGATGAAAAGATATTTCTATGATAATACATATGCATATAGAAAAGTATTTCTGTTTTTTTCGTGCAATTTTTTAGTTCATCTGTCTCTCACAGTCATTAATCTATTCGTCAATAATATAAAGTTCCTAAATATATAATTATCATAAATTATAGGATCGTTACTTTATTTACAAGCCCTCATCCATCCAAGCAAGTGTGTTCATGATACCTTGTTCAATATCAACTCTTGGTCTATAACCCAATAATTTTTTTGCTTTGGCAATATTGTGATAACGATAAGCACAAACAATCTTAACACGGAATGGTGTTAAACCAGGTTCTTTACCCAATAACTTCGAAAAAAATTCAGATAAATAACCGGCAAAAATAGCAACAGGTCTCTTCAAAACAATGACATGCTTATCGATATGATTATCGGCTTTCCAAACAGTACGAGCCAAAGCCCAAAAATATGTTGGTGTATCATTGGTGATGAAAAATGTTTCACCAGCAACTTTAGAGCAAGTCTCTGAATCAAAAACTTTTTGGGCAGCAAGGACGTGTGCATCAGCAACATTTCCAGCATAAGTCCAATCAAAAAGATTGTTATTATCACCAATCTGAAATTTAGACTGTCCTAATTTTGCTACTGCTCTTAAACCTGGTACAAGCTGTCTGTCACCTGGACCAAAAATACCTGCTGGACGTAACGCAACTGTATAAAAATTATTAGCAGGATCGTTAGCTTTTAGGACCATATCTTCAGCAATGGCTTTGGTTTCGTTGTAGGCATCCATTGGAACTTCAGGAATTGGCCATGTTTCATCAGCATTGTGAACATCTTGGCCATTAAATATAACACCTGCGGATGATGTGTATATGAAGGCTTTGATACCAAATTTTTTGCATGTATCAATAACATTACGTGTACCTTTAACATTTACTAATTCATAGATCTCTTGTTTACCCCCATGCATTGGCGATGCAGCATGGACAACTGTATTAGCATTACACAACTTTAAGGCTTCTTCAACAGATTCAGGCGAAGTTAAATCCCCTTTAAAAAATCTGATATCGTTAGGATTAAATGTGAATTGCTTAGATAATTTTTCCGGTAGTGGTCTAACATCAAATACACAAATGTCTGGTCTTTTTTCCATATCATAAAACTGCTGTATTAGATGAAGACCTAGAAATCCTGCACCACCAATTATTAAAACTGATTTAACTTCCGACATAATTCTTAATTAAACTTTCCCTTTTTTTTGGTTCTGGTCAATTATATAATGAGATGTATTTTAGTGATTACCCTTGAAAGAAAGAACTACACTAATATTACCTTTCAGTGAATTACCGTTTTTAAAGTCGAAAAAATTTATCTGTATATCTAAGAAACGTCTTGATTCCCTTTTATTATATAATATGTTGGTCAAATATAAATCACCTCGTAAAAACGATTTTTCATAAACGACAATGCTGTCGACCGACAAAAATCATTTGTCTGAAATGTAGATTTATTGCAGAAAAAAAGAAGTGCGATAAGAAATAGAAGAGTTTACATGTGTAAGAACTATATATAAGTACTTTTCTATATAAATAATCATTCTTGATAACTCCATCCGTTCCATTCAAAGTTTGCGTAACATCTGAATTCGTTACTTAAACCATTGGCATGTTCAGGTAAAAATGTGGTTATATGTGTGTCTGGGTATACTTCCGCCATGATAGTAGACATTCTTTCTCCAGTGCAGGACATTAGACGATGTCTTAGTTTACCTTTTGATGTTTTACTTCCATCGTTTGGTGCAAGCAATGACTTAGCTGTGATGGAGGATTTCGTTTGACAATCTTCATTTAAAAAAGGTGGGTCAATCAAAAGCCTATCAACTTTACCTCTGACAGCGTCGCATTCATATTCTTCCGGTTTATTGTAATCATAGAAGACAAAATGATCCTTACCGGCTAACAGCTCAAATCTCTTGTCATACTCAAATAAATAAATATGTTTTGTCGGTAGTTCTTCGTTGGGTTTTTTTTGGATTGCAGCATAGACGGATGGTGCGCTAACAACAGCAATTACAGTATCTTCATCAGCGCCTTCTAAAAGGGCATCCGCCAATAAATCAGCTGTAGCATCACTGTACCAAAATTGTGAAAGCTGCCAATCCTCTTTGAACAAATTCATACCTTCTTCCTTTTTCTTTTTTTGAAAGTCAGCATCAGTTTCCCTGTATAGCTTCCCAAACTCTTCTTGACGTTGTTGTTCTTCTTGTCTAAATTCTTGCAAAGCTGCCAACGCATTGGCAGACAAGCTTAATTCCATATCAGAATCTGAGTCTGACATTGCATATAATTGGTTGACGCGCTATATGTTGGATATATTTCTTATATCGATTAAAATGAACGAGGTATCTTTTTATCTTTTCTCAGACGGATATTCCTCAAAAAATTAAATTTTTTCCTTTGATGAAGAAGCTTTACAATTTCAAAAATTGTACGTGAGGCGAAGACCGAATAGCTAAAGCAGCTTCTTGAAGTGAACGATTTGTGATACACTTGATAATCAAATTTAGGCATGTCGGTAAGACTCAATTAAAATAAAACAATGTTTGTAAATGTCTCCTGTAATAAATTAGAAATTTGTTTGTGCCAAAAGAGTTTCTTCCATATAGAAAATGCTTGAATATAAAGTTTCAATGAAAAAACATATAAATGCATACAAAATTCAACTAAGTTGAGTTCTCCGAATTCAAGCATTAAGGAAACCACTACCTTGTATGGACATCAGAAACGATATATTATTTCATTTATGGTGTGTGTTATACACTTTTCAGGAAAGTCAAATTGGCATTAAATAAAATAGATAAAAAACAGTTAGTAGTTGTTGGAATCTGAAATCTTTTATAATGCATTATCACATTATTTACTAATTATCTAAATTATGTTTTTATGACGCTAAATTAAAATATGCAATCACTAGATAGATTCACTTAAAATAGCATATAATTAATCATGTGATAACTATTTAATTTTTTAATATAAAAGAAATTGTTTTTAAATGTAACTTTGTGTACGCGTCCCGAAAAGATATAAAGCAGTAAAGTTTTAAAGGTCTAACCATTATTTGTTATTTATTATATCGAATACTCTTTAGTTTACTTGAAGCAATGTAAAGTTTTATAGCCTTCAATTCTTATAACAATCATCATCTACTTCTAGTATTTGAACATCTTGTACCGTAACTGACGACCACCAGATAGAAATGTGAGAGGTCAAGGAAGCAATTTGTGGAAGTAAGTTAGCAGATCGATAAAACGTTGATATCGCAGCTACCTGTTTCGGCACTATAATTATTGGTTCAATTAATGTGACTTCATAGTGTTTCAAGGAACTAGCATTACACCATTTAGCTTATTGAAGAGGTTAATATGTCATTTTATTGGATTTTGAGAAGAAGGCTTGTTGTTGTTTCCAAACGTAATATTTTATAAATCGGGAAAATCCAGATTATATCTTTTGGTGATTATGTCATTGAATTATTTAAGGTAAAAATTCAGGATTTCAGTTGGATTTTCATGCTTTAATAAAAAATAAACCCTTTCCGCAGTTGAAACATTTACTAATATATTTTCCCAGTAAGTTTTGCTGTAGCAACTGTTTGCAATACCAAATTGATTACAGCATAAGTTATTACCCGTAAGCTTTTCTGAAGTTAATTCAAGTATAAACCAAATTGTGTTGTCTCAAATGAGTTCGCTGAAATAATGATGAGCTCGGTTGAGGATGGTGTTTTATTTGTTTTCCAATAGAAACATTTTAAATGTAGAACCAGACTTAGTACAACATGGAAAAAATATAAAATATATTCGCATTGCGCATTCCCGCCATTAAGTGAATAGAGTCAAGAATCGTCGAAAGAGTGCGAAACCTAAGGTTAAAGACTATAAAAACAAGCCCGTGATTAAATGAACACGGATGTGGATCAAGTGAAGTAGTATTGGTACTTGCTGAGATACTCATTGGAAATGTCAGGTCAAAAGATCACAAGAAGACGAACAATTAAATCCTGCTATTATTGTTACACACATAAATTGAGATGCAATAAAGCAACTCCATGCTCTACCTGTACGAGCTTAAAGATTCCCAATAATTGTTACTACGGGTTTGATAAAGCGACTGCTAAGGTAGTAAATGACCACCAGAAGTCTAAGGTCCAGAAGGAAAAAATTGTCAAACCAGGATGGGCAGCGTTAGGAGACAATGTCTATAGAGCAAAATATTTTTATCCCTTTTTCACAAACTCAATTGATGATAAAGTTTTGAATAACAACAGTTACGGTAAGTTGTCACTAGGAGACGATTTTGTCAGAAATGAAATTACTAATTTTGATAAATTTTATAAGCTCAATTTAACGATAGAGGACATTTTTCTCTTGATACCACCAGCAAAAGAGACAGCATCCAGTCACATTGAAACATATTTTGAAGCTGTGCATCCAATAATTCCTATTTTAGATAAAAAAAAAGTTTTGTCAAAATTAGCAAGCGTCTATGAGAGTATTGAGCTTAGGAAACAAGTGGATCCACTGGACGTAATCCTGTTAATGGCTATATTTTTCTGTTCTTCATATACCACCGTAGCCACTGGGATAATTCCTGAACTGCTCCTATGCAACAAGTATTATGCAGGGTATAGAAACTTGCTTGATGTTACCAAATTTCCTCTTATTCCCCAACTTGAAAGTTTACAATCGTATATTATTGTCAATTTTATTACAGATCCAAATATGGTTAATGCTATGGGATATTCGCCAATGTTAGTCAGAGTATGCCAGCAGCTTGGGTTAACGAAACGTAGTAAATTGTCTAACATGAATGATAAGGATCTGATAATGACTTGGCATTTTGCACTTTATATGGAAGGGTCATCAGCAGTGGTTTCAGGATTTCCATTCAGCACTTCCCGTGAAGTGTTTAATTCTATCTCAATACCTGATTTAAGTGATTTTGTAGATCTTGACTTCCCCTTGGAATTCTCAATCGGCCGTTTTAAAGTTAACTGCGTTTTCAGAGAGATTATGAAACTTACTACTAAGGTTATAATATCACGTACTGAGAACAGGATGATTGAGACACGAATAGATACTTTGTATAGAGACATTGAGGGTATAGTCAGAACCTTAAGGGAGCGTAACGTAAAGGATGCAGATTATTATTCAAGTACTTTGTATATTCTACTTTATCGACTAAACCTCCGGTATATTGCATTGAAATCGTTAGGGTCAGATAAAGAAAAAACCGAAACGGTAACTAAGACAACTACAAATAATCTGAAGGATTTCTCTTGGATTCTAGAAACAAAACAAGATTCCAATGAGGAAATTATTCCATTAACTTTACTTTTATTAATGTATACCCTGAAAAGATTAGTCCAGAAAGGTGTAACCAATTTTGCTTGGTACACTAGGGGCTCTACTATCATGCAGTATCTTTTTGTAGTACTTCGAGATCTCTATCAGAGTCCTTCAGCGGAGTACCCACTTTCATACTATAAGAAACCGATCTCCAGTTCTATAGATTCTGATATTTCTGAAATTATACAATGCAGTCCATTTTACTACAAATATGTTCTTATAGAAAAGCTGCTAAAACTTCTAGAGTATAAGCTTGCGCCGTTATGGAAAACTAGTGATTTGTGCAAGTTCATGCTCGTCAAGACAGTTAAAGAGAATGTATGGAAGTCCAACAAAAAAATAATTGAAGAAAATGAAAATCAACTTCTCAGATTGAATTGCTGTAAATTATTTGCGTGCGGTTCTAAAAATATAGAAAATTCGAAAAGCATCGATTTTGAGGATTGTTTGAAGAATTTAGGATCAGATACACTGATATTTGAGTCAGGGAAAATGTTGATAGATTGGCTTGCTGACTTTAATTAAAAAAAAAATTATGTCGTATGTAGTTGTTTTTATTCAAAGTATTTGATAGACTTACAATTCTTAAGAGAAGAATATTCACTGTAGCGACCAGTGAACTTATAAATAAATGTTTTGTTAAACCTGTTATTTTTTTTCGAAAGTCACCTATGTTAACTTTTTGCAAATAAGAAAAACGACAACTAAATATAATTAACATTTCTGTGCCTATGGATTAAAATGTTAAAAAAAGGACGCCTATGATGTGGGTGTCACTGATGATTTTCTCTTGAATTGATAATCTACATCTCCATGCTGCACAATTTTTTTGATATTTGGAACTCAATTTTTTCGAGAAATGTCAATTACCTTTCTAATGACAGTCATATCAAGTGATGAGGTGTAATAATCCGCATTCCGCCTAACAAAAAAAAAAGGAATAAGCAAATAAATCTCTAAAACTGATCTCAAAGTAGCGCTAAACAAGCCACATAAACTCAACAATGACTAAAGATAGAGTTTCAATTGCACATATCCAGCATGATTTTGTGAACTGTATTTATGATGCTCAAGAGAACAATGAAGAAGATTGTGATTTCTTCATAAATGTGGACACAACGCTAGACAGTATAAAAGAATATACAATTGTAGTATCAAATAAGGAAAAAAAGTTTGATGCTGGGCAATCAAATTCTTTTGAAAAGTTGAATGCATCCAATTATTTGGCAGTCTTAGATGGGCGCAGATATTGTTTCCAGACAGCTATAAATGACTGGACCAAGAGCGAAAGAGACGTTAACTGGACAAGCATTGATATTACAAGTACGCCCCGTACAAGATTTTCCTTAGGTGACTCTATAGGTAATATAAGCATATACGACGCTCAGTTCAACTTGGAAAGACAATTAACGGGTGCTCATGCAAGTGATATTACCTCTTTGAAAACATTTCCAAGTGGTGAAGTGTTGTTATCTGCATCAACTGATATGCAAATAAAACTATGGTCTATGGAGGATGGTTCCAATCCGAGAACATTTGCCGGGCATTCTGGAAAAGTTACTGATCTAGCAATGATTGGGAGGGGTAGAAACTTTTTATCTTCATCTAAGAACGGTAGTTTACGTCTGTGGGAATGTGGTTCAGGTCGGAACATTTATTCTTTCTCAAGAAAGGAGAACCCAAATGATGGCATAAATGCTTTGTCCTTGATATCAGAAACTACTAGCGGAGATCAGTCGGCAAGTACTTATAGTTTAGAATTCGAGACGCATGGGAAAAAGGCTGTTTTAGGTCATACATCTGGTGTAATCACAATGCAGGATATTTATGCTAAACAAGAGCAGCTTCAGCTACCAAGTGAATTTATGTCATCTTGTAACAGTGTAGCGCTAAGGCCACATGACAATAACTACATATACGCAGGCTACGATAATGGTGCTATAGCCTTGTGGGATGTGAGGTCACCAACGCACTCGGTTAACAGAACATACTTAAATGAGGGAACTCCAGTAAATCAAATTTATTATCACAATAAGAGTTTATATATATCTTCCGGTTTAGATACCAGCGTAAAACTTAACGAAAGTAAAAGTGACAATTTCTTAGATACCACTACTCCAACATTTCTTGTTTCAGATGATTATCAAGTGCTACAGTATACTATTGCATCTACACAGGAAGCGCAAGAAAGGTTAGTAGCCATTGGGAACTGGGGTTTTTGTGCTGAGTACAATTGCTGAGGGGGGACACACCGAAAGTTGCCGTTGACCTACAGATATATATTTAACTGCATAGATCTCATCACAAATACTCTACTCAAATTTTTATAGGCATTCTGAATGTTATCAATATCAAAATTCCTATAATAAGTAATAGTTCACATTTTTTGACATTTTTAAATAGATTCATTGATTGAATAACTGCATATATTGAAGTCTTCCTAATTTTTTTTCACGCTGGGGTCGCATATCCGAGAAATACTAAGGTAAGCTTTACACTGTAAAAAATAAACGATAGCTGTGGATGAAAATATATACAGGACACTGGTCCTAAAACCAAGTTTAAGTCATAGATATATATCTTCAAAAGCTACTCGAATGATGCAAAACACTAAACTAAATGATGATGATATTCTAGAAATTTTCTTTGATGAAAGTTTTGTGCCACAAGCTTTTGTTGATATTTTATTAGCGAATACAAAATCTGATGACATGAAAGAGCTACAACATATATCTTCTTCATTACTGGCACGACTTGATTTTTATACTGGCCATTTAACATCAGAGTTGGAGAGCACAGTGTGGAATCTAGAGAAACTATCGGAAACGCTGCCCGGTACGTGGTCGTCGCCAAGTGAACAAGACAGCGAGCAGCCACGTCCAATGGGTAAACAGTACACAACCAGTCAATTGCCGGGAGCTTCAAGGCTAGAATACTATCTTGAAACGCTGGGAAATGCCGTAAGGGCACTTGAAAATGATGTATCGAAGATTGATGGTCAACTGAGCGACTTGGATAATCAATATTCAGATGGTACGGATGTTATCGAGAAGTTAAGAAAATTGGAACTAGTGAAAAAGAGGCTAAATGGTGTATTACAATATTTTCTACAAGTGAGGATGATACTAGGTATTTCCGACACTGAACTTGAGCTGAAAAGGAAAATGAAGCAAGGTAATAGTACTACCTCTTTGCCTGACTTCAAAATTTCACTGAAAGCATTGGAAGAGACAATAGGGCAATCTTTAATTGAAAGTAGTCAGAAAGAGAGTTCTAATGAGAGAAATACTGAAATATTAAAGAAGATTGATTTTTTTACTGAACTGTCACCTTTATTCAAAGGGTTCGAATCTTTTAATGAGGTATACTGTGAGTTTGCTGAAAGTATTCGTCAAAAGAGTCAAGCTTATTTGAGTACAAAAGAGATAGATGAAGAATTCAATTTGTGATTTCCTTGTAATAATGAGATCATCACCTGATAGTTGACAGTGTCTATGTCTTACAATAATATAAGACAGCATGTTGGTCGTACTGTGGGTTTATGTAGCTTATATAACCTACAGCGAATTGATTCCGACAGGTTTATATCATTAGAATTGCTGTTCGTGAATGAATTAGTACAAGCATTTATACACCCTATACACCTTAACACTCAACTGTCACGGCAATTGTCATTTATAAGTAAATTTATTGAAGAATATGCATTTTATATATTTTATGTGTAGTTTTTTGTAAATCGTTAAGTTACTTAATAGAAAGCACTTGAGCCAGAACTCTCTGCTTCACTTTCTTGTAAGAGTGCTTCTTCATCTTCAGCATGGTTTTTTTCAAGATGGTTTCTTAAGAATTCGAAACCAGCAATGTATTTAAACTTTTGGAATAACTTTTGAGGGAAATATTTATATGCCAACTCGTCAGGGCATATCCTAATAATAAAGCCGACAGGTAGTGATAACATGCCGCAGCAGATAGCCGTTATCCACATTTCTTTAGTTTGTGGTGCAATAGAAAATGGTGCACCACCATAGAACATAATAATCACTTGGAAAGTACCAATTAAGGTTATGATTGCTAAGAAATAGTAGTTTCTGAAAAGGTCCTGGAAAAAATTCAAATTAGCTTCAGTAATTCTATCTTTCCAATTAGTTATCCCATCACCTTCGTCTAGTTTCCTTGAAACGATCAACGTGAAAAACTGTAGCCAAACGAATGTATTAAATGTCATTGCGTTTAACTGTTGTTGTTGAAATCCGGTAATTTCCTTTTTATGGGGGAAGAAAAACTTTTGACCATGGAAGTGTAGAACAAATGTAACAATTAGTTGTAAAGTTGCCTGGCCTAAAATCATTTTCCAGGTCGATGGAGTTATAAGCGGTGTACGACGACCTCTTGGTTTTCTATTCATGATATTTGGATCTGGCTTATCCGTGGCCAAAGCTAACGCTGCTAATGTATCCATGATTAAATTGACCCACAATAGTTGAACGGCTGTCAAGACGGAAGTTTCAGTTTCAGAAGCTACTGAAGACACGAACGTTAAAATAACAGCAGTGATATTAACAATCAACTGAAACTGAATAAATTTTTTAATTGACACAGAGACACATCGACCCCATTTAATTGCGTTGACGATTGCTGAGAAGTCATCTGTCATTAAAATGATATCGGATGCCTCTCTAGCAACTTCAGTACCTGATATGCCCATAGAAAAGCCAACATCAGCCAACTTTAATGCAGGTGCATCGTTGGTACCATCACCAGTAACGGCAACTACCTCACCCATTTCTTTCAACGTCTCAACAAGTAGCCTTTTGTCTTCAGGTGAAGATCTGGCCATTACTCTCAAATTTGGTAATAACTTAATACGTTGTTGCTTCGTTAACTTACGAAATACCGGACCTTCGATAGCACTCTCTGGCTTCTCGTAGGTAAATTGATCTAGAATATTACAATTCTTTGCAATGGCTTGTGCGGTTAAGATGTTATCACCAGTGACCATACGGACCGTGACACCAGCTTTTTGACATTGCTGGACGGATTCTTTAACCCCTTGACGTAGAGGATCCTGAATACCTACAATGCCGTCCAGAATTAGTGAATCATCTTTGGTGGGATTATCGTTTATTGCTTTACCAAACAGCAATTCCGGTGAAGCAATGGTCGGATCACCTTCATCAGCAAATTCCTCTGGCGGCCATGTGGTACAATTTGGTATATCTCTATGGGCCAGTGAAATTGCTCTCAAGGCGTTTGATGCCAAAGATTTAATTTCAGAGTTGATTTCCTTAGCTACTTTATCGTCGACAGCAATTATGTCGTCATTCGAGCTTTTTCTATATTGACACTTTCCAAAAACAATCTCTGCAGCACCCTTGATATAAAATCTATGCAAATTTGAACCTTCAAACTTAACCACTATGGCACCCCATTTACGAGTACTTTCAAAAGGAATTATTTGGACAATTTTTTCAATTTTAAAACTTCCATGTAAATCCTCACGAGTTGCTTGTAACTTACCAAATTTCAAATCCAGAGCTCTTCTTGCCATATTTAATAGGGCAGTTTCTGTTTTTGATCCAAAGTATGGATCTTGTTTACCTTTTGTAATTTTAGCTATTAAATCGTTATTATCTGAAGGAATGTTACCATCATCTGGAACATAATCTTTATTTTCAAATGCAGTAGAATTAAGTACAATATTAGTGAAGACATCATTTTTAACATTTTCTGAACAGTAATTTTTGGTGTCATGAAATAACGTATAGGAATTGATGTTGTTTTTGTTATTGTGACTGTCGTCGAAATGGGTATCACCAAATAGACCCTTTACAATACTCATAACATTCTCAGTCAAGGTACCTGTTTTATCTGAGCATACAGCAGTTGCTGAACCCATTGTTTCACAAGCTCTTAGTACCCTAACTAAATTTCCGTCTTTTGTCATTCTTGTTGTCGCAAACGCTAAGGCTAAAGTGACTGCCAATGGCAAACCCTCCGGGACGGCCACGACAATTATTGTGACAGATGTGATAAAAATATTCATAAATTTTGTACCTTTTTGAGCAGGATCTAAATCATGAAATCTACCGTTGGGAGCCATCACGTAAAATAGAAATCTTATGAATAATACAAGGAATAAAAACATGGCAGCGACACAACCATATACGGAGATACTATCTGCTAGCTGACTTAAACGTTCTTGTAATGGCGTACTTTCTGGTTCTATTTTCAAAGACATCATGGTTCTTCCATATATAGAGTTTGTACCGACGGATGTAACCACTGCTTTACCCAAACCTGAAAGTAACCTAGAACCAGATATTAACATACAATCAGGTAGTTTATCACCGGTTTTGGATACTGAGCCAATATCTAAAATTTGTGTTTTTGAGATATTTTTACTTTGTAAATTCTTAAAAATTTCTAGAGTTGTAGATAAATCAGATTTTTTTATCGTATCAGATTCACCAGTAATAGACGATTCATCAGCTTCGCAACTACCACTAACTAAGATCGAATCTGCTGGTATAACATCACCTGTTTGCAAATTAATGACGTCACCGACTAAAAGATCATGAATAGAAATTAAGATTTCATTACCATTTCTCACAACGATGATCTGACGGTTCTCCTTCTTTTTATTTAATTTAGCAAATTGTAATTCTTTTTGGTAATCATTTAAAGCACCCACTAGGACTACAACAACAACGGCCATCATAATGGCTACACCTTCTATCCAATCTACCTGCCTAATCTTGTTACCTTCCGGGTCGTATTGTGGTGGTTGACAAAATAATTCATATAGACCTAATATGAATGATACAATAGCTGCACCTGTTAATAAAAGCATAGTCTTATCCTTAAATGCCTCCCATATTAGTTGTAGAAAAGTTTTAGGAATCCTATCCGGGATCCTATTATCTTTATATTTTTTGTATCTTGTAGTGTTATGGTATTTAGTTTCATCTTGTAAATGGATACCAGTTGATAGATTTGTCTCCAGGTATTTGTATAAATTTTTTTCATCATTTTTAAATAATTTGTTAAAAGCAATAATCGATTTTGGATTATGTAACTCAGATAATTCTTCGGGTGATAATGGAAACCGAGAACCTGGGATATCGTTACTGTGGTAATTTGAAGTATGCCCTTCAGAAAGTAAATTTGACCTTGAATTTGATCTTTCGTTTTCTGTAAGACTATTTGGTGCCATAACGCATGAGTATAAAGTTGATATAATTTTTTTTATGATAGGGGAGAATGAAACACTCTACTTCCTTCTTTAAAATAAGTTTACTTCTATTTCTATAACTTCTAACTAATCGTGCAGAAAAAAAGAAAAAAAATAAAAAGGTTTTAGATTCGTTGTGGTTAGTGAATATCTTGAAAAAGTAAACGAAACAATCTATAAACTTGTTTTATATAAAGTAATAAAAAAAGGAAGGTTTTCCTTTGTCTTCTGTGTTAATTGAAAAAAATGGCTTTTTTACTTTTTTCCCTTATATACGAAAGCTGAGTAAAGTAGTTTTACATCCCTCTGATCGTACCATTTGAAGAAAAGATTTACGGCAAGACTGTTATCCTTGAAGATTATAAACAGGCGAAGCATGTGTTTTGGGTACTTACGCTTGACCGTGGTGGCACAGAGCCGAACATGGATGGAGGCTAAAGTTTAATAAGTTGAATTACCAAGGAACAAGGGTCCAAGCCAACATCAGAATATAATTGGGGATATAACGCAATTTAAAAGTGGTCACACATTTTATAACAGTTGGCAAGCCTTTACGAATACTTAGTGACTACTATAATCGGTTATGTAGCAACCAGATCTAATAAGCCGAGTGATAAGTGACGTTTTTCTTTTTTAAGAGGCTTGTAACAACAAAAATTGAGGAGCATTCCAGGCTTCCTTATTTGTAAGTAGAAAAAAAGGAGCTGACCGAGGCTCTGTTGTGAAATTAATTATTGTCATTAAAGGAATTAAAAAACAAAAAAAATTATTAGTACAGCAATTATATATAAGGAACTATTTACCAGTGTTGAAATAATCATGATATCCCGTTAACACAAATCTATATTTAACATCCCCTTTATTCAATCTGGTTAAACCTTCATGAACACCTGCTTCAGAGATTGGGATAGTTTCGATCCATGGAGTAAATTTGTGAACCCTGGCTAACTCTAGTAATTCTATAGCTTCCTGTCTTGAACCTAATTGAGATGAACCTACACAACTACCATTGAAAAAGAGGGAAAATGGTTTCAAATCAAATTTTTCATCTTTTTCTGGTAACCCAACAGAGATGAATTTTTTATTAACTTTTAGACATGCTAATAATGCATCAAAATCTAACGACTTGGTGGTACTAGCACAGTTTATAATAACATCAAAGGCATCTATATATTTCTTTTTCCAATCATCATCCTCTCCGGTAGCAATAAAATTAGTAGCACCCATTTTCATAGCATCGTTTTTTTTGCGTGTACTTCTAGAGATCGCTGTCACCTCAGCACCTAATGCGTTAGCAATCATGATTGCCATGTGACCTAGACCACCGATACCAATGACAGCAACTTTTGGATCTTTAACATTTTCAATGTTTCTTTTAATTGGTGAAAATACTGTTAACCCACCACACATTAATGGACCAACAATCTCAGATTGTAATTCATCAGGAATTGGGAAACAAAAATGCTCATAAGTTCTTACATGAGATGCGTAACCACCTTGACTAACGTAACCATCTTCATAAGTACCACAATACGTGTTTACACCCTTAAAACAATACTGTTCATTATTAGAGTTACAACGTGAACATTTTAAACAGGCAAAGGCTTGTGCACCAATACCAACTCTTTGTCCAACTTTACATAAAGTGACTTCATCACCCACTTTGACGACTTTACCAACGATTTCATGACCAACAACTTGTGATTTTGGGCCGTAAGTAGAAGAAAGACAGGCCAGTGGTGCATCTGACCATTTATTTTTCAAACTAAATAATTCAGAGGCACAGATACCACAACATTCGATTTCTATATCTACATTATGTGGACCAAATTTTTTGGGTTCATAAGAGGTTAACTTTGGATGATCCCAATTTTCTGGGTTTGTAATAGCGAAACCTTTGAATTCGGTTGGATAATTTACAGTAGTATTTTCCTTTGACATTTTTTTTTTAATTCTTGTTTTTTGCTTCGAGAAACATTTAATATTTCTTCGAATCTTATCAATGGAGGTGCTTGATAACTGTATTTATAATGAAAAGAATCAAGAAAAGGGAGAAAAAAAATGCAGCACGTTTCAATAATCAAGTTGACTCAGGTAATAAGTTATAACAAGATTCTGGAAATATTTTTAGTCCCGATCCATTAACAAGTTTATTATACTCAGTTGTATTTAATTGTTAGATACGCTTATAATTATATTTACGATTGTTGCATAATACTATGCTGTTGTCTTGTCAACCATATAATTGCATTATATTATTAGTAACAAGGTTTTCAAGATCGGAAGAAGAAGCCGTTCGGGCGATACTAGATTTGGTAAGAACCGGAAGACGGAAGGTGAAAAAGACGGAAGCCGGAGTTTTAATAAGACACCGTTGATGTGATAAGTTTGAAGCAAACGTGTGGATGCAATGTTGTTAGTTTCATCACTAACGTATAGGTGGCCATTGCAGTGAGGAAAAAGTCAGGGCTGGAAATTAACGTAAGGAAGATTTTACAGTATTCTATACTTTTATACTTTTTATATATGTAAAAGGTCATTTTATAGCCATTTTAAAACAAAAGCACATAGTCAATATTATTCATTTTATCTGCTTTTGTAGTAATTTGAATTATTCACAGTATTTTTGCTTTTTATATTTTTTTCTGGGGGCGGAGGGGGAAACAAATTCTTTTATTTATGTTTTCGAGATAAGTTCATCTGTTTTGGTAAGCTTGTGAAAAATAGTAACTAAAAAAAAAAAAAAAAAAAAGGAAAACCAAATCAAATACTTTACAATTTCGATGAATTTAGCAAGTCATAAATAGAAAAGAGTAAATAAAGTAAACGTATAGAAAACAGATCAGTGACTAGAAGGAATGGATAAACAAGGGTTGGCTGATAATTTTTGAAGGGCAGAATTTAAGGAGTTTTTCATTATATTGAAAATCTGGAGATTATAGAACATATGAAGTGAAGTATATTATAGTTTTAATATATCATGTTATGTAAAAATAAGTAACAATGTTCAGCCAGTGTGTATCAATTACTATAAGCGGGTAGAAAATAAAGTAAATAATTATTAACGGAATGGGTAAATAGGGATGAGCTAATGATATGAGAAAAAAAAAGGGGGAAACAGCTAACTTAGTTAGGCAAAAAGTAAATTAACAAACTTCGAAAAATGTAAATAGAAAGTGAACCAGTCTAAATAAACATGACGATGTCTTTTTTTTTTTGTATTGTTTCGAAACAATAAAAATGGTTCAGCTTAATATTGGAGCATGTGTGGCATACCAAGAACCAAGAACAAGCAAGAACATACATATACGTAATTTTAGTCTTTTTTATTTTTGGAGAGAGAGATATTGTGAAAAAGGTCAGGTTAAAATTCTTGGTCAAAGTAAAGACTACTTGTTTCGGCAAAGTGATTAGGAAAACCAGGCAAATCCACTCATTAAATGAAAGTTAATTTGATTAAATAACGTTATTTAGTGGGTAGGAAAAAGGAAAGGTGAGAAGAAACGTAAAGGTTTAAGTGCTAATCCAAACGGTTTTTGCATGTTATGCCATTCCATCCCATCTTAACTAAACCGTATAATACATATTAAAAGTAAAAAAAACAAAACATAACATAAGTGGTTAACCGTATAGCCGCATATCCGGTTACCGGTAACCGGATATATATATTTTTTTTTCTTTTCTTGTTTGTTTTTTTGGTCAATTGAACGAGATAAACCAAAGAAAGGTTTAGCAAAATGTTCCAAGTTTTTCGGATCAATTGAAGGATAGTTTTAGTATTGGTAAGATGAATGGAGATAGGATGACCACGGACATCAGCGTTAAGTAAAAACCACTCGGCACTAGTTGGATTGGATAAGATTGGATAAGTTTGATTGGATTTAGATTAAAAAAATACAGCTGGGTAACATAACACTTACTTCTCTTGATACGGCAAATTATCAACACCCACTCACGGATGGCTCGAACTGGCAAAACCCAAACAGCGCATGTTGTTACTTTTCCGTTTGCGGCCGGGCCCGGAAAAACCAAGAAAAAAAAACGTGCACACGTCATCGAGCGCTGCAAGTGTTTCTGAGCACCACTGAGTGAATTTCCTAATATACCTCGAGAGATAAACGGTCCTAAACGGGTAACGTACAAACAGAGAGAAATAAAAAAAAACTCGTTACCTCGTTACCTCGTTTCTCTTGCCCCATTGGTTGTTCCGAATTTCCCTCGATGGACCTGCGATATTTACTTCCCACTTCCTATTCTATTCTATTCTCTTTCTTGTTTGTTTCATTTTCTATCGAGGTTTTTTTTTTTTTTGTTACTTTGATTTCTCCTATGCTGTCAATCTCAATTATCAATCTCAATCTCGTTCTTTCGGGCTTCCAAAATATACCCATTGCTCGTATTTCCTATTCCCTCTTTCCACTCGACTTTCTCAGTAATTCCATTCCTAAAAGATCAAGAAACAAAACAAAAAAAAATTAACATTTACACACACACATCTAACAAAAACAAAAACAAAAGAAAATTTTTATCTTGTGTTTTTTTTCTCTCACTACTTCTTGTACGTCAATGTCACTCACTATCTATCTATTACTTTCCCTATACTATCACCACCACATTTTCTTTTTCCAATTTTGTTTTTTTTCATAATTTTTTAATTTCCTCAGATCTCTCTCTTCGATAAACTCTTAGCTCGAATTCCTTATATCCTTTATCCATAAACATTTCCCATTTCCTGAATATATAAACTCAAGATTCTTATCCACTTTATCAATCAATTTCCTTTCCCTTTTCTTACCTCTCTCTACTTCTTTTTACTCTCCTCTCTCTTGTTCATATATAGATATTCAAACAAGACATTGATCTTTTTCTTCCCTTTACAAAAAAATAAATAAATAAATTCTTTTTTTTTATTATTAAAATAAAAAATTAAATTAAATTTATACCAGATACAAGAAACTTTTACTATTTCTTTATCAAACTTCCACTTTTTTTTTTGTTTCAATTATACCATTCTAATTTTTAATTCACTTTAGAAACAATTTAAAAAAAAAAGAAAATTAAACTTTTTTAAGGAAAAAAAGACCAATTTATTATAATAAAAAAATATATTAAACAATGTCTGATTCTGAACAATCATCCGTTTCTAACGAGAAACCTCCACAACACGTCCCATCTTCTTCTGAAGAAGAATCCGATGACGATGATATCGATGCTTTAATCGAAGAATTACAATCTCATCACGGTTTAGATGATGATGAAGATTCTGAAGATGACGGTCCAGCCGCTGCCGGTGAAGCCAGATTAATCCCAGAAGAAATGTTACAAACTGATCCATCTTATGGTTTATCTTCTGAAGAAGTCGCTCACAGAAGAAAGAAGTACGGTCTAAATCAAATGGCTGAAGAAAATGAATCTTTAATCGTTAAATTCATTATGTTCTTCGTTGGTCCAATTCAATTCGTTATGGAAGCCGCTGCTATTTTAGCTGCCGGTCTTTCCGATTGGGTCGATTTCGGTGTTATTTGTGGTTTATTAATGTTAAATGCTGGTGTTGGTTTCGTCCAAGAATTCCAAGCTGGTTCTATTGTCGAAGAATTAAAGAAAACTTTAGCTAACTCTGCTACTGTCATCAGAGATGGTGAATTAGTTGAAATTCCAGCTAATGAAGTCGTTCCAGGTGATATCTTACAATTAGAAGATGGTGTTATTATTCCAGCCGATGGTAGAGTTGTTACTGAAGATTGTTTCGTTCAAATCGATCAATCTGCTATTACTGGTGAATCTTTAGCTGTCGACAAACATTACGGTGATCAAACTTTCTCTTCTTCTACTGTTAAGAGAGGTGAAGCTTTCATGGTCGTTACTGCTACTGGTGACAACACTTTCGTTGGTAGAGCTGCTGCTTTAGTTAACAAAGCTGCTGGTGGTCAAGGTCATTTCACTGAAGTCTTAAACGGTATTGGTATCATTCTTTTAGTCTTAGTTATTATCACTTTATTATTGGTCTGGACTGCTTCTTTCTACAGAACTGACGGTATTGTTAGAATCTTAAGATACACTTTAGGTATTACCATTATTGGTGTCCCAGTTGGTTTACCAGCTGTCGTTACCACTACTATGGCTGTCGGTGCTGCTTACTTAGCTAAGAAACAAGCTATTGTTCAAAAATTATCTGCTATTGAATCCTTAGCTGGTGTCGAAATCTTATGTTCTGATAAGACCGGTACTTTAACTAAGAACAAGTTATCCTTACACGAACCATACACTGTTGAAGGTGTCTCTGCTGACGACTTAATGTTAACTGCTTGTTTAGCTGCTTCTAGAAAGAAGAAGGGTTTGGATGCCATCGATAAGGCTTTCTTAAAGGCTTTGGCTCAATATCCAACTGCTAAAAACGCTTTAACCAAATACAAAGTTTTAGAATTCCACCCATTCGACCCTGTCTCCAAGAAAGTTACCGCTGTTGTTGAATCTCCAGAAGGTGAAAGAATTATCTGTGTTAAAGGTGCTCCATTATTCGTCTTAAAGACTGTCGAAGAAGATCACCCAATTCCAGAAGATGTCCATGAAAACTACGAAAATAAAGTTGCTGAATTAGCCTCCAGAGGTTTCCGTGCCTTAGGTGTTGCTAGAAAGAGAGGTGAAGGTCACTGGGAAATCTTAGGTGTTATGCCATGTATGGATCCTCCAAGAGATGATACTGCTGAAACTGTTACTGAAGCTAGAAGATTAGGTTTAAGAGTCAAGATGTTAACTGGTGATGCTGTCGGTATTGCTAAGGAAACTTGTAGACAATTAGGTTTAGGTACTAACATTTACAACGCCGAAAGATTAGGTTTAGGTGGTGGTGGTGACATGCCAGGTTCTGAATTAGCTGATTTCGTTGAAAACGCCGATGGTTTCGCTGAAGTTTTCCCACAACATAAATACAGAGTCGTCGAAATTTTACAACAAAGAGGTTATTTAGTTGCTATGACTGGTGATGGTGTTAACGATGCTCCTTCCTTAAAGAAGGCTGATACCGGTATTGCTGTCGAAGGTGCTACTGATGCTGCCAGATCCGCTGCTGATATTGTTTTCTTAGCCCCAGGTTTATCTGCTATTATTGATGCTTTAAAGACTTCCAGACAAATTTTCCACAGAATGTACGCTTACGTTGTTTACCGTATCGCTTTATCTTTACATTTAGAAATTTTCTTAGGTCTATGGATTGCTATCTTAAACCAATCTTTGAACATTGATTTAATTGTTTTCATTGCTATTTTCGCTGATGTTGCTACTTTGGCTATTGCTTACGATAATGCTCCTTACTCTCAAAAACCAGTTAAATGGGATTTACCAAGATTATGGGCTATGTCTATCGTTTTAGGTGTTATCTTAGCTATCGGTTCCTGGATTGCTTTAACTACTATGTTCTTACCAAAGGGTGGTATTATCCAAAACTTCGGTTCTATTGATGGTATTATGTTCTTACAAATTTCCTTAACTGAAAATTGGTTAATTTTCATTACTAGAGCTGTTGGTCCATTCTGGTCTTCTATTCCATCTTGGCAATTAGCCGGTGCCGTTTTCGGTGTCGATGTTATTGCTACTATGTTTACCTTATTCGGTTGGTGGTCTCAAAACTGGACTGACATTGTTACTGTCGTCCGTGTTTACATCTGGTCTATTGGTGTCTTCTGTGTCATGGGTGGTGCTTACTACGAAATGTCCGAATCTGAAGCTTTCGATAGATTATGTAACGGTAAATCATTAAAGGAAAACAAATCTACCAGATCTGTTGAAGATTTCCTTGCTGCTATGCAAAGAGTCTCTACTCAACACGAAAAAGAAAACTAATTCTGTTGAGTTTATCCCAAATCAACTTTTAATACCAAACTTTTTTAATCTTTAATCTTTTATTTTTTATCTTTTATGGGAACTGATACATTTCAATTAACAAGATCCATATCCATTTTTGTCCTTTTATTTTTCGCTTATTCGCTGCTGAACTTTGATATCCTTTAGTCGAACTTTTTTTGTTTTCGAGCTGCTAATTTATTTTATTCCAATTCACACACACACACACACTTTGGTTTAAAATTATTTGCTGCTTTCAAAAGATTTGTCTTCTATCTTATTACGGTTTTCAGTGGAATGTGATTTTTAAAATGACTTTTGTTGTTGCTATTGATCTTTTACAATTACTATTGACACACAAATCAAAGAAAAGCACAATTAATTCACATCATTTTAATTTCATTTTAATTTTTATCATTTTAGTTAATTTTAATTTTTAATATTTTTATATAATTTCGCACACACACACGCACACACTAATTTATTCATTTAATTTTAATAATTTTTAAATCTTTATTATTTATTATACACTTTTTTTAACTAATTAACGAACACTGTCTTTGAGTGCTTCATTGGAATACTACCAAAAAAAGAAACATGGCTTAATCAAAACAGTCGTAAATTTAGGTGGCTAACTAATATTTGATCTACTACTGAAAATATGATGCATACTTATTAGATTAGCTGTCTCTCATTAATTACCACTATTATCTTATATCCGGTGTGTCATTTCCAACGACATAATATTGGGGCAATTCTTTTCATTTTATTTTCACTTTTGACAAAATTTTAAGAAAAATAAAACGGCCAAGATCAAGAAATTGATCATATAATATTTGGCTCAGTTATGGAAGAGTTTACAAAACCTCATTCAACAATTTATCCAATAATACACTCTGCGTTTTATAACCTGGAACATAGATTATTTAAAAATTCTACACTTACGTTGTTATTTTTTTTATCTGACAAGAGAAAGTAACATTATCTCTCTCTTACTTTACTGTACATTATTATTATTATCTGTATTTTAGCTTTTTTTGAACTACTATTGCTTTCATATTTCAAGTTTGTCAACCACTCCGTTTTTCTATATTCATTGTAAATTAAAGGACAATCTGAAAACTATAACTGTACACTAATCATTTCCAAGTCATTTTTTTGTATACTATACTATATCATAAAGAATTAAATCAAAAAACTTATTCTTTTTACAACTCTTTTTAATAAGTTCATTCATCCAATTTTTTTAGATTTATTAAATCATTATTGCCATGTCTACTGATCCTATTAAAGAAAAAGACCCAAAATCGTCTTCCGTCGATCCAGTTGTAGCAGAAACCATCACTGCTGCACTAGAGCATCTAAATTTGGATGTCATCGACACTCCATCTGGACCTGCCGAAGTTCCCACATTAGAAGTTAATAAGAGTGTTTCTCAAATTCCTGGAGTTCCAATTCCAACACAGAACAACACTTTACCTTCTCATATGTTTCCCCAGCAATCTCACCATATGATGGGGATGGGCTTTGTTCCATATTCACAAATGATGCATATGCAACAGCAACAAGGATTTCACCCTCCACCCGAATTCCAAGACTCTCCAATGCAAATGGGTAATCCCAACTCCATCCCAGGTCCAGGTCCAGTTCCGGGACCAATAATGTTCAATAACAATGAAGAAATATCTGGATTTCCAAACCCAGGTACTGGTCCTTCTCCATTAGGTGGTGTTCCAAACTTTGTTTCGGAAAACATAGGTATGATGAATCCTACTCCTTACAACGCAAATATTGCATATAAGGATCCGCTATGGCCAAACTCTGACAGAGCCCAGTCTAACACTGTTGCTATTGAGGAGTCTTCTATTATTGAAGATAGCATGCCTCAAAAAGGCCCAGGTTCTGCTGCTGTCGCTTTCAGAAGACAAACGTTCCATGCTATCTCCACTCATGACCTAGTCAATCAGCAAAATACGACCGAAGAGGCTACTGTAGTGAAACCAGCAGTAAACAGTGATATCGATTCGTCTGTAACTGGTACTGTCGGTGCTATGTCCGTTGGTGCCAAGAATAGAGCGCAATCAACTTCGATTCAAAAATCAGATCGTGATGCATTATTTTCAACGCCAGCAACGTCAGAATTGCCAAGTGCTACTGAGAAATCCAGACAGGCAGGTGAAAAAGATGATTCTAAGATGAAGGATATCAATAATCCACAGACCTATGCTGCTGCCTACCCATATGGTGGTCCTTTATTGCAACATGGTCCAGTAATGTCAGACGGTCATATACCAAATGGAAATCATAATTATACCATGCACTCACCATTCCCAGGTGCTTATGAGTTTGCTACGCCATTTCAATCATTTTCTCCTGTACTAGGTGGTCACAATCAACCCCCATTACATGGCCAATCACCAATTCCTCATATGGCGCCATCACCAATCCAAATGGTTCCACACGGTACTGATCCTCTTTCAAATTCAGCAAATTTACCAAATAATCATGATCCACTTGGTAATAACAGGGATGACATTTCTTCGAATGTTCCAATGCCAATGCCTCAACCATTTCCAATGATGCAACATCAACAAAACGGTAGTCCACCTCCATGGCTATACGGCACACCCCCATTTACTGGGATGGTACCATCTCCACATGGTCCTCCAAATCCACATGGGCATATGAATATGATGAGTGGTAACAACCAAACCAATATCAAAGGCCACCCACGTTCTAACAACGGAAGAAATGGGCAATTTAATAACCATAGTAATGGTAAGAACAAACAAGGCAAAAACGGATTTAACAACTACCACTATGGTAATAATAACAATCATTATAATCATCACGATAATCAAAGAAAGATGGAAGATGCTTCTCGTTATACTGATGCAACTTTGGATCAATTCATTGGTTCTATTTATTCACTCTGCAAGGACCAACACGGATGCCGTTTCTTGCAAAAGCAGTTGGATACATTGGGTGCTGAAGCTGCAGATGCAGTTTTTGAAGAGACCAAAGACCATACAGTGGAATTAATGACAGATTCGTTTGGGAATTATTTAGTTCAAAAACTTATTGAAAGAGTTACCTTAGAACAAAGGATCGTATTAGCTCAAATTGCTGCTCCTAAATTTGTTGAAATTGCTCTGAATCCCCATGGTACTAGAGCCTTACAAAAATTGATTGAGTGTATCGATACCAATGAAGAGGCTCAAATTATCATTAAATCGTTAAGCGGTTCTGTAGTTCAGTTGAGTAAAGATTTAAATGGTAATCATGTCATTCAGAAATGTTTACAAAAATTGCAGCCTAAAAATTTCGATTTTATTTTTGACTCCATTTGTGACGATTGTATAAGTATTGCCACACACAGACATGGTTGTTGTGTATTACAACGCTGTTTGGACCGTGGTACGAAAGAGCAATGTGCTAGATTATGCGATAAGTTATTGACATATGTCGATAGACTAACTTTAGATCCTTTCGGTAATTATGTCGTTCAATACATTATCAATAAAGAAACTGACTCTGGCAATTTCGATTACACACACAAGATTGTTCATTTATTAAAACCAAAAATCGTTGAACTTTCTGTTCATAAATTCGGTTCCAATGTTATTGAAAAACTTTTAAGGACTCCAATTGTTTCTGAGACAATGATTCAGGAGCTGTTAAACAACAGGGGCGAATCCGATATCCAAATGTTATTGAACGACAGCTATGGTAACTACGTTTTACAAACAGCCTTGGATGTGTCTCATGAACAAAATGAATACATCTATAAAAAACTTTCAAGTATGGTTTCACCACTGCTAATTGGGCCTATTAGAAATACCCCACATGGTAAAAGAATAATTGGCATGTTGAACCTTGAACAACAGTCATAATAACGTTTTGTCTTTCTCCTTTATTTGTCTCACTTTTATATAAATATCTCTCTGTAGCTAACTATTTGGCCACGTACTCCCTTATCTAATTTTTCAGTTCCCTTAGTCCAATCCTAAATTCATCTTTAAATTATTTCAAGTTATTTTAAATTAATTTTACGAATATTGTTAATATATTTCTTGTTATAAGAACAAGCTCTAACTATATCGAAATAAGTAAGTATATACTAAGATCAACCTACATATTTCATATCAGGATATAAATCACTCCATAGTACGTTATAAATGTCACCCATATCACTATTAACAAATTCATCCAGGGTCCCCAAATTATAAGTGGGTAATTCCAAGTTTGAGTTATCTAAAATAGTTTGATTTTGGAGCTTGGAAAAACTGTCAAGGTTGGTGTTTGGCGTTGTCATTGTGCTACTTATAGGTCCTGAACTTGTTGTATCAGGAATAAATAAATCCATCTGGGTATTTCCATTAGTAGATGTCATAAAGTTAGCATTATTGCCCTGAGAAGTTAGAAATTCGACCGATGGAATTGTTGAGTTGCGTGACTCCACTGAGCTTCTCTTAAAATCTGAAGCTGACAATTTAGATTGCACATTATCACTATTAACATCAGTATAATCAGAGGAAACCGTTGAGATGGTGTCCTTAATGTTTTGCAGTTGACCATTATTTTGTAGGGCCCTAGAACTCTTCCTTTGGTGTTGTTGTTTCATTGAAGCGTCAAAATTCGACAATGACCTGCTTGAATTATTATGTCCCATAAAATTAGTCTCCAACATTTTCCTAATTTGCAAATGAAAACCCGATTTTTGTACGGGCCTCAATAAATATTTGTAGGATTTAGAATTTGTATCAATGGTATCATCCAAAGTTTCTACTAGATCAGGTTTATTCATTTCTAGCCAAACCTTAAAATCTAATAATTTCATACCATTTTGACGACAATACTTACTAATCATTTGGCGCGAAGCAATGCAAAGGGAAGAAACGCCTCGGCAATATTCCTTGAATAATGAGCTCTCTTTGACTTGATTATAGGATTCATTTAAGTTCAGAATCCAGAGTGACTGAAATTTTTTAAGTGCTAAAAGCATTGAACATACATCATCCTTAGTTATTAAGTCTTTTAACAAATCTGCTTTTGACATAACTAAAACGCAGGGGCAACGGTAATATGAAAAAGCTCTGCAAAAGGAGTAGTTGTTTCTGAAATTGCGCAGCACTAAAATCATTCTATTCCAAGAATGGTAAATTTCTTTAAACGTATCCACTACTGCATCAAGCTGGTGCTTGGTATAATTTCTTGAAGATAATCTAGATTCAAGATTATCTATAGTCGACAACAAAGTACATAAAAGAAATTCGTACAATAAGCAAAATTGGGCTGCTGCATCCCTCTCTTCCTTCGATACTATTCTTCCATCAATAGAATCATTATCATTGGTACTTGATGCAATATCAAATAAGAAAGATAGTTGATTTCTAATTGCAGAGAATTTATTTCTTAGAAATTGGTAATCCTTAACTAATTGATCAAATAGCTTCTTCTTAAGTAGTGGTGGTGCACCGGTATTTCTAATAGAAGTATATCGCTCATTAAAAAGGACCTCTACTTGAAAATTACTTCCGATTTGTGCCAATGCGCATTCACCATAGAATATCATGGACGACACGCTGAATTTCTCAAATTTTGAATAGTCTGTCAAAAGACATACGCTCTCCAAAAAGCTCCTACTATCTAAGAACCCCAAATCTCTGAAACATCTAGGTAGTAGGCTATTCATTAACCTATCGTCAATAGTTGAAGGATTACCTTTTGATACGGCCATTATCTTTTCGATTTTATAGAGGTTCCACCATACAGTTCTTTTCCTCTCTGCAAGGGCCTCGTCTATACCAACATTAAACTCCCAACGAGATAAACCCATCTTTAACGCACGACTAATTGAGGCTTCTAAAACTTTTGTCATACCGTAGAAGTCTAAAGACCAAAGTTGCTTTTCCATCAAAGAGATTAATAATTCTAGATAGTCTAAAGTCATATCGGAGTTATAATAGACGTATTGTGTGGAATTATAGTAAGTGTAAAATAAAGGCACGAGCAGTTGCTCTTCTTCTAGAAAGTATAGTAATTTATGAGTATCTGTATCAGGAAAGTGGGGTGTTTTCATCTGCGTAATTGAAGGCGTACTCATTTCGCCCATAAATAACTCGAAACCTTTCTTATGGTCATCGAACATTTTCAATAGAAGTTGAAACATGCTCAAATCCTCATACATTGTGTCCAGTAATTGTGCTGTTGAGACACCAGTTACTGACTCAACAAAAGGTTGCGGTAGCCTACTGATAAGAACAGCAATCATTGGTTTAGTATTTGTACCACCATTTGATGTCACTGAATTCTGAGGACTCGTAACAGTTATAGGTGATTGTTGGGGGCTTTGTGGTGTATATGTAATATTTCTTCTTGTCAGATAACTTTCCAATGGGTTTGCGATCGATACTGAACTTTCCGTTAAATGAAGAAAACACATGTCAAAAAATCTCAGGATCAAATAAAGAGTCTTTTTTACTTCGGTTGATATCTCTTTTGTTCCACTACTTTTCAGATAATCCTGGCAACAATAGCCGATACCTTGGAAGGAGAAAATCTGTAAAGGAGAATACAGCCCAAATAAGCCGTCTATTAATGGTTCATTTGATGCAAACTGTGACATTTTATTTTTTTTATTATCTGACCAAATTGCCAACCTTGCCAAATAAACAATATCAGTATATTTATTTTTCATTAAATGAGTCTCTGAAGATTGGGAATCAATATATGTTTCTGAGAGTTTTTCCATATCTACTTTCGGCTTCCAATTATTAATTAAATTCTGTATTTGGTCATTTATACTCTGGATGGTCGAAGTTATAGTCAAATCCTTGGTGGGTATCGCTTTCAAATTATTTAATGCCATTTGTAAATTACTTAGTTTAAGTTGAATATTATTATCGTCTTCATAGAAGGCATTATCACCATTAATTATTGGTGGAATCTCAGTAACGTTTTCGTAATTTTTATTTTCCGGTTCCTTATCACTACTATTATCAGATGAAGCGCTAGTTTGGGATGGTGAAGTATCCTTTGGTGATAAGACTTCCTGTTTAATATATGTTGAAGCTTCATACCTGACATGTTTGCCATCGGCCGGTGTGGCCTTCACTGGTCCATTGCTATTACTATTAACAAACTTTCTCGTCTTTGTAGACGGGGAAGTTTTAGAAAGTGAGGGTACAGGAGAGGAAGAATTTAGAGGAGATTGCTCTATACTCACGTTAGAATTTTTTTTCTTCGATTTTTTGTTCGATACAACGGTTGTTGTATAAATGCACGGGCATGAATAGGCCTCACAAGTTGAACATGGTTGCTTCCCAGTACATTTTAGCTTTCTTTTTCTGCAGTTATTACAAGCCCTTTTGACCTTTGTTCTGACTTTGCTAATTTTGTTATCTGCGTCGACAATATCCATCATACACTATTGATCGGCAATTCTATTGTATTTTCAATGACTAATGATCAGGAGTTTTTCAATTAAAAAAAAGTTACTTAATGATGGCTTGACAAAAGTTCAGATATTGCAAGTCTAGCAGCAATTCTCCAAATATCCAAACGTTAAGAAGGTTTTGAAACTTAAAAATTATAAGTCCATCAACCATTCTTCCTTTCACTCTTAGGAAATAGGCAATTGAATAACTAAAATTTGATATTCATTATGTAAAACGCGTGGCAAACAAGCCCTGGGCTTAATGTATATACCACTTAGGGCTAACCTAAAAAAAATCAAAAAATATAAATAGGGCTTCAATAAACAAAGATAGGGTTTAAACAAACTGGATTTACCGGCAAAAAAGTAAAATCGTGGAGTAGTTGTCTCGTATACGAGGAACCGTTCCTGTCATATTTAGTTGTGGATCGAGATTACTTATATATATCATCTAATATACGAATTTTTCAAATCTTTCGTTTCAAAATTTCAAAGATATGATAGAAGAAGTCTAACGTTAAGCAAAACAATTTGTGAGGATGTCTAATAGTAAAGTGAAGAAAGCGTCCCCTCACAAAACTGAACAGGTTAAATCGTTTTTACCACAGGGTAAATACTTAAAGCCTGATGAAATCGAATATGAATTTGGGGGTGTTCCAGGTGTTATCGGGATGATGGTTGGTTTCCCATTGCTTATGTACTACATGTGGATATGTGCTGAGTTTTATAATGGTAAGATTGCACTACCAGCTGAAAATGAATCATGGTCCCATTTCATTAACCATTTGTATCAAATATTCTTGGACCACGCTGTCCCATCTTCCTATGCTTGGACTATATTCATGACGTTTTGGGTATTTCAAGTTATATTCTACTATACTTTACCTGGTATTTGGACCAAAGGTCAACCATTAACTCATTTGAAAAATAAACAATTACCATACTATTGTAACGCTATGTGGACACTTTATGTTAGTAATGCTTTAATACTAGCTTTACATTTTACTGGTATCTTCAAATTATACACTATCATTGATATGTTTGGTGAAATCATGTCATGTGCTATCATTTCTGGATTTGCGTTTTCTTTTGGGTTATATATTTGGACATTATTCATCAGTGGTGACTACCATAGAATGACTGGTAATCATTTATATGATATATTTATGGGCGCTCCGTTAAATCCAAGATGGGGTATCCTTGACTTGAAAATGTTCTTTGAAGTTAGATTACCATGGTTTACCTTATATTTTATGACTTTGGGTGCTTGTTTAAAACAGTATGAGGTTTATGGTTACGTTTCACCACAATTAGGTGTTGTTATGCTAGCTCACTGGTTATATGCCAATGCCTGTGCCAAAGGGGAAGAACTTATTGTTCCAACTTGGGATATGGCCTATGAAAAATTTGGTTTTATGTTAATTTTCTGGAATATTGCTGGTGTGCCATACACTTATTGTCATTGTACCCTATATTTATATTACCATAACCCTGCTGAATATCAATGGTCGACTGGTTACAATATTTCATTGTATGTCATTTTACTAACCGCTTATTACTTTTTCGATACTACCAATGGTCAAAAGAATTCATTTAGAAAACAAATGTCTGGTGATAAAACTGTTAGAAAGACTTTCCCATTTTTACCATATCAAGTCTTGAAGAATCCAAAATACATGGTTACTTCTAATGGATCATATCTGTTGATTGATGGTTGGTATACATGGGCAAGAAAAATTCACTATACAGCCGATTGGACTCAATCGTTGATATGGGCATTATCATGTGGATTCAATTCACCATTCCCATGGTTTTTCCCAGTTTTCTTCTTCGTTGTCTTGACTCATAGAGCTATTAGAGATCAAACCAAATGTAAGAAGAAATATGGCAAAGATTGGGATGAATATGTTAAACATTGCCCATATTTATTTATTCCATACGTTTTTTAGGAATATGGTTTTTCAACTACTTGTATAAATCTTTTTTTTTTTTACAGAAGTACTATATAAAAATATTTAATCCTGTTCCGCAATGGTAACTAATCTTTCTTCGATTTCATCAGCAGTTAAAACAAAAAATTTATCCTTTGTAGCTACACCAACTTCTAAGTCATTTTTCGTAAATTCGGTACCCAATGAATCAATTAAGTGGGTGATACCAAATTCAACAACTTTCTCCCACGAGCTTTCTTCTAAATAATCGGTATTTCTCTTTTTGAAATAGTTTTCTAAACTTGTAGTGATTTCTTGTTGTTTAGGACCTGTAGCGGTTGCTTTATAACCGACATAATAACCTGCAGGGTCAGTCTTATAGATGGATGGGCCTAACTCTTCATCGACGGAAATAAAGGTTAATATAACACCCAATGGTCTCATATAAGCTCTTTGAGTATAAATTTGTGCAATATTAGCCATTCTCTTAGCCAAAACATCACATGGCATGTCGTAACCATATTTGTAACGAAATTCTGCTGCTTCAGATTTAGCTCTTGTAGCGGCATTTCTAGCGTCAGGAATTGGTCCATTAGCTATCATACCAATATGTTGTGATATCTTGAAGATATATGAAACAGTACTAGGATCAAGTAATTTATCAGGTACTTTTTTCTGATTTATTATTACCGAACAATCTTTACCTCTAATTGCTAATGAGTTTATATTTGTTTGATTAGTTGCCTTAAATGCATATTCTACTTGAAATAAACGACCTTCGGGTGAAAAGATGGTGATATGTCTATCATAACCGGCAGCAGAAGCAGCAGCAGCACCTGACATGACTTATGTATATATATGATTATCTGTTAAATTGCTTATTCCTATTAGAGGCATCCTTAATATATACAATCTACAATTCCATATTTATAATAAACCTCTATAAGGTGGCAAAAACGGGTTGATTTTTCGAGAGAAAATAAAAACCGATAACCCGGCAAACACACCTCGTAATGCGTGATTCCCTGATAATTATAACAGGAAGAATAACAAGAATAGAGAGTAAAGTTGAGGGAAGTTATGAGGATTGGGCAATTGTGGGCGGTGGTAACATTGGACCGAGTGGGCATTGTCAACTGTGCTTGTTTTTCCCAACTCCGGTCCGAGTTAAACGACACTGATTCCCCCATAAGCTGTTTTAAGGCAAATATATAACATGTATAGAAATGGATGAGGGTTCAATCAAGGTTGAGTAGAACCTATCAAGACTTCAATGGATTTGTTTCTCTCAATTGGAGTTTTTGTTCGCCTGTAAAAAAAAAACTCCGAGAAAATGTTATGAGAATATATAAATATAAGATAGTTTGACATCCATTGTACGATCAAGAAGAAAAAAAAAATAGTAATACCCCTATCAGTGTCAGAAGTATGTCCAGCACATTATTTGATCTACGTTCTCAACTTAAATTTTACAAGTATTATCATAGCAACACTGCAAATGTTCTTATTCACTCTATATTCGTTCCCACAATCCTTTTTTCTAGCTGCGGTATCTTACATAGAGTACCAGTATACAAAAGTATAACACTAACACATGTGTTTACTTTCTGTTTTGGAATCTTTTACTGCATGTTGTATTTACCCACAGGTGTACTTGCAAGTTTAATCCTGCTATTGATGAACCTTTCATTGGACCTGGGATGGTGTAATTGGTCAATAAAGACTCATGCGTTACTATTCACCGCTGGCTGGATCTTCCAATTTATGGGCCACGGTGTGTTTGAAGGCAAGAAACCTGCAGTATTTGATAATTTGGTTCAAAGCTTAGTATTAGCTCCTTTTTTTATTTTGTTTGAATTTTTATTTGCATTGGGGTTCATGCCAGAATTGAACACTCTATTAGATAAAGATATCAAAGAGATGAGATCTTTAAAGAACTAGATAGTTTATATGTTATAAACCTCTTCTATTCTTTTGCATCGCATTAAACAACTATAAAAAAAAAATTTTTTTTTTTTTTTTTTTAACTTTATATTACTATGACAATACATCTAATGTCATCATCAACATAAAAATAAATATGTCAAATAAATCATATAATATTTTAACAACAACAATCACAACCCTTTCTGTGGTGACTGCAGCATATACAAGTTATAAATTATACTCCTCATCGAAATATGGCGATGTACCTCGTGCTAAAAAAGGTATAGAAGAACTAATTGGCAATACACCATTAGTTAAAATTAGATCATTATCCAAGGATGTAGAAGTATATGCAAAGATGGAACTTGCCAATCCAGCAGGATCAGCTAAGGATAGAGTTGCATTAAATATTATCCTGACAGCAGAGAAAAAAGGTTTACTAATAAGAGGCAAACCAGGTTGGGTATTTGAGGGTACAAGTGGTTCTACAGGGATATCAATTGCAATGATTTGTAATGCTTTAGGTTATAGAGCACATATATCATTACCTGATGATACTTCTTTGGAAAAATTGGCATTATTAGAAAGTTTAGGTGCAGTCGTTAATATGGTAAAACCAGCAAGTATTGTTGATCCAAATCAATACGTTAATGCTGCTAAGAAGGCTTGTGATCAATTAATGTCTAAGAAGGGGAATTATGGTGTCTTTGCAGATCAATTTGAAAATGAGGCAAATTGGAGAGTTCATTACGAGACAACTGGACCTGAAATTATGAAACAGATGAATGGTAAAATTGATGCATTTATTGCTGGATGCGGTACAGGTGGTACCATTGCAGGGGTTTCAAAGTACTTGAAAGATGTTGGTAAATTACATAACTGTCATGTTGTTCTTGGTGATCCTCAAGGCTCAGGTTTCTTCAATAGAATTAATTATGGTGTTATGTATGATCAAGTTGAAAAAGAAGGTACAAGACGTAGACATCAAGTAGACACAATTGTTGAAGGTATTGGATTAAATCGTATAACTAAAAACTTTAAAATTGGTGAAGGTTATATAGATGAATCAATAAGAGTCACTGACAAACAGGCAATTAAAATGGCTAAATATCTTTCCGTTAACGATGGTTTATTCGTTGGTAGTAGTACTGCCATAAATGCTGTATGTGCAATGAAAATTGCTGAAACGTTACCTAAAGGTTCTAGAATAGTTATTATTGCGTGTGATAGCGGATCTAGACATTTAAGTAAATTTTGGAAAGAGGCAAAGGGTATAAGGAGAGATATTACATTAGAAGAAGTTCTAGAAGATTAGTCATATATATATATATATATATATATATAATTACATGGTTAATCGCTAACGCCAGAGAAATATAATCCAATATCAAATTGAACACTTTCACTAACCTCAGCAATTACTTCCCATGGAACATTAACTTTCCATTTAACCTTTTGACTTAAAAAATCGACATTTTTCAAAGTGGTAGTTGCAACTAATTTCAATGAATGTAATTCAGCTAAATTTTGCATAACTTCTAAATTTGCCCTTGTAAATTGTTCAATGCCAACAGATTGTAATGTTCCACGTGATGACTGCGAGTCGAATGGATAGATTGCTTGATATATGGCAAAAAGTCTTTCAATGGTGAAAAGGGAAGGTTGAAGGTGACGTGGATTAGTTTCACGTTTCTTACGACGGCCATAAGCGGACCGACCAGTCTTGATGTATGCTTTACGGGAGAATATAGATGTATCATAACGAGGTTCCAGATATGAACCGAAATAAGCCGCTATCAGTAGATATTTGGAGATTGGTGATAATTCGTATGATTGTTTTTGTTCATCTTTGAAGTCATTCTCATCGTCGTTATCAGCCGAAAATGTATCATCAGTGGATGTGAATAACGGTATAGATTTACGATATAGAGCTACCGGGTCATATATGGTCGTACTGGAGAGGTTTGATGTGTAGTGATGCCACTTGAGATCTATTAAATCATTAAGTGCATTTAGGTTGTTACCTGTATATGAATGGAACGCTTGTACGATCAATTGAATAAAATTATGAATTATTGTTTGTTGTTGTTTATGAGTTATTGTAAATGGAGCAATAATTTTTTGAAAATGAGACGTTTGCAAAAGTTCATTAGTTCTTGTTGCTTGTAAGATCTTTAAGCATTGGAATTGTGTATATCGTGGAAACACGATAGTAGGGACAGCAAATGACGCATAACGATGAATCAGTGAAGAATCTTGAATAACGAAAATAATCTTCAACTGACAATCTGATATTATTGATTCATTCAATTTTAGTAATTTACACATCAATTGAGCATCCAAGTCTTGTAACGAGTCAAATCCATCAAGGATCAAATGGAAACTTTTCAAATGTTGTTTATAATGAGCAAACAATTGATTGAGATGTGAAATAAGATGGTACGGTTCTTCAACTTGCATAGGGTCCAAATCAGGATACGAAACATCGGCAAACGACTCTTTCAACGTCGACTGTATCGTTCTAGCAATGGCTTGAATCAATGGTTTCCATGTAACAAGCTCAATGGGTCGTAACGTAGCAGACACTAGCGTATCTTTATTCTGATTGAAAAACTTCTCGATGGTATGAGATTTCCCTGTTGCGGCGTAACCCTGTACGAACAGATTTGGTGGGGACAGCGATGGGTCTGCATTGACATAAGCAGCAAGCGTAGCCAGTTGGTAATCTCTAAACATGGATATACGGTTCTCCGTTTCCCAGCCTGTACTTCGAATACAGATCCAACAACAATAATAATACTAATAATCAGATTTCAATATTGAAAAATTATTAAGTAATTATCACCAGGCCGGGTGATATGCGCGAAAATTAGTGTGAGGTTCCCTCAATGCACAGAAAGCACCGCACAACTACCTCGTTATTACCTGATCCGGCAAGAAAGCAACGCGAGTCCACTCTGTTTCAGACTCATTCATCGAGAAGAATGGTTGAAATTATAATTCTATATATAAGATTTTATACATATATATATATATATATGTATACGATTATATGCGTAACAAATATAGAGTTCTTAATGTCTAAAGCTGAAAAAATTTAGCCAACCCCCTAGCCAACTATTTACCCTCTTTTATTAAAATAAACCGTTCCTTTCGTTTACTGTCGTTTCAATTAAATAATGCAGTTACAAGCATTAGCTTTAATCAGCCTTCTTTACTCTGTTACGGCAACCCCATTACCAAAACCTGATATATTTGATGTTTTCCAAGATGGCGATAACACTAATAATAATGCTAACGATTATTTACCATATTACAAGATAAGTACACAAAATAATTCTATAGCCTCAACATCGACTCACCATACCCATAAATCCTCGCCATTATTGGACACGGTTTTATCAACTACATCGTCTTATATTTATAATACCCCATCCGTTGCAACGAGTACTGTCTCTACGGTTCAAGAACTGTCCTCCAGTGCAATCCCTTCACAAACTGTACAAACTGTTTCAGGTTATCAAATTTCAGTACCATCATTTTCTTCACTCGAAGATATTATATCTACAACTCCAGATACAACACAAATTTCTTCTAGTTCCATCCCTAGCGTTGCTGAAGCGGAATCCTCTTTGTCACAACTGTCTTCGCCTATTTCTGAAATTTATGCTTCATCATTCGAGTCACAAATAACTACCAACACTCCAATTTTAGTATCTTCCGATTCTATCGTAATTTCGTCTTCAGCTTCTTCTATTCCTATTACATCATCGTCCACAGCTAACACCCAGACTGCAATCCCATCATCTATTAATACCCCTGTTGCATCTTCAGTGTCTATCTCTCCTGTTTCATCTCCTATGGCTTCATCTACTGAAACACCTATTTTGTTGTCTTTGACATCTAGTGAAATATCTAGTGAAATATCCAGTGAACCTATCTCCACAGAATCTGAAGTACTTTCTTCAACTTCTGCTGCTATCACTATTTCTGCTGCCATTACTACTGCTTCTACCGCTTCTTCTGTAATTTCTACTTCTTCTCCATCTGAAATTTCTTCTTCTTCTTTTTCTCCTTCTCAGATTATCCCTCCTACAACTTCATCATCTGTCCCAGTAAGTATAGCCTCTGATGTTATATCAACAGAGACCCCAACTTTATCAATCCCACAACAATCATCTACTCCAGTAGTATCCTCCTCCTCTGAATCTTCATTGATCCCATCAAGTGAAAACACAAGTACTGATACAACGACAGTTGATTTACCATCTGGATTCTCAATGCAAACTTTATCTTCTGTTTCTGCTTCTCCATCTTCAGCCTTAGCTTTAACCTCAGCTTCGTCAACTAGTGATAATACTGCCACTACTATTGAATCAGTTGCATCATCTAGTGTTTCATTAGAGACTTCACAATTTGAAACTGTTATAGTTCCAACAATTTCAAGTACTTCCGATGTTTCTTCAACTATTATGATACCCACTTCTTCTGAAACTCAAGTATTCACCTCTCTTTCGGCGGAACCATCTTCAACAGTTTTGACTCCTTTAATTGTTACTTCTTCAACTTCATCCTCCTCTCCTTCTCAATTAGTATCTACACAAGTAGTTGTATCATCCTCCGCCTCCTCCTCCTCCTCCTCAACAACAACAAATACTGTTATAACAGCATCAGCAACCAAAACCACAAACCAACCAATTTTCTCAAACTCAAATACCAATTCTGATACATCATCATCTTCTTCTACAACATTGAACACAATTTTGCGTCCAACAACTACATTGGTTTCATCTGCTCCATCTAACTCAAATTGGTGGATCCCAACTCAAATCATAACTGAATCGAACCAGTTATCATCAACAGTAGCATCTGATACTGCTCAACCAATGATTACAAATTTACCACAAGTAATTACTTCTCCAAATGTTATCGAGAAACCTGATGGTTACACTTTAATAACTATTGGTTTCAAGAAATCGCTAAATTATAAATTTGTTGTATCGTCACCAAAGACCTCTGCTCAAATTTTCTCATTTTTACCATCTGCTTTGAATATACCATTCAATAATTCAATTAACAACATTGTTGTCTCACAATTGGTACCATTACAAGATGATTCAATAAATTATTATGTGACAATTGCAGAGGTTTACTTCCCAACAGATAAGATTGAATCTTTACAAAATTTAATTCAAAACCAATCAAGTGATCTGTACACAAAGACTCAAGATGCTGAAAAAACGTTAGTTTCATTAATTGATCCATCTATACCATTAACTGGCTTATTGAATGATTCGACTATGTTATCATCAAATTCTAATCAACAAAGTTCCCAAGGTTCAAATCAATCATCATCTTCTTCATCAGGTAACAACTCTAACAATTCACAACAACAGAGCGCTAATTCACAAGATTCTAATTCGCAAAATGCCAATAAACTAACTAGTCAGTCAGAAGATATAGGTACATTAGAATATTCTGCCAAATCAACAACTGTAAATGGCCAATCATCAATTACAAATTCCAAAAAGAAAATTGCGGGACTTGTTGTTGGTGTTGTCTTGGGTAGTACCATCTACTTAACTGTAATGGGTTACCTAATCAGATACCGTATAAACAAGATAAGAAATAGACCTGTAATTCAATGCCCTGTAGACTCAGCTTCAATCCATTCATCAGGTACAGGATCAGCTGCTTCCGTGATAAATGAAAAAGATAAGAATGATAATGAAGATGTCGTGTCCATGAAGATTAATGAATGGATGAATGATGCTCATTTTGATGGCGATATCGTTGGTGTCGCAGATATAGGTGTCAAAGCAGGAATTCCCAAGATTTCCAGGCCTATTGCTTCGCAGAATTCTTTAGGTTGGAATGAAGTATAAATGTATTATTATAAAAAAAAAAATTCTTATGTAAAAAAAATTATCTATTTTTTCCCTTTTTGTTCTTTATTTTTTAGTCTTTAATTTAATTGTTCTTTTTCGCACATTTTGTTTAGTTTGTTGAATGTATGATTTTTCTATCTTCGATAGCAAATAATTCTTTTCGAGAATGTAATCTTTTTTACCTCAGTTTACCATTCTCGATGCTCGTATTAGGAAAAATTTAGTACATATAAATATATATTCATGTCACTTCAACAATTTGATTATGCAAGAAAAAAAAGAGAGTTACACGACGCGTGATAAATCTTAAATATTTTTGGTTTCAAGTCTGGCCCAGAGAGTTTCTATTTCTATGGGAAATATCCTTATCTTTGATGATTTCGTGAAATAATAATGTTGCCATTACTCGTTTTGAAAACTTATTCCCGTAATTAATTTTTAAGAAAGTCGGAAATGGTATGAGCTGCATTGTCAAAATCTTCAAATAATAAACTATGTCCAGTATTAAACTCTTTTACTTTTGAGTTCCTGAAAGCTTTTTTCAGTAACCCATAGTCCTCTTGAATAAGACACGATTGTAAACCTCTCATAAATAATACCTCTGTAGTATCATTACTATTCGTGGCCTCAGAATCATCCAATGGCCATTTCTTTATATCATTTATTATGTTTGGAAATTCGTTAATAGGAAAATAATATTTGATGTTTTTATTTTTGGTAAATTTATAGTTATCTGCCATGCGAAGAAATCCACCACCAAAATAAAGGCCTAATAAATCAATAACTTTATTCCTCCAATTCTTAGTACCGGCACCAATTTTAATATCTTCAGAAATAATTTTTTTAATTAATTTTAAATTCTCTTCAATTTCAGCAGGTAAATCAGGCGTGAAATATGGTGGCATATCAATAGAAATGATTTTTCGAACTCTATCAGATATAGAATTCTCCATGGCCAACATAAAAGCAATCTTGGCCCCCATGGAAAATCCAATGAAATCAATTGGTCTCTGAGGTTCATGTTTTGGCAATTTGTGATCGATGAAATGAAGCACATCCATTGTAAGTGCGTCGTATGTCATAGGATGTGCTTGAGGCGAATCGCCATGGTTTCTTAGATCTAATGTGTATATATCGGTATCTAATGTTTTGGATAAATGTCGATTGAGAGAGTGAAATGTTGTCTTTGTACCTAACAAACCATGTAGATTGATTAGAATTGGACGATGTGTTTCAGGTGCAGTCGGTTTGATATGACTGTAAACTAAATTAACGACAGGTTTTGTTGGTAGGGATTGCTTCATTGTCATATGATCATGCTTATCTTGATCCACAAAATACTGATAATTTGATACGTGTTTGTAGGTATTTTAAATAATTTCCTAAGCTCAGATAAATCTGTCACTGCTTGTTATTTTTTTTCGTTAATGACAAAAATCGCTACTTAATGTTATTTGAGTAACAAACGATTGTCAAAGAAAATGAACAAGTAAAGTAGGGAAATAGTGACTATCATCAAAATACGCCATATAAAGAGACATCGAACAAAACGTAAAAACAATGTCACGATTAAGAAGATTGAATGGGACCCCATGGAATACAGACAATGAAGGTGCTGTCGATGATTTCCCAATGGATACAGATGAGCAAGAACAGTTGATTCAAAAATTCGAGGCCAGCAATTACTATACCAACCAAGTAATGATCAAATACATGAGTTTAGTATATATTCTTTGCGCACAAATATTTCTTATGATGGCGGTCAAAGCACCCACAAGAAATGTTGCGTCCATGCTACTGGCAGGATTACAGTCAATCATTTGCTCTTGCATCACATTAAGATATGATCTGACTAACGATTTTCTAATAATGAAGAAGCTCAAGTTGAGGGTTAGCAACTCTTTGATAAATGTACTAAATGGTATTATATTGATTTTAATACTTTGGATAAGCTTCAATCACTATGAAAAAGATCATTTATGGCAGATACTTTTCCAAATACCTTTATGTCTATATATTATTGCGATTTTAATTCGAAAATGGGCTAAAGATGTTCAAACCGATTTAGGTGAATTACGAGGGTTAAAATATAAATATAAGAATGCATAATAAATAAACTTATCAATTATAAATGATATTTCGTCAATTGAAGCAGAATGTGGCTAGGTAGTGATCAAAAGGAATAAAAAATTCAAAAAATAATGGTTGCTAAGAGATTCGAACTCTTGCATCTTACGATACCTGAGTATTCCCAACTTTAAAGTTGGTTAAGAAATTTTTCAATATCTTGAATCAGGCGCCTTAGACCGCTCGGCCAAACAACCGGTATTATTATTTTTTTTGAAAATTGCACATTATGAGAGTAAATATTTTGATTGGCTAAGAGATCGATCATATAATATGTAATTTGGCAACATTTAGTTGCATTAGGTACTGGAGAGGGTTTAATATTATATGGTTTTAAAAGTTAACACTTAAAACGTAGCTCATTTAAGTTATTACATTATTGACTGCTCATATATGACTTACACTCAGTTAATGATTTTATTTATTGAAATTGATGTAATGCAATTATGTGAGCCCTTAATCTTCAACAGATAGTGCCACGATCAAGTAGTGACGCTTCTGAAAAAGAAAGTTTGGTGCATCTTTTTATGTAGCGTAAGTTAGTTTTACTTTATATATTTAATGGTGACAAGAAATGAAGCGATTGGTAGCCTTTTTTTTTTTATCAATTCTTCTTAATATTAGATTGACTTATTGAGAATCGATTATTAAATAGCATAGATTTACTCTAATAATAAATCTGTGCTTTGTACTCAACTCTGTTTAGCGATGCAACTGTGAGCTTGAATCGGTGTATCATCTCGAGTCTAATAATCAAAACTAAACAAAATAGCAATTGAGAGAAACTGACAGTTCGGTTGTATAGCCTTGCGTTGACGATAGTGCAGCTATTTTTTTGTTCTACAATTCCAAAACACTACTAGAAAAATTAAGATTGTGTTCCTAGTTATATATGGTCAGATTTCATGTTAAGAAAAGCAATTGGCGAAATATTTGGATAGACTAACATATTTGAGCATCTGTTGAAGGTGATTGACCACTTTTTAAGTGAAGCCTAAATTTACTTTTACAATGAAAACACACCAGGGAATTGTATAAAAAATTATGAGAAACCTGGTTCAGTAGGTCAAATATTTCCCTTCCTTAACATCCTTCATCGCTTATGGTGTCTGGGCAAGCATGATAAATTAATGTTCTTTCCGGTACTAAAATAATATGCTTTTATTCTTTGTAAAATTTCATCTGTAAAGTAGCTTAAGATTAATGAAGTCATAAGTGACATGACATCCACCTTCAACAACCTAAATATTCTAAATAAGCGTTTATCAATATTTCTATTTGTTAGGCGTTTTTTAAGGAGGACTGGATATGTTCTTTTGCCTGAAAAATTATAAGTAGCGTGAAATATTTGTTACTTTGACGCTTAAAGTGTATGGAAGTCTTCAAGATGACAATTAGACGACTTCACCTGCAATGAACAAAAGAAAGCACAAGTTCTCACAAGAAAGTCTTGACAAAATCCGTAATGATCCTCTTTTAGATGTAGGTCTATTAAGCAGAGGCACTGGGGGTAGCGGTGACCATTTAGTCAAATTGCAAAAAAGCCAAGGTGAGAGGGTTAAGCTATTGCAAGCACTGAAAAAAGAACAGAATCCTGATCTAGTGGGACATGGGCTTCGAAAACTGCGTGAAATCATAGTGAGTATATTTGAGCAGCAGCATCACGATAAGAATTTCATTAAGTTTGTCGAAGAAGTGTATAGCATGTCGTATACGTATTTTTTATCAGAAAAGCAGTTTCACAAAATTGGAGGTGTAGTTCTTGAGTTTATTATTGAGAATCTTACGGAATTGGCCCTAAGGGATGGCTATCTAGGTTTATACTTCGTCTATTTGTCACATTTTGAGAAAAACCTTACTAAGAGTTTACAGTATTACCTAAAATATCACGATAAAAAGGGGATCGAAAATCTACATAAATCTATCCCAGAATTTCTGCTACGTCTATCTACCATATATTGTCAGCAGACATTAGCTCCAAGGGAATGGTTTAACACAATTAATAAAAACGAATTATTGGCTAATAGTCCTCTGATATATGACTTTTTATTAAAATCTGGCATTGTTCTGGAGATGCAGATACGATGCCTGTCAATTTCTAAAATTAGCTATAACCAATTATCGCTAGATTTCTTTGAGAAAGGCTGGCTGTGTGGATTTCCTATAGAACCTAAATTATACAATGATATGAACAAACTCTATAATATCACCACAAATAAGAGTGGTCATAAGATCATCATATTCAAAATGAGAAAATAGTATATCAAGACTGCATTTGACTTGAGTGAAAATTATAGGACTTCAATAGTACACATTTGAAAATTCCTTTTTTATAAATAATACACATAAATAGTTACGCATTCTAGGCCATTTATCATCCTGCCATTCATATAATTGTTATTTCCTTATTTATAGAGACATTTATTCTGTTAATTTTTTGCAAGTGAAATTTCCGAAAAATCATATGTAATTTAACAATTTGAAGGCAGCTGAACTTACAAAAGCATTAAGTAGCTATTGAGGAACTGATCTCTACCAAATTACGCTTACAAAACTACAATAATCACTTGTAGACCAACCATGTTATTCGTAGACATATTCTGGTGTCTTTTTTTGGCGCCCTTAGCAGTATGCATTGAAGCAACTCAACGTGCCTATCGTTCAAGTGATATGAGCGTGGAAGAATTCGAGAAATATACGCAAGATTCATTACTATGGGCACCATACCGTTCTAATTGTTATTTTGGTATTAGGCCACGTTATATCGATGACACCCCATTTATCATGGGTATTATGTGGTTTGATAATTCCAAATATGATGCTTTGACAAGAATGAGGCATTTCGCCAGTTCTGACGATCATTTAGAGAAATTCAGCTGGGAAGCTTTTGATCCTAGAATTGGGGGAAAGCAAGTTATAATTGATCGTGATAATAACATTAATTTAACAATCTCATTCACTAAGAGTCATAATGGTGAAAATTGGGCTGTCAGAGTATCTGGTAAGCCTTTGGATCCAACATTAAATACTACCGCATCCGTGATTATATATTTGAATCAGAATACAGGCTCTGGTGAGCATATCAGTTCTGATTATGACATGAAAAGCTCGAACCTTATTAGAAAACGTACTGTTAGTAAAGATGAAAATATTTTAAAATTCAAAGGTAAATCTGGTCAGTTGGGTAATTATGAGGTCACTATAAAAGATAATTATGGTAAATATTTTATTAATGAAACTGTTCCAAGTATGGAAATACTTCCAGGATGGGATACCGCAAAGACAAATCATGTTTCCTTAAAAGTTCCTGACTCTGAATTATGGAAAGCTCGCGACGTTTTCCAGTCTTTAATTACTGATTCTATCCAAGATCTTGTGACCAAATTGGGAGATAGATTAAATCCAACTTATTCTCCGGGATTTTTGACTATTAGAAATATTCACAATTTCCCTCCTGGCAATTTCCACTATGTTCAAAAGACATTTGATAACCAGGACGAAGAGGGGTTTGAGTTTGACATTATATATAACAAAGTTGGCTCTAAGCAATCAATAAAATCAAATAACGAAGTTTCACAGCTAATTTCAAACGCCATAAATAAGATTAACATTAAGTTTGATAAAAGCTTCAATTTTGATGGGGTTGAGGAAAAACGTTCATTTGCACTCGAGACTTTATCAAATTTATTGGGTGGCATTGGTTATTTCCATGGTACACAAATTATTGATCGTAACACGGTCTTAGATGAGGATCAATTTGAGTCGCTAAAACTAGATCAAGGTAAGGAAGAGGGCCCATACAGCTTATTCACAAGTGTACCAAGTCGAGCTTTTTTTCCACGTGGATTCTATTGGGATGAAGGGTTCCACATTCTGCAAATTATGGAGTATGATTTTGACCTAGCCTTTGAAATTATAATGAGTTGGTTTGAAATGATTGATGAAGACGGCTGGATTGCCAGAGAAGTTATTTTAGGACCAGAAGCTAGAAGTAAAGTTCCAGAAGAATTTACTGTTCAAAGCCCTCAAGTTGCTAATCCACCAACCTTACTATTAGCATTCAGTGAAATGCTAACAAAAGTTCTAGAAAATACAGATATCGCTATCGAGAGCGAACAAGACGAAGATACAGCTCAATTGGAAACAAATCGTGAATTACTTATCAAATATAGTAAAAAAGTTTATCCTAAATTACTAAAGCATTTTGAATGGTTCTCCACAACCCAAAAGGGTCTAATCGAAGAATACAGTGACGTTTTGGAAGAAGATGATGAGCTTTTGGGCAAGATTCACCAAGATCAAGTCTACAGATGGCTTGGTCGCACTGTCACGCATTGTCTACCAAGTGGGTTAGATGACTATCCTAGAGCTCAACCACCTGATGTTGCGGAGTTAAATGTCGATACGTTATCATGGGTGGGTATTATGGCAAGATCTATGAAAAAAATTGCTAATATATTAGATTTAGAAGAAGATGAAGACAAATTTAGGAAGGTTGAGAATGAAATAATTGAAAATTTGGATGTCTTACATTGGAGCGAAAAAGATAATTGTTACTGCGATGTTACATTGGGTTCGACTGAAGATGAGGAAGATGAAATTAAATTGGTTTGTCATAAGGGCTACGTTTCTTTACTACCATTTGCTCTGAAATTAGTTCCGAAGGATTCCACAAGGCTAAAACATATTTTGTCACTTATGAACGATCCAGAAGAATTATTTTCTGATTATGGTTTAGTATCACTCTCAAAAAAAGATGACTATTTTGGCAAAGATGAAAATTACTGGAGGGGTCCTGTATGGTTGAACATAAACTATCTTTGCTTAGATGCAATCAAGTATTATTTTCCAGAAGTAGTCGAGGGCTCACAGTCAAGTAGCAACATAGATAAAGCTACCAGCAAGCTTGCCAAGAAACTTTTTGAAAGTTTAAAGCAAAATTTAATTAACAATATTTATCGGGTTTGGGAAGATAAGGGCTATGTTTATGAAAATTATAGTCCAATTGATGGTCATGGTACCGGTGTCGAAGGATTTACAGGCTGGACTGCACTGATTGTTAATATCATCGGGCGTACTTAAGTTAACGTACTCGATTCAAAACCTATCCTGAATAAGGATCCACAACTTTATCAAAGATGTTGTTTGACTAAAGGCTGGGTCTGATAAATCATATATAAATGTATTTACTATTGACGTTGCTATGTAAACAATATGAGAAAAAAACAACGTATGTTCAATGCATGGTAAAGGCTCCAATACTCTGAAGTAATGAACGTATAACTAGGCTTGGCAAACTTAGTCGCCAAACATAATACACGAAACGCCATTATTTTCTTTAAAATTGTCAATAAACAAGTACCTTTTGTTGGCAGGGATGCCTATTAGCAGCTCTCTTCCATGTTATGTTGTTTATATCAGTAGTATGGTAACGACACCCACACACCTCAAATTTAGGAACCAGCCGAACAATCTTCAACCAGCTGAAAAACTTTCTGCTGACGCTACGCGATTTGTATTGGTAAAAAAAAATAACCAGCAATAATTGCAGATGTCCCATTAAGGGAAAGGCATCGCACTAAGTAAATACCAACTTCGAGGTTATGTGAAGCTGCTAGAAAGCATTATATTGATTTACGATTCTTCTGGTTTACTCCCATGTTTACATGTTTACATGTTTACATATTTGCATTTCATCTGGCTTGGCCTAATGTTTACTAGTTAAGCTTTTTGACGACAAGTACAAAATGATCATCAACAATAGTCATCCAACTTAGTGAAGTATCTGCAGATAACAGCTGTTTAGACATAGTGCAAGTAGGAGTAACGTCTTATTTCTACCTGATGTTGAGATATATAAACCGCCGTGATAATTGAAGAGATTAAAGATATTTTTGGGGGTTTATTCTCATTTGTAATACTCACTTTTGTTTTTATCATAGAGAAAACATCAAACAAGTCTATACTCCTTTCTTTCGATTACTAAACTTTTAACCACTGCTTAACAATATCAACATTAATTTACAATGGTATCATTTAACTTTATAATAGCAAATTTAATGTGTCTAACGACACTGGCGTCTGCCTTCCCATTACTACACAGAAAACAAATAGTCACAAGGATGCATACAGCCAGTACAACGAATACAGTTACTGATGTATACTCCACTACTACAGAAGTGATAATAGCACCAACCGTCCAATTTATTATAAGTGGTGATTCTACAATGACTACTACTTTAATTCCAGATGGTGTAAACCCAACTGCTCAACCAACTACTACAATTACAATTCACAAAGATGTTGTCAACCATGTTGGACCTGCTCCAACCACTGTAGCCCAAACTTCAACAACCCTAACTCCAAGTGAGACCTCTACTTTTACCCCAGAAACTAGAGTAACATCTACTTTGCAACCAGCCACAACTTCAGCTAATACCGCTCCAACAAATTCAGTCACCCCTAACACTACTACTCTAACTCCAACCACTACAACTAGTTTAACCACAGACGCTACACCAACCACAAGCTCTACACTAGCTGCCGCTACTACTACTACTTCTGAAGCAGTCGCCGATGCTCATCCTACTGCATTAGGTGAAGATGCTTTTGAAAATCACAATGAGGCTACTTCTGTTATCCACAGCCATGCCGGTTCTAACCCAACTTTAACCACGTTAGTCCAAACAACCTCAGTTAACGGACAAGAAACTACAAGTACCTCTATTCAAACTGCTGCTGCTACTACAACTGCCGCTGCTACAAGTGGCAATCTTTTATCGTCTGTACCAGTTGCTTTAGCTTACTCTCCTTATAACGCAGATGGCTCTTGTAAGGCATCAGGTGATGTGTACAACGATTTAGCTGCAATTAAGGCCAAAGGTATCTCCAAGATCCGTATGTATGGTACTGATTGTAACTCATTACAAACCGTTCAACCTGCATGTAAACAACTCGGGATCAAAATCAACCAAGGTTTATGGATCAGCTCTGCAGGCGTTGACTCCATTAATGATGCACTAAATAGTTTGATTACTTACGGTCAAACTAACGGATGGGATGTCGTTGACTATATCACTGTTGGTAACGAAGCTATCATTTCTGGCTACTGTTCTGTTGCTGATCTAATTTCAAAAATTTCACAAGTTAAAGGTCAATTGAAGGCTGCCGGTTATACAGGTCAAATAACTACTAGTGAACCACCTGTATCTTTTGAAAATCATCCTGAGTTATGTACAACTTCAGAAATCGATTTTGTCGGTATTAACCCACATTCTTATTTTGATGTCAACTCAAGTGCAGAAAGCTCTGGTACATTTGTCAAGGGTCAATTAGAGATTGTACAAAAAGTCTGCGGTACTAATAATGTCGTGATTACAGAAACTGGTTATCCTTCTTCTGGTATTCAAAATGGAGGTAATATTCCATCAAAGGCCAATCAATTACTTGCTGTTCAAAATATCTTAAACGAATTAAGCCAACAGGTAACAATTTTGACATGGACTAATGACTACTGGAAAAATCCAGGTCCATATGGTATTGAGCAATCATTTGGTATCAATGAGATTTTACCATAAAGAAAGTATCACGAATTCGACTTTTTCTATCTCCCTTGTGACTGAAAGACAAATAATGTACCTTTTGTGTACTATTTCAAGTCGTCAGGCATAACAAGAGAAATTTTCATGACCAACAAATTACAAGATCACACGCAGACATATTCTTAATTTAATTTTTTTTTTTTCATTTATGTTTTTACCAATTTCATCAGGACTTTTATAACTTATACATTTTGTACACTATATATTTTTACGTTTAATATCATACCTTTTTTTTATAAGCCTTAATTGTATTATATATGGCTAATTAGCTGAACAAAATCAAGTAAATTTACCATTGCAATCTTCTTTCGCCGGCAGGTAATGCTTTCTTCTGCCAAAAAAAAATCATTTTTATTGATACAGTGTTTAAGTGTTTATTATCTAGCCGGTGCCAATTTGTCCAGAACACATTCTAAATGATTATTTAAAAAACTGCACTCCGAAATAAAGAAGTGGCATTAGAGGTTCTTCAACGGAACTTGTAAAAGCGGGAGTACCATTCTGATGAGCTTCCGAAACAGCACATGCCGCCTTAGTAAGTTTAATGAGAAGTTAACGGATAGTTCAATTCCGATCGGTTCCCTTTCATAGGCGACAATTACCGTGACGGAAATAAAAACTTCCGTTTTACTAACAACTATTTTTCTTTCCACCAGTTACCAAATATTCTCAAAAACGGAGACGGAAGTAAATTTTTTTTTTTTAGCTCCCGACTATCCGAAAAAAACAAATTCAGGAGTTCTCTAGATCCTGCTTATGTAACAGGTAAAAAAAGAAATTGATGTCAGTAATGGAATCTCAGGATCTCGAGGCAATATAAAAAAGGACGAATTCATCCAAATAAAAAATATGATCTCATCTCCTTATTTTCACCTTCTATTTTCCTCATAACAAAAATACAACAAAGCAATACATTTCAATTACAATAATGCCATTTGTTAAAGATTTCAAACCTGTTGCCTTAAAAGACACTAACTTATTCAAACCAATTAAAATTGGTAACACCGAATTGTTACACAGAGCCGTCATGGCTCCATTAACCAGAATGAGAGCTACTCATCCAGGTAATGTTCCAAATAAGGATTGGGCTGCTGAATATTATGACCAACGTTCCAAGAGAGCCGGTAGTATGATCATCACAGAAGGTGCTTTTATCAGTGCTCAAGCCGGTGGTTATGACAATGCTCCTGGTATTTGGTCTGATGAACAAGTCGAACAATGGAAAAAGATTTTCTCTAAGATTCATGAAAATAAATCCTTTGTTTGGGTTCAACTATGGGCATTAGGTAGACAATCTTTCCCTGATACCTTAGCTAGAGACGGTTTGCGTTATGATTCAGCTTCCGACGCTGTTTATATGGATGATGAACAAAAAGAAAAAGCTATCAAGTCCAACAACCCACAACACGGTTTAACTAAAGCTGAGATCAAAGAATACATTGACAACTATGTTAAAAGTGCTAAGAACTCCATTGCTTCTGGTGCTGATGGTGTTGAAATTCACAGTGCTAACGGTTATTTATTAAACCAATTTTTAGATCCAATCTCTAACAAGAGAACTGATGAATATGGTGGTTCGATTGAAAACAGATCAAGATTTACATTAGAAGTTGTAGATGCCCTTGTTGATGCCATTGGTCATGAAAGAGTTGGTGTCAGATTTTCTCCATACGGTACTTTTGGTACTATGTCTGGTGGTGCTGAACCATTGATTGTTGCTCAATACGCTCATGTTATTGGTGAATTAGAAAAGAGAGCTAAAGAAGGTAAACGTTTAGCATACATCCATCTTGTTGAACCACGTGTCACTGATCCTTTCAAGACCGAAGGTCTAGGTGAGTACGCTGATGGTACCAATGACTTCGCTTACTCTATCTGGAAGGGTCCAATCATCAGAGCAGGTAACTTGGCTTTACATCCAGAAGTTGCTAAGGAAATGGTAAAGGATGACAGAACTTTAATGGGTTACGGTAGATTCTACATTTCTGACCCAGATCTCCCAGACCGTTTAGAAAAGGGTGAACCATTAAACAAATACGATAGACCTACTTTCTATGCTATGACTGATAAAGGTTACACCGATTACCCAACCTATAATGAAGCTGTTAAATTAGGCTGGGATAAGAACTAAAATGTAGTAAGTATTTAGATCAAATATTATATACAATTTGAAAATACATTTAATTGACAATTACAAGTTTTGTTAGAAATTTATACATAATTTATTGCTTCTCATTTTTTGTTATTTTTGTAATCATATTTTGACTTTTTTGTTTTAGCTCATTCAAAAATATTGCGTGACTATAAGAAGTGCTTGAACATCATAGTCACCGACCCTAAATAAAATACCTGTAATTGTCTTTCAAATTTAATCATCATAACCCTAGGAGCAATACTACACTGCCAAAGTAGTACTAAACATTTGTAACTGACTCTTGTGCTTGTTATATTTTGTGTTAAAAGGCACTTCTCTGACACCTGCTACAATGGAAAACTATAAAATTCTTGAAGACAATCATTCTCGAAAACTGAAGGTCGAGAAACTCAGTTGTGAATAGCACAGTTTTGATTTAGCGTTTTCTGTAAAATACGTCGTATCACTTTTGCATTCAAGAGATCGTCTGTTAGGTGACATCTTAACTTTATCTTTAGCTTCTTTGGCAGGCAGTATATTTCAAGAAAAGTATATTTAGCAATCAGTTGTACCTATTTCTTCTAACAAGCTCTCTGTCCTGATTAACGTTCATTTTCAGTAATTGTTTAAACTAATATCATCCACACAGTCACACATTGATGCCAGTACCACCCGTACTGTCTCAATTTTACCTTTGTACCATATTTTCTTCTGCTAGATCTTGCCCAATTCTAAAAACCTTATTCTTGAATTGCTTACCATATTGCAGCACACTAACACTAGTAAAATTTCACTTTCTCCATCTATTACAATATTACTTGTAATGAAGGATTAATATTGCTGAATGACAATCACCAATGTCGCTCAGTTGTCAATTTTTACAATGCAGATAATTTGCCAATATCTATTTAGCTTACATCTTTACCAACCCAGTGGATAGTTCCTTTCATTTTGCCGTTCAAAGAAAAACTTTGCAGTTGTTCTAAAATCAAAACATGTTTACTGTTACTAGTGATCAAAGTTTCTTGAGTCGAGCTCAATAATTACGTTGACACCTCTGCTGTACTCATCCTGCCTTTGAAATCGTAGTAAGATTTGAAGGAATGTGTAATACCAATCAAAATTTTATCCCCCTCAAATTAAGTGAGACACTATTGCCACTATGAGGCTTGTTTAGAGATGATTCAATCATTCATCTGTTACATTGCCTTCTATACTGCATTCTCGCTCTTTGGCATTTAGCGTCACTGATTCACAAAGTAAAGGGCAATGAAGTTGTCATAAAATTTAAAGTTATCAAACTATAGAAATTGTGTACTATCAAAGTAACAAGATAAGAAAAAAAATAGATACTACTCAGTAATATCTGGTTGCTGATGACTTTGTATCCAAAACCAAACAATTATAGAAAAGCGGATTTAGCTCAGTTGGGAGAGCGCCAGACTGAAGAATTAACTTCGGTCAAACAAGATATCTGGAGGTCCTGTGTTCGATCCACAGAATTCGCATCCTCTTTTTACATACATTCATTAAATTTTTATGTTCTGGTCACAGCATACTGTTTTATCGAAGCTTAACATTTATTTGCCAGATAATCATAATAAATTTTTTTGTAATTTTATTACTGCAATGTTCGACTTCGGACATGACGAAAAAAAGTAAAGGACATACTACGGAGAGGACGCTCCGCCGCATTAAAAAAAAACAACGAATAAATAGAGGAAATGGAAATTATTGTTCTGTTGTACGCTCGATGAGACTTGCTGGATTGAACTCATCTTGGCTACAATGAACTTAGCATGCCACGGCTGCACTTTGAATTACTTCTTAGATCACAATCTACTTGAAAGATAAAGAAAGAACAAGTTATATTTGATTGTTGAAGTTTAGTCAATTAATAGATATATAGATTTTTTAATTATATAACATAATTTAAACTAATATATACTAACAAATCTTATGATATAATGACTGGCAATAGAAAAAGAAGTAATAATTAATATTTAGGATTAAATATTGAATCAAAATTCTTAAGCTAAAGTGGTTAAGATATCAGAATCACCAGCATCTAAGATAGTAACGACACCGACTCTGAATAACTTACCGACGGCAGTACCCAATTCGTTGTTACCACCTTGGAAGTAGTAGACCTTGGTCTTAGATAACATAGCGTAATATTCCAATTCAGATTTTCTTAAAACTGGAGTGTTAGCAGCAATGATAACTAACTTAGACTTACCTTGTCTTAAAGACTTGATGGTAGACTTGTAACCTAAGGTGTACTTACCAGACTTGATAACTAAAGCTAACTTTTGGTTGATAGATTCTTGGGATTTAACTGGGGCCTATAAAAATAGTTTGTCATATTATCAAAGGATAAATGTACTTATTTTGTTAGTAAAATGTAATTGAAAATATGTATTTTGGAAAAAAATAAATTTTTCCATTTCAAAAATTATTTAATGCTTACAGTTGATGCATTTAATAATAAGAGAAATTCATAATCATCTTATACTGACCATCTCTGTGATTTGATTTAATTGATTGTAGTATTAAAACACTCCGGTCTACTTTATTGGTCTTTTTTTTAAATTCAAAATTTAAATAATATAAAGTTATCAAGAGAAATTTATATCAGATACAAGTTCAATGATTCTTAAAATTGAAAAACTTCGTTACCAAAACTTGTTTCAAAAAAGTGCATCTCGCTCTCTGCGTGAAAAGTTGTTTTGAAAATAAATATCCATAACATCCGAACATTTTGTTCTAAAACATCTTGACACCTCATACTAAAAATTGTTTTTTTACATAAAAAATGACTGAAATTTTTGTTTTTCTTTTCAAAAACACGTTGTCGGGGAGAACATTCAACACTGAACTCTGTCCAACATTTTGTGTTCCAGGCGAGGATTCCGCCTGGAACTTGACTTTGTTCCTTGTGGGTGTTTCTCTCAATGTTGGAATGTACAGGGACCTTGTCCAACAGGATTGCCCTCGCAAAGAGATGGAAGCCTAAGTTTCAGTTCGCATACTGCCGCAGGAATATATATACAAAGGGTATAAGTTTAACATAGTAATTATTTTATATAGTAAAAGGAGAAAGAAGACAACGACTTGAAAGGTATGTGCGGATATGGTATAGACGAGTTATAGAAATCTGAATATATCTATTACATAAGGTGGACTACGTGGGAGTAATAATAAGCAAGTTTTTTCTGACATAAGTGTGCTACAAATGAAAATTTTCAATAATCGTCATCAATGAATGCTGAAGTGGTGTAATAATATGGAATGGAGGATAGGAGTTCATCATTATTCCGGAATATCAGATTTTCTTTTTTGCGTTTAATTTTACCCAAATTAACCATATTTTCTTTTACTAACAATTCATTTTATTACATTTAATTTTTATTTTTTTTTACAGTAAGACAGTATGAAGGTTGAAATTGATTCCTTTTCAGGTGCTAAGATCTACCCAGGTAGAGGTACTCTATTTGTCCGTGGTGACTCTAAAATCTTTAGATTCCAAAACTCTAAATCTGCTTCTTTATTTAAGCAAAGAAAGAACCCAAGAAGAATCGCTTGGACTGTCTTATACAGAAGACACCACAAGAAAGGTATCACCGAAGAAGCTGCCAAGAAGAGAACCAGAAAGACTGTCAAGGCTCAAAGACCAATTGTCGGTGCTTCCTTAGATTTAATCAAGGAAAGAAGATCCATGAAGCCAGAAGTTAGAAAGGCTAAGAGAGATGAAAAGAAGACCGCTAACAAGGAAAAGAAGAAGGCTGACAAGGCTGCTAGAAAAGCTGACAAAGCTAAATTAGCTGCTTCTCAAGGTTCTAAGGTCTCCAAGCAACAAGCTAAGGGTTCTTTCCAAAAGGTTGCTGCTACTTCTCGTTAAGATATATATACTTTGAAATTTATGAATTAGAATTTTTTATATTTCGCATTTGTTTAATTTTTCTGTATAAAAACAAACCATTATTATCTATCGTATTTTAGGTTAGGTTTCCAATATTGAATTTCCTCGAACTACTGTTTCATATTAATGGAGAAAAAGAAAAAAGGCTAGCTTCATGAAAGACCGAAGAGAGGCGTATAGCTGTAAAAAACATGTAATTACCTAATTTGGAAATGACATGTTTTACATTAGCTTATTAAGTCAATGGTTTGGGGTGAAATGAAGAGAAGAACCGTTTTGAGATGTTACAGAAAGGGTTGGCAACTAAAATCGTTTCTTTCTTATATAAAGAGCAGTGATAATCATTAACACACCTCGAATCAGAGATGTTAAACCAAAACCCATAAAAAAAAACTATACAACATGCAACTAATTACTTTCGCTTTACCACTCATCACATTATTTTCCCAAACTCTAGCTCAACAAACATTAACTTCATGTGATACTATGCCAAGTGGATACGTAGAGTCAACGCCATATTCTACTACAACCAGAACTATTTTACATAATGGTGAATCTGCTATAGGTTATTTTGCATACTATCATTCCGTAACATATATTGAGAATTGTGATGCCACTGGCACCACTAGTTCTGCAATTCCTGTTGATACTGGTATAATTTTTTAAAATACATATATATATATATATGTAAAATTTATTCAAACATTCAACTCTCAAAATTTTCATATCCTATATCTTCAAGAAACTCCTTCATATTTTTAGGTCTAATTTGGTCTTTAACTACTGTAAGTAAATTACTAATATATTTTTTTCTTAGTTTAAATTCTTTCAAAAGAGTTACTTTAACCTCTAACAATTCTTTAATATTATTTTCGTCTTCAGGGTTTGCTCCAGCTTTTAAAGTTTCCAATTCCTGAAAGATTTTTTTCAAGTTTTCTTGTAAAACTGAAATTTCATTGACCAAATCATCATTGGAGGGCACTTTAGTTACATCATTTAAGGCAGATTTAATCAAACTTTTATCTCTTTCTATCTCCATAACATCTTCTCTCAATTGAGTTAACCTCTCATAAGAATGCAACTTTGTTATAGTGTCTGCATCACTACCAAATTCCTTCTCAAAATCAATTGGTGTCTCCTTGCAAGAATAGATATTAATTTTTCCGAACGTACTACACGTTATCCTATCTTGACTAATTAACGTCTCTAAGGACTTCAGTGTCACTGTTTTGCTAACCATACTATGCATATTTTGCACGATATCATTTATAGCAAATGGCTTACATTGAGATATTAAATATTGTTCAATCAAGTCCTCGGCTATAATTCTTATATGTTAATAAAAGATCCCTATTCCATCTTAATACAAACAAAGTTACATACCATCTTTTCCCTTTGCCTGAACTACCTTTTGAGTTGCTGCAGTACTCTTTTTAGGAGGCATAATAGCAAATATATCTAGACTATGTGTTTTGGCAAACTCCACTACACCAGGCTCTCTATATCAATGAAAACCCACCTCCTTATATATATTATACTGGAACTTCGGCGGTTAAAACAAAAAAATCCAGTTATTTGTTGTCCGGATAGACCCCTTCCAAACAGACGCCACTCCGGACAGAAAAAAAGCAGGGCCACCCCACACCCCCACTATGAATTCCTTTTTTTGTTCGGAATAACAAGAATTTCCGGTGGTCGTACGGCATTTTCTGAAGTACGGAGCAACCCGGCCCGCTCTCCAGGCAATACAAAACATTCCAGAAAGCGGGGTGAGTACGTTTACTTAAGATTTGAAAAATTTATCAGAGATTACCATTATGGAATAACTACACAAAACAATCGGGAATTATTATTGTAGTTGATATATATATTATATATATAGTCATCTCGGCATGAATTCGGATATCAAGACTGCTTCAGCAACTTCAGGAAATTCATCTCCACAACATCAAAATATGAATAGTTCGCCTCCACCATCTATGACGACGACAATAGGTAAACCGAAGAAAAATGGTAATAGTAGCGGTGCTGAGGCTCCTAGACCTCATGTTTGTCCAATATGTCAACGTGCTTTCCATAGATTGGAACATCAAACGAGGCATATGAGAACACATACAGGTGAAAAACCACATGCCTGTGATTTTCCAGGTTGTACTAAAAGGTTTAGTAGAAGTGATGAATTAACAAGACATAAAAGAATACATACAAATCCACAACCTAGGGGTAAAAGAGGCAGAAAAAAGAAAATTCCATTTTCTAATGATACAAATGATGTGGTAAAATTTGAATTAGGAAGCTCTGGCAATGATCAAGTAAAATTAATGACTGATTCTCCAACAGTGGCAATAACAAACCCAAATATAATAAAAGCTTTACCAAATAATGCTTCTTTACATTCATCAAATTCTTTAACTAATGTTAATATGATAAATATGAATACTACAGCGATTACTACAACTACTAAGCAAAAATTTATTACTAAACCGCCAATTACTTCGAACTTATCATCTCAATCACTGAATCATTTGAACAATAACAATACTAATCTTAATAGTAGTAATAATAGCAGTAAAATACGTTTAAGTGCTTTATCATCACTACAAATGATGACTCCAATGTCAACTAATACTAATACTAATACTACAACAATTAATCATGGATTCATTGATACACCCGATTCAAATAATAGTAGTTTACCAAGACCAAAATCTTTAACCGATTTCTCTAAAATTAATAGTAATAATCGTACAAATTTTATGAGTCCATCTTCAACAATGTCAGAAATTGTAAGAAGGCCAAATTCAATATTAAATTTAAATAACTTATTATCCAAAAATAATTCCGATTCTGATTCTGATTCTGATGATTTTGATACTTTAAGAGATCCATCGAGAAATAACTCAAATTTAAATTTAAGTAGATCAGGAAGTAACACAGATTTAAAGCATGAATTATTATCGAAAACTCCAACAGGTAGAAGTTTTTCTGATGAATTGAGTAATAGATTATTTGCTATCCAACAACAGACGCAACCACAAACTCTACCGCAACCGCAACCACAGCAAGATTTATTAAGTTCCCCAATACATAACAATTATGATAATAACTATCCTATAAACTATCAAAATAACATAGCGAACCAAACAAAGTTTTCACAACCATTGCCTGCTCAGCAAGTATATCTACAAAACCAAAACCAAAATCAAAATCAAAATCAGGATAATTCCGATACTTTACCTCCAATAAGGAGTTTACAATTACAATTTCCAACGGGTTAATTCATATATATAATATTTAATTTATAAAAGTAATAATCATTTTTCGCACGCTGGTTGAACTTTTTACAACTCAGCTATTAAAAATATTCATAATAATTTTAGACAAGACCAAAATAGTTTTAATTGATTTACATTCTTATTTTTTCAAACGGAATACCGTAGATGACAATTAAACTTTTTATTCTTTCAAGTGATTCCATTACGAAAGCGATCAATAAACGATGAAAAGTTAACTTATAGCATATGTACGAAATAATGTATGGAAGAGATGATCGGTTGAGCGTAAGTATGTTCCATGCTAAGGTCTGCAAACAGTAAAATATCGTAGAATAAATGCATGTGTTATGTAACGTTGAGATGAAAAAAATTTTCAGTTCAACAGTTATATTCTTCTACATACCGACAAGACATTAAGATAATACTTGATAAGTTAACCTATGTAAATCCTACTGTTCCATGCCAGCAGTACTTCCTATCTCGAACAAGCTATATATCCTGTAGCAGATACCTGATACGTCTTCTGTTTATGGAAAAGAGAAAACTGTAAAGGGCGATCCTCCATATCCTAGCAAATTATGATTTGCAACTTACGTCTTTCTGAGTCTCAGAGCGAAAAAGGCTCAAAAAAAAGAAGATAAAATTTAGTACTATGCGCTTATAGATCTCCTTGAAGGTAGATCTGCATTGGTTTTACTTATTGTATTTATCGATTTACTTTCTCTAAAGTATAGTAAATGATCGTTTGTATTTACATGATATTGTCTTGAACTCATTTTATTATGGTGAAGAAGAAGAAAACAATTATGCGTTAGGAGCACCATCTCCAGTATCGCAATACTAAAATCATTTTACGTTAAACATTTTACAGTGCATGTGATAAACCAAATTGGATTTTATCATTCACCCTCATGGGTTATCATCCCCCATTTCCACATTCGATCAAAGGGCAAAAAATTAATACAAGGCTTCTTCTAGGTGCAATAATCAAATATATACAGTCCCGACACCTCTCACGTTATGCACGTTCTAGACTATGTAAATCGAATTAGTCCATCTATTCGACTGTTGACGGTTTTTTCTTCTCAACCCTAACGAGGTTTTTCCGCGGATACGAAAATTTCCCATACAAATAGAATATGGGGCTTAATTTTTTACAGCGCTCTTTTAGTTACTTGTCAAGCCACTATGGAATTTTATAGAACTTACCGTTTAGCTAAGACCCTAACATTTTTTCACCCACATTCAAGGTTATTTTTACCTTTTAAGAACGTTTAGTTCTTCTGTTGAGGTTCCATGACAACTGTGACTATTTGACACGTTTTTCCATATAAGCTTTTTTTTATTTCGTTAGGGTATCGTGTTTCATAATAATCTAGTACCATTATGGTCATTTCTCATTTCTCAACTCTTTAGGTACCTTCCCTCTAAACGAGTTTCTTTCGAGCCTTTATACTAAGAGGTGAAAAAATTTCTTGATTATCCGTTTCCCGATTCTACTTTATCCCTGATTCAAAGTTATTTTTAAAAAATGCACGTTCTTTAATTCAACAGAACTGATCAATCGATTCAGATCTAAATAAAAATAAAAAAAAAAAATTTGTGCCCTAGAGCATCAATGTGTTATTTCCTCTAACTGTACGGTTTAGCCATGTGGGTCAAGTTCTTATTCATTATTATATAAACACACAAAACAATCTGTTTAATTGTGTGCAAAAATTCTTGATCTTGTTATTATTTTTTTTTATTTGAAAAGCTGAGTAAGTCAATTAACCATCAAACAACATACAAATAATGTTTGCTTTCAATAATTACTGTGTCGTTTGTGATCAATTGATTTCAAATAAATCATGTTCAGAGAGATTGTCAAGAACCTCATCATCATTAAGTGAAAAGGTAAATAATAAATTATATTGTTCAGATAGCTGTAGGAAAAAAGATGCATCTATCTTGAACAATACTATTATCACTACTTCATCACAAAATGATACGAATGGTTTTAATAATAAGACCTCAGTGGTGAATGTCAATAATGTCATCACCATTGATCAAAATGATGATGTTGATAGTTCAATGAGTAATGATTTTCAACATACTCCGTTAATCACAATCACATCAGCATCTGACGAAATTACTTCAAAGACAACATTGGATAAGGAAGATTATCTAATTACTTCCCCATTATTGTTGCCCATGGACAACAATAATAATGTCGCTACAAATTCTACTATTAACGATAATTATAATGAAAATAATAATGAAATTGAATACTATTCAATAAATTTGGATACTAACTACGGTCTACGTCCCCTTCAATTTATGAATAAATTAAATATTCCAAAAACAACGCTTATCAATTTTAATAACAAATCTGATACCGAAACATCATGTTTTGATCACACTGCTGAAAATAATTACAAATTGTGGTTAAAACATACTTTATATTAACGATTCCTTCCTTTCTTTCTTTCTTTCTTTCTTTCTTTCTTTCTTTTCCAAACATTCTCCAAAGTTCTGCATTATTCATACATGATAGTATTTTAATAAATACTACAAAAAACACACCAATACATTTGGTCTTATTTTCCAATTATTTTAAGATTTACTTTTTTAATTTAGTTTTTTTTTTTTTTGGTTTTTTTCTTATAAATATATACTTATATATAGAATGACGCAAAAAAAATATTTTATTTATAGTATTATTATAACTGCATTATACAATTTATATTAATTTGAATCATTATCTAATACCGGCTAATTTAGTAGTGTTCATATGAATCTTAATATCCAAATCATCAGTACCATCCTCAATATTCTTAAGACGGTCTTGTTGTGAGTTAAGTTCTTCACCTGTTGAAACTGCAAGTTTCTTTAAACGACCACTGATTTGTTGAATTTTATCCAGATTTCTGTCAATTTCGATTTCCATTTCATCATCTTCTTCATCATTTTCAAATTGATATCTTTTGGCACGCTCTAAAATGTCTTGTTTTTGATACCTTTCACGTACACCGCTCATACTATGACTATTTTCGTTCATTGCACCTTCAATTCTTTGTGTTGATTGCATAATATTTCTGTTTGTAGCCTCCATCATTAACTGTTCTTGCATTTTTTGATTTTTGATATGTTCTTCACGTTCCCTTCTCCTTCTTTTAGAATTGAAAGGGTTTGTGACATGCACGGCTAAGATATTTCTATTTAATTTTTTCAATTCTTCAACTTTTTCATCTGCAATAGAATTTTGGACTTTCATTAAATCAAGATTTCTTTCGACATTATTTAATTGTTCACTTTGGTGGCCCAGTATACCTAACGTATTCATACCTGACATTTCAGCATCTTGTGCCATCTTTAGTGTATTTCTTGTAGAAGCCACTGAGCTTTGTTTGGTGAATCTAATTTCTTGCTTCAATTCATCAACTGCTTCCTCCTCTTCTTCTTGTTGACGTTCTTCTTCTTCCCTTTGGACTTCCTCGAATGTTTTATAACCTCTATCGGCCTGTTCTTGTGATTGGATCTCCTCATTATAACCATAACCGTAATCTTGCTGCTGCTGTTGCTGTTGCTCGCTTTCTTGTTCGAAGCTAAAAGTGTTATAATCATTTCCACCGTAATCATTATTTACCTGCTCCGGATCCAGCTGTTGTAGTTGTTGTCGACGTTCATTTAAGTCAGCATTTAAATCATCACCACCATCGTCTACGGTTGCATTCAGGTCAAGCCCACCGTCATTATAACCGTCATTTAGAGCAGCCATGTTGGCATTCTTGTCATCAAAAGGCGCACTATTCAGGTCCATATCAGTAGCTGTTCTATTCAAATCTGCTGTTAAGCCAGTGTCAGTATGGCGCAATGACCTTCTACCAGAGATGCCTCTTGGAGCATATGGTGTGCTGGAGGTATTCATGGCAGATGATTGTCCACCATATGGATTACTTGGTGGTTCAGATGCTGTCCTGCCATATGTATTACTTGGTGTGTTCGCCCCCGATCTAGACACACCATAAGGGTTACTAGGTGTACCACCCGTCCTTGCTACATTATATGGATTACTACCACGTCCGCTACCGTATGAATCAGTTCCAATTGATGCGTATGGATTAGAGCCTGGTACGGCAGCAGAGGCCACTCCGGTAGCGAGACCAGCTGTAGCACCTGCATAAGGATTATTTCTTTGACTAGTTCTAGTGGATGTGGATAAAGGTCTGCCACTATTGCTTCTCTCTGGGGTGCCACCTCTCGTGTCTTCTGCGGAGCGACCATTTTTGTACATATTATTTCCATTGGAAGATGAGGAAGGCTGAGGAGCTTGGATTCTGCCACTATAGTCGTTTCTCCTTATATTAGAATCATTAACTGTGTTACTATTAGATTGATATGGGTCATTGTTGAGATTTTGGTTTTTGTGACTATATGCTCCTTTTTGATTGTTGTATGAATCGGACGTCGCCGTAAAACTTGATTGATATGGATCTTTATTAATAGTGCCGTAAGGATCACTCATAGCATTCTGACTAGATTGGTATGGATCGCCTCTATTGTTATTGCCATTGTCTCTACGGTCATTACTGTTGTCTCTTAAATTATATTGACCTCTAGATGGCGGTGCTGATTGTGTGTTATCTATTTCGCTAGTATTAAATCCATAGGGATCTGATGTGTATGCATTCGTTGTTGTGTTAACACCGTAAGGGTCATCACTTTTAACAACTTCTTCTGGCTCGTGTCCTTCTGTCGATGATTTCTTTTTTTTGCCAAATAGACCTCTTTTCGTTTTCTCTTTCTTCTTACTGTCAGCTTCTTCGTTTATTTTATCTTCAGGATCTAATTCACTCTTGTTTAAATCGGTTAATTCTTCCTGTGGCTGAGCATAGTCTTCGTATCCGGGCGGCGCATAAAATCTATCTTGAGCCTTATCCTTTGCAAATTGGCCATATGCTGCAAACCTCTCAGTTCTTTTTCTAGATGGATCTTTGACAGTAATACCTAGTTCCATAAGATTGTCTCTATTCTGCTCAACAGTATCCTCTGGAGGTGGTTTGATTTTGAAAAACTTTTTGATACCCATTTTTCTTTTTTGGTTTTGATCTGTTGGTACTCAGTCTATAATGTGCGATACCTTCTTATTCTATTTTATAGCAATCGTTGAAATATTTAGCTATCTTAAAAAACTAATAACAGTTCGGTGCTAGTAGACTTAGAAACAAATGAATTATTCGATTTATTTAGTTTCTTTGTAATGTGGTATTACGTTACTTTTTAACGTGTCTCACCGTCGCCTTTGAAATTTCCTTCCTTTTTCCAACTTTTACACGTGAGAGGCCGGGTACGGATAACATAACTAATATTATTATTATTCTTGAATTGTATAATAGTGAGTTAACTGAGAGATATCGTGACATTACTTATTGTTAATAGTATTATTTATCTATTATATTACATGTATGTATCTATCTAATTGTGTTATGCATCTAAGAAATTTGGCTGCACTCTTATAAGCCACGGAATGTATTTTTACTTGCACTTCTTCTCCCACTAAACCTTGGTTTAGTTCTCCCACTATCTTTCTTTTCTTCACTATCTTCGTCATCATCATCAGAATCAGCTCTCTTAGCCTTTGGTTTCTTTTCCTTTTTCTTTGGAACAAAAGTCAACTCAGCTTCACCACGATGATTACGATGTAATATAGAGGTGTTATCTTTTTTATTATCTTCTAGATCGCCCACTTGATCAGCAAATGTAACTTTACTAGAAGATTTAATTGCTTTTGAAGAATTATCACCTACACTCATTTCATTCATGAAACGGTCACTTTGTTCTTTTTCCTTCTTTCTACGCTCAATAGATGCTAGTTGTTTCTGTATCTTCTTCTTTGTCTTTTCATTTAATTCAACATCGTCCTTCTCATCTGCACTTGATTTATCGTCTTCTTCATCTTCGTCTGAAGAGCCTTCGTCATAATGATTCTTTTTATGATGTTCTCTCATCGATATTCTTTCTTCATCAGATTCTTCTGCGGCGGTCAATGCTCTAATACGTTTAGCAGCACCTTCTTCGGTTTCTCTTGCCGATTTAACTGGGTTCAATTGTTTGTAATCATAATCATCTTCGTTAACTTGGAAATCTTCATCTTCGAACATTTCTTTGAAACGATCATCTGTAAGAACTTTATCAGCAACAGCATCACCACGTTTTTGTGATAATTTATCAACCAAACCTTTATTAACTTTAACTTTTGGTTTCTGTACTGCACCAGACGTTCTGATTCTTGATTCTCTTTCTTTTTCAATTCTACGCCTAATTTCTCTTTCTCTTTCATCTTGGTAAGCATTTGGATTAGCAATAAGGGATACTTTATCGTAAAGTTCCGTATTAATAAAGAAACCATGCATGTAAGCTCTTAATACCTTTGAACCAACCAAATGAGTTAAATTTAATTTCTTAACATCAGCTCTTGTAATAAATCTGTAATTGGAATAAACGGAATCGCTTGGTTTTTCTTCTAATTCTTCTGTAATAGAATCTAAGAAAGAACACCAAGGTGGAGATGGACCTAAATTTGGAATATAATATGTATGCATTGGAATACCTTCGTTTGCTGTTAAAAACATACCTGTACCTGGAATATGTTCCACATCGTTAATATCTACACTTGGTTCCATTGAGGCATAAGCTTTACCATCAAGTCTATCCCAAATTTTGGCGATTCTTTTATCACTAGTTAAAATTTTATTCTCTGTGCCAACGTTATCTAACCAAATAATTTTTTTGATATCGAAACCATAACCTTGATCCTTAACAATAGAAGGTTGTGAAGTACGTAAATCATATAAATATGAGTAACCATTTGAAGTACCACAGGCAAAATTTAGACCATCATAACGGAAACTTGTTGCAGTGACTTGAAATGAATTATTATCGATTTGATTCTCCAAAAATAATTTTGAAACCCTTGAACGAGATCTTGGATCCCAAAATTCAACAATATTATCTTCTGTACCTACCGCGAGTAACCCATTAATTGGGTTTACAGATACATGATTAACACCTTCTGAATCTAATTTGAATGGATTTAAAAATCTACCTTGTTCTAAATTTAATCTATATAATTCATCACCACTTGCACCAACGTATAGGTCACAATTTACCTCATTATATGCTAAACTTCTACCAAATTTTGGTATACGAGTTGTATAATATAATCCACCTTTATTTTGAAATTGAATACTTCTATCATTTTGTAAATGAACACTTTTTGTCCAATCGTCAGATAGTATTAAAAAATCAATATTTTCTGCATCTGTATGTCTATCAAATTTTAATGATAAATTTGCGAAATCATAAACATGAATTTGTGGTTTATAAGTACCTGTAGCCATAGCAAATTGACCATCTTTTGTAACTTTAATCTTATTTGATGCTTCACTAAATTCGAAATCTTGAACTAATTCAACACGATTTTGATATTCTAAATCATTTTTTAATGATCTTTTACGTTTTTTGGCAATCCAATCAGGTAAAGATCTGGAGACATTTGTACCTGAAACTTGATAAACAGAAATATCACTTGCTGAGGTGGATTTAAGAACCATATTGTTGTATATGTCACTGTTATTATATAATATTATTAAATGTTAAAAAAAATATATATATACTTTCAATATGTAAGATTGAAGAGATGCGATGAGCTATAAAAATTTTTTTTTTCTTAAATTTTTCATTTTCTTAAATTTTTAGTTTTTTTTTTTTTCTTCAAAACATTACCCGACGAGATATTTAGTCATTATTCTCGAATTGATCTATATGAATAGATTGAGCTCTACTATTATTTTTAACACGATTATGACCACCAAGTATATAATTTTTACCTGTATTTACCATTTTCATTGAGGAGACTTTATTATTTGAATTGTAACCACTTGGAGAACCACCCCAAGTGTTTGAGGAATTAATATTAGCAAAAACAGAAGATGATGAAGAAGTAGAAATGCTTGGAGTCTTTGGAGTTGAATTTATAATTTCTGTAGAAACTGTTGCGGTTGCAGCAACATTTGTATTATTATTATTATTATTGTTAGTAGTAGGTAATGTGAAAGGGGTACTAAATGCAGAGAAAGCATCCGATATTGTATTTATTGAATTATCAATTTCTGGTGTATAGATTGATGATGAAGATGCATTTAATTGATTATCAGGAGAGGTTATTGGAGTAGTAAAACCCATATATCTGTTATTTGTTGGTATGAAAGTTGATGCAGAGTAAGCGTTATATTTATTATTTGGATAAGTCTTGACGATATTATTATTTTTTTTCGTTGGTAATGGTTGTAGAGGTTGTTGAGAATCTGTAGTCTGATCAATGGGTAAATAATTTTTAATTAAATCATTTAAATTTATTGATATGATATCAATTTTCGGTTGTTTTATATTGAAAAAATTTTCATAAAATTTTGTATAATTATTTGAACCATCATTCCATAAATTAATATAATTTTTTAAAGCTTGCATTGATAATTCATTTTCTTTACAAAGTTTATTAATTGTTGAATCGTTGTTATGATGATGGAAAAATAAATGATTTAATAAATTGATTGAAATTTTTTGTAATGAAAAATTTTCTGCAGATATTCTTGAGATAAATTTAATTAAAGAATAAATTGTGATGTTACCATGAGATAAAATAAGGTTTTGAAATAATTGTAAAGAATGGGTTAAAATTAGTTTGTTATCAAAGGAGATGGAACCTTTTTTGGCGTAGGTTATACATGTAAAAGTTGGTATGAAATATAATTCCATATAATTTTGTATTATAATATGATGAACATCATTTGATAAATTATTTAAATTTAATGGATCTAAATTTAAAAGTTTATATTGTTTTAGGATATTATTATTAATAATTAAAATTTTCAATAAACATTGAGATAATAAATGAATGGAGTTAGTTAAATTAATCGAATTATTGGATTTTTTATCAAAGATGAATAAGGATTTTGATATTGGTGGTATTTTGGGTAAAATCGCATCATTAAACCAATCGGGTATAAGTTGTTCATTTGTTGAGGATAAATTAATTAAATATTTGGATAAAATAAATTGAGTAATATTAATAATTGCAGATAATGTTTGAGTAGTACCAATATCATTTAGTGCGTTGTGTAAATTAATTATTGGAGTTTGTTGAATATTTGATAATGAAAGATATAATAAAGTGATCAAACGAGATTGATTCAGTAGATTTAGTTCCGGATGATCAATTAATTCCATTAAGATTTGTAAATTAAATTTAATATCATTAATTGATGGATTTGATGACTGGGTAATACTTTGTTGAGTTACTGTAATATTATAAGCCCATTGATATAAATCGGTTGGAATCCAATCAGGGAACCAAATAATTCTATTGGCTATTTTATCTGTGAAAAATTTCAACTGAGGGTTATTTATATTTGTAAAAGAAGTGTTTAAATTATCCAAGATGAAAAAATCCAGGACAGTTTCATTTGTAACCAGATTTGGTAACGTTGAATTAATTAAATGATCATTAAGGGAAGCAGATGATGAAGTAAAACCAGGCAACCAATGATTAATCAATAAATTACCCAAATTGAATTGACAAAATTTCAAAGTTGATAACGAAATATTATCAAAATGTTGTAACTGGGATACTATAGTGAGCACACCAATAGGTTTTTCGGAAGAAGCTGAATCCGATATTTTAAGAAGAGGATACCAATTTTTAATAGAGTTTTTAATTAATGGTTGCATAAAAGGTAAAACCGAACAAAAAGCGAATAAAACAGCTAATAAATCCAGTTTACAATTTTGATCCAATGAAGAATTACAAATTGGAGTGAATATATCCAAAGACGTATCCCATTGTGTCTTAAAATATTTTTTATCCTGGGGACGTAAATGTATAATAGCGGATACCAACCCTAGGGATAGATCTACGTTACCATTAATATTAGACGAATGTAATTTTTTAACGGTTGATATTACCGTTACAGCCAACTTTTTCCTTGTTGTGTCATTAACCTTGTAATTACTATCCATACCTTCTTAAATTTATGCCTATTACTTTTCAATCCCCTCGGTGGCAATTATAAACTATATATATATATCTATATATATTTCCTTATACACCCGCCGAGCTTTTCATTTTTTATTTTTTTTTTTCTTTCTTTCGAATATTTTTTTTCTCTAGAAACGAGTCCCCCGGGTAACACCCATCTGTCTATTTTAAGGGGTTTTTTCCTTCAAAATTGAAAAACCGCGGATTTCTTCCTTCCCCGTTAATCCGTATTCGATTATATAAAAGAAAATAAAAATAATTTTCACAGAACAGAAAAAAAAACCGTATTTCCATTCATCCCAAATCAAAAATTACCATCAAAATAATAATAATAATAATATTATAATGAAAGCTCTATTAATCATTGACGTCCAGAACGATTTTCTTCCACCAAAAGGTTCCCTCGCAGTTCCACACGGAGATGAAATCGTACAGCCGATTCTAGATCTCTGTCATGACACTTCGAATGATTTCCACAGAATTGTAATGACCCGTGACTGGCATCCAAAGAATCATACTTCCTTTGCGCGCACACATGATCAACAGGATTTTTCAACTTATACGTATCATTCTGTGAGACCGGGTGATGATTCTACTCAAGAAGGTACTTTATGGCCCGTTCATTGTGTGCAAAATACCTGGGGTTCTCAATTAGCAGATCCGTTATTAAAAGATACTTATGAAAATCATTATAAAATTGTGGATAAGGGTTTTCTTTCCGATAGAGAATATTATTCTGCTTTTAATGATATTTGGAATTTCCACAAGACTGAATTGAATGACTATTTACAAAAACATCATATTACACAAGTATTTATTGTCGGTTTAGCCTTTGATTACTGTGTTAAAAATACAGCTATCTCGGCGGCTGATTTAGGTTACGAAACAACTATTATTGAAAAATACACAAGAGCTATTAATAACGATCCTGATAATATAAAGGCTCTTAAAGAAGATTTAACTAAACATGGGGTCAAAATAATTTAATTCTCTTTTATATAATTCCATATATATATATATATATATATATGGATCTTTTTTTGTTTTATTGCCTGTGGCTAGAACCTTTGTCATTTTACCTATTTCGGTAAGTGGGGCGGGTAAACACACGCTTACTTACACGAAAAAAAAATTAAAAAAAAAAATAAGCTTTTTAAGACCTGGTGATTAACTAATAGATATATGTATATATATATAGGGAAGAAAGACTAATGTATGATGAAAATAATATCAAAGGTAAACCAAATTATACCAAAAAAAATCCAACTATGGCTATACCGTTTACACTTTCAAAAAGAATTAAATTTATATCGGTAATTGTTTTATCGTTGTATCTCATATCTTATTTATTTTCACAAAATGAATACGTATCACAATTTAAATCAAATAAAACTCGTCTACCAACTACCTCTCATATAGATGCAATCAACTTGAAAATTTTAAAACCAAATTCAATAAATAATTTACGTGATCAATTATCTCATACTTTCCCTTATGACCACACTCAACCAATTCCGAAAAGAATTTGGCAAACTTGGAAAGTTGACTCAGAATCACCCGATTTCCCAATAGAATTTAAAAATTTACAAAAATCCTGGTTAGATAACAATGACTACGATTATTCCTTAATACCTGATACCAATATTATCGCCTTTTTGGAAAATTTATACAGTGAAGTACCAATTATAATTAAAGCTTATAAACTAATGCCAACAAATATCCTTAAAGCTGATTTTTTTAGATATCTAATACTGTTCGCTCGTGGTGGTATTTACTCAGATATGGATACATTACCAGTTAAACCATTATCAAACTGGCTATCTGTCTCAACTTCCCCTAGTCAAAATTTCTCTTTTAAAAATATTCTTAATGATGAAAAAAGACAAATTATACCTTACAAAAAATTTTCTCCTTCTTCTAGTTATAACTCATTTAAAGAACCTGGTTTCGTTATAGGTATTGAAGCTGATCCTGATAGACCTGATTGGGATACTTGGTATGCTCGTAGAATTCAATTTTGTCAATGGACCATACAAGCTAAACCTGGTCATCCTATCCTAAGAGAAATTATTTTGAATATTACTTCAACAACTTTGAAAAGTGTTCAACATGATGATGATGACTCATTGATTTTTGATTCTCAATTCATGGATGATTATAATATTAATTATAGATATGAGAGAGCTTTGGATTCCACTTATAATCATAAACAACTCAAAAATAAAAAAAATGTTGATGGTACAGATATTATGAATTGGACAGGTCCAGGTTTATTCACAGATATCATCTTCGAATATTTTAATAATATTATTGAAAAAAATTCAAATATTTTATTAATTAATCCAAATTTAGATCATGACTCGGATATAATGTCAACGACAAGAAAATTTTATAAGAAAATTTCAGAAAATTTACAATCATTAAATTTAATACCATGGGAATTTTTCTCTTTAATAACTAAACCAGTTATTATCGATGACATCATGGTTTTACCAATTACTTCTTTCTCTCCTGATGTTGGTCAAATGGGTGCAGGTTCTTCTGATCATGAATTGGCTTTTGTTAAACATATGTTCGAAGGTAGTTGGAAACCAGTAGCTGATGGTAATAAAAATAATAATAATAATAATGGGGATAATGGGGATAATGGAGATAATTAAAAATGGGTTGGCCCACATATAAGTACATATATAATGCATAATAACGTCAAATATTCTTTTTTTTCTGTAAAATTTTTCAATTCTATTTATTTAAACTATGCCAAAGACACAGTTTCGAAACTTCTTTTCTTGTTCATAATTTACAATTTGTGCTTAAAGTTCACTTTTTTGATCAGCTGCGGAGTCAATAAAAAAAAGTAGATAGAAACAAATAAATATGAATACAAGGTATCTCTCTCAAGGAACAAAAAAAACATCAAGTCTCTTAGTCGCTGTTAACCAAAAGAAGCAATTTCTATCATAGTTGCACACTCTGTAACACTGACAGGTAAGATATACTAAGTCACGTAGGCAATTAATGAGGAAATACCCCATAATTTTATATTAAAATTTAAACAAAAAATAGGACAATATCTTGATAAATCATTATCGAAAATGAAGATCACTAAAATATGACTAACTTGTTGGTATCTATTTCCTTTTTCTTTCCCCTTAAGTAAGCATATTAAAAACAACAAAAATATAAAATAATTGGGCACGTGGCGCAGTTGGTAGCGCGCTTCCCTTGCAAGGAAGAGGTCATCAGTTCGATTCCGGTCGCGTCCATTATATTTTTTAAAATTCTTATCCTAAAATTCACTTTGTTTCATTCTAAATATAACTACAGAATGATTGTGAACTTCTATTTTTAACTTGTAACTAAAGCTTTTCTTTTAAAAAAAAAATGTCATCTATATCTGTTATAAACTTATATAGAAAATTAATGCTTGATAAAACTGTCTAAACCATGGGTTGAGCGTACAACTCAATTTTTTTTTTCCCTTAAAACGTTATTCATAAGATAACACAGGAATTTTTCTTCTTCTTCTTCGGTGTCTCTTTTGATCTTTGATTTGCTGTCGAGGCTGTTGATGAATTTTTATTTCTTGAATTATAATTTGTAGATCTCTTGTTATTTTGTGTTGAATATGCTGTTGGTGATTGTTGTTTTTCCTTTGTGACTGGAGTTGGAGACCCAGACGAAGAAGATTTAGTAGTGCTACTTGTCTGTGGTCTGCCTGATACGTTTCTTATTTGTTTTTTGTTTATAGTATTGAATGAAGTTGAAGTATGATGGTTAGTTACTCCAGCAGGAGATGATACGGATCGTGTATTGGTATTATTATGCTTGTGATTATGATTATTCGAGGTACTCGATTTAACTACACTTTCCATTTCATTTCTAATAATTTGTCTAACTAAATCAACAAATACTTCATCAACGTTACTTCTTAATAACGCACTTGTTTCATAAAATGGAACTCTACCCCATTTACTACTAACTTCAATACCTTGCTCGACACTAATTACCCTTTCATCATTTAAATCGGCTTTATTCCCGACTAGCACCATAGGAACCTTGTCAGAATCCTTAATCCTCAGCACTTGTTCTCTCAATTCTATTAGTTCGTCTAAAGATTGTTGATCTGTTACAGAATAAACCAATAGAAACCCCATACCAGATTTAATATACAATTCTCTCATAGCTGTAAACTGTGCAACACCAGCTGTATCCAAAATTTCCAAATCAAATACTTTATTATCAATTTCAATGGTTTTACGATATGAATCCTCGATGGTTGGATCATAAGTATCCAAATATACACCTTGAACAAATTGAACAGTAAGACATGACTTACCCACACCACCTGCTCCGAGTACTACTAGCTTATAATCTCTCATTTGTTTACGAAGTTTAGTTCACTTATATCCCTATAATGCAGTGAAAATTCAAGGTATGTTGAACGATATTGATATATATAAGGAGTGAAAACAAGAGAGAATGTATGTTGAAATCATGAAATTACATGGGAGCATCTTCATGTTGTTGTTTTGTTGTCTGTTTTTTTTTCGTGTATTGCTTTTCGGGTTCTCCGTGCTGTGCTTAGCCAAGCATTTTCGATGAAATTCATGAGATTTGTTGTGGACGTCGAGAGTGAGGGCTGGTGTGCATTTGATTAACGGGCAGTTCACTTGGAAGTCAGAGTAAACTGTGTGTGTGCAGGCTGGTAAGTTGAAATGATGTACGTAACTGTAGTGGTGCGAGCCCATCGAGTGAAGAATTGCCGATATATTATAGGCAAAGGAGGTAGACGTATGATATGAGTAAAATCGTTTAGTCGTAAACGAAAATTACAACATCGTACTGCTGCAAGACATGCATGAGCATATATTAGTTCTATGCTTTCTTACTTGTATCAACTCTTCAATCTAGACATGTATCGTAGCCATTACTAATAATGACACATTTCACTTGCAACGCAGAAAATTATATAAAAAAGGAGATTTTGGAAAAGTCAAAGACAATAATGGTGAAATACATCTCTAAAGAAGAATAACTTACAACCATGCATACTGCTGAATTCTTAAATACTAAACCTTCTGATATCTCATCTATCCTCCAAGGTGGTTATAATCATCCGTTACTTAGAGAATGGCAAAACGAAAGACAGTTGGCTAAGAATATGTTCATCTTTCCCTTATTTATCTCTGATCAACCAAATGATGAAACTCCTATTGAATCTTTACCAAACATCAAAAGATTTGGTGTTAACAAACTTGTCGACTACGTTAGACCATTGATAAAGAAGGGACTTAGATCTGTTATCTTATTTGGTGTGCCTTTGGATACCTCTGTTAAAGATCCAGTCGGAACTGCTGCAGATGATCCAAACGGCCCTGTTATTCAAGGTATCAAAGTATTGAAGGAAGCCTTTCCTGAGTTGTACATCATGTGTGACGTGTGTCTATGTGAATATACCTCTCATGGTCATTGTGGTGTTCTTTACGAGGATGGTACCATTAATACAGAAAAAAGTGTCTCTAGATTAGCTGCTGTAGCTGTAAATTATGCTAAAGCAGGTGCTAATTCTGTTGCACCAAGTGATATGATTGACGGTCGTATTAGAGCCATCAAAGACGGTTTGATCGATGCTGGATTGCAAAATAAGACGTTTGTAATGTCATATTCTGCTAAATTCAGTGGTAACCTGTATGGACCATTCCGTGATGCTGCATGCTCTGCACCATCTCATGGTGACAGAAAGAATTACCAATTTCCATCTGGTGGTCGTGGTTTAGCAAGAAGAGCTTTAGTCAGAGACATGAATGAAGGTGCTGATGGTATCATTGTCAAGCCATCCACTTTTTACTTAGATATCATGCGTGATGCTAGTGAACTATGTCAAAATTTACCTATTTGTGCATACCATGTCTCTGGTGAATATGCTATGTTACATGCTGCTGCTGAGAAAGGTGTTGTTGATTTGAAAACAATTGCCTTTGAAGCCCATCAAGGTTTCTTAAGAGCTGGTGCCAGAATCATCATCTCTTATTTCACCCCTGAATTCCTTGACTGGTTATCCGAATAAATGTAATCATTACACACAGACGCACACATATATATACGAGGATATATAATCTTTTTGTAAATATCTAATCTTCAATTATTGTAGTAGTCAGTCTTCTTAGGGTTTCTACTCCTATTTGTAAATCTCAACCCTCGTTGTTTGCGATCCGGGCGTGCATCGTCAACTGTTGCAAAAGAATACCGTTGCAACAATTAGAGAGTCAATGTACCATGGAACGTGTCGTTGACTAACATCAATCAGCCATGATCGTGATATAAAGCACTTGTTGTAAGAGTCATTCTTATTTTACATTATATAAGTCATCATCTTGAAAAAAAAAAAAAAAATAAAAATACTGAAGATTAGATAATATCAAGTCAGCAACAATAAAGATGCCTCACCATCGTCTAATGGCGCCATGGATACCCATGTTCATTCATTCTTACAAGAACAATAAAACGTTAGAGACACCCTTTACACCTTTTCAATTTGCTACTGTGGATCAAAGTACCTCTCAACCGAAGGTACGTACCGTTGTATTTCGTGACTTTTTGTTCAGTGATAAGAGTACCAATGTATTAACGTTCAATACAGATATACGTAGTCACAAGATGAATCAATTGGATGATAGCGCATTATTTGAAGCATGTTTTTATTTTCATAGTACTTATGAGCAATATAGGTTCAGCGGTGTATGGTTTACTATATCAATTAATGGCGATATGAGTACATTACAAAAAAAGTACAAGAATATTAGAGGCGAGGAATGGAAGCAAGAAGTTATGAGACAATGGGAATCGTTATCTAGGTCAGCTAAGGCATTATATAGAAAGCCAGCACCTGGAAGCCCGCTAACGGAAGAGACAAGTAACCAATTAGACAAGATCCAGAGGGGTGTAGATGGTGCGAAGATCGATTCAGGTCTGGAAAATTTTGGAATTGTATGTTTATGTATTCAATCTGTGGACTACTTGAACTTAAAGGATGGCCGTGGAGGAGAGAGAAGGATTTATAATAGGTGCGACCATGACACGGATATTTCACATACTAACGATAACGATAACGACAGCAACGAAGACAATGAAACAGAACCAGGAGATCTCCATGGTGGTAGTGGAAACCATCATGTCGGTGAATTTTGGGACGAGATAGAAGTCTGTCCATAGGTACGACTATCCTGTGGGTAATACTACGCACTCCCAAGGGCCAATCACTGAAACGCTTCTCTAGTAAATAAATGTTGTATATAAAATTAAGACAAGCTTTAGAGATCTGATAACGTTTATCAGAGTACGGAACTTCTATAGTATCGGTCATTGATACTTCTTGTATATTACTTTGTGCTAGTTGATCCGGAAAACGGACTCCGGCTTTAACGAATTGGATAAGCAAGATAACTGTGATAAGAACGATATGACTGCGATAACAATCGACAACAAGAGGTGATAGCAGCTTACGAGGGCACTTATTAGAGTGGTCTTGGCACTTCAAGTAAGCAGCTGACTGTAATTTTTCTTTTCATTTTTAAAATTATATAAACTGTCCAATAGTTGCCTACCCTTAGCAAGGCAAACTAAAGGTCTCCCCTATTCGCAGTTGTCTAACAACAAGATCCTGAACTCCTCACTTCACAACAGAACACGGAATTCTTCCATCTGTCCAACAATAAGTACAGTGATCAATTATATTATTTTGCTGGCTGTCTAAATTATATAAAGTCGATAACATCAACACTAAGACTGTTATTTCTGTGAAAGTTTAAGCTAGCGTAACAACAATAATCAACAAAAGTTAGAAATGTCTGTGAGTGGAACATATTATCCTGATGAACCTAGCGCACCAAAAATCCAGTCAAAGGTCATTCCAGGACCCAACTCTGTGGAACAACTAGCTAAATTGTCTAAGCACTTCGATACAAGACCAGCATATTTTCTAGCTGATTATAACAAATCAAGTGGTAATTATATAGCTGATGTAGATGGTAACGTTTATCTAGACCTTTACGCTCAGATAGCATCTATTGCATTAGGTTACAATAATCCTCGTTTGATGTCTTTATTAGAGACTGCAGAAATGAAAAACGCATTAGTTAATAGACCAGCTTTAGGAAACTTTCCTTCTGTTGAATTGAATAGTCTCATTGAAAAAATCCTTAAAGTGGCACCAAAGGGCCAAACCTCCGTCTGGAGTGGGTTAAGTGGTGCAGATGCTAATGAACTAGCCATCAAAGCTGCTTTCATGTATTACATGCAAAAGAAGCGTGGTGGGAAAGACGTTGAGTTTTCTCCAGAAGAATTGGAGAGTGTAATGGAAAACCAAGAACCTGGTGCCGCAGGATTATCTGTGTTGAGTTTCAAGAAAGCTTTTCATGGCAGACTATTTGCTAGTGGATCTTGCACTTGCTCTAAACCGATCCATAAACTGGATTTTCCAGCCTTTGATTGGCCTCATGCTGAGTACCCTAATTATGAATATCCATTGGAAGATGCTAAGAATATTGAATTAAATAAGGCTGAAGACGAGAGATGTTTGAAAATTGTTGAGGATTTAATCATTAATTGGAGAATTCCTGTCGCAGCCATTTTGATTGAACCAATTCAGTCAGAAGGAGGTGATAATCATGCGTCTGCTAAATTTTTGCAAGGTCTAAGAGATATCACTTTGAAACATAATGTCGTTTATATTGTTGATGAAGTTCAAACCGGTGTTGGTGCTACTGGTAAATTCTGGTGTCATGAATATGCAAACATTAGCCCACCAGTCGATATGGTAACCTTTTCAAAAAAATTTCAAAGTGCAGGTTATTTCTATCATGATGAAAATTTTGTGCCAAATAAACCATATAGACAATTTAATACCTGGTGTGGTGACCCAGCAAGAATGATTATTGCTGGTGCCATAGGTCAAGAAATTATTGAAAATGATTTATTGACTCAGGTTAATAGAGTCGGTGACTATCTTTTTGCCAAATTGGAATCTTTACAAGCAAGATATCCTAAATATTTTGAAAGATTGAGAGGTAAACATAGAGGTACTTTTATTGCTTGGGATTTACCAGATGGTGAAACAAGAGATCTAGTCTTGAAAAACCTAAGATTGAACGGCTGTAACGTTGGTGGTTGTTCTGATAAATCTGTTAGACTGAGACCAACATTAACTTTTGAGGAAAAGCATGTTGATATCTTCATCGATGTACTAGCTAAAGTTGTAGATAAATTATATAAATGAATTTTTGTTTATTAATTTTATATTTTCTTTGTCCTAAGTTTATTTTTATTCACTCTTTTTCAATTAAACGCTAAAAAAACAGTCATGATAATAATAAGTGGCTCTCAATGCTAGATTTACTAAGAAAGAAATGCCGTTGGCGATTTTTCTTTCGAAAAAGGTTTAGAAGAGACCTGAGAGTTGTTATTCCCATTTATATCTAAAAAATATCGGTTTCGACATATTAAAGTATTTGCTTTGAAAATTGTAGTAAGTTATATAAGGCTGTATAAAATTAAAATAATGGTGTATCGAAATGAATGCATTGTGTCAGAGTTTTTGGATAGAAACAGTATTACTCGCCAAATAACTTTCTAACTCTTTTCAATACGGAATCCTTTTCTGGGTCATATGGATGATCCTTTGATGGAATTTCCAAGATAGCAGGAAATGGTTCAACGAAATTGTCAATAGTGGATCTAATAATATCTGCCACAAATTGGTTAATCAGTAAAATGGCAATGTCATCCCTTTCAGAAGTAAAATGATTGAATTTGGCTTCAAGTTCTTCCTTTGTAGTTTTATTTTCTTTATAAGTGAAAAAGTTCTTTTCGTTTGTTTGTGGGTTAATTTGACCAATACCAGCCAAAAGAAGACCCGTGGTGGTATCCTCATCAGCCATTATGGCAATCAATGTTCTCTTATCAGACATGATAGCGTGCTTATATCGTCCAGTTGGCTTTGTACTGTTTGAAATAGTACTGTTGCAAGTTTCTTGCAGTCGCTTTATTTTATATACCGCCTTTTTCAATTTTTTCAAGGGAACTTTTGAAGATGCTGCCATAACGCATAACTTCGAGATATGAACACTATAAACTTGGATAATCAGTTGTAACAGCAAGACCAAATACACGATGTTGAAACAGGGATGCCGCTTGGCGACTCGTTCTAGTTCTATAAGTGGTAGTATCTATGTGAGACAATTCAGTATACTTAATAATAAAGCCTTGAGTGGTCACAACAAATGGTCCACCATCAAACACGATAAGATGAAGAATGACTCTGCTAAAAACAAAATGATAAACAAGTTTGTAAACCAAATCATTGTGGCTTCGAAACTGAAAGATCCCAAATTAAGTACGTTACTTGAAAGTGCAGCTAAAGCCAACGTACCGAAGAAAGTCATTGACAATGCCCTGAAAAAGGCTTCGATGTCAGGATCTGGTACAGACGGTACGATAAATATATATGAAGGTATGGGGCCAGGAGGCGTTTCTTTAATTATAGAGACCCAGACTGATAACAGGAATAGAACGGTGGCTTTGGTAAGAAGTTGCTTTAATAAGGCTAATTTGAGTCTTCAATCAATGGGATCATCGTTGCATTACTTTGATAAAGTTGGAAGAGTCGTTGTTGCCATTCCAAAAAATGACGCTGCTACCAAGGATGAAGATGAGGTTTTTGATACACTTATCGAAGTAGACGGCATCAAAGATTTTGAGAAATTGGAACCTGATACAGAAGAGGTAGCGAGTGGTGAAGATACTGAAACAATGGAACCGCAAGATAGGTATCTAATAACTACTGAACCGTCGATGACCAATAAAGTGGCCAAGCAACTACAAGACGAACAGGGGTTCGAAATAGAAGACGCAACAATCGAGTATGCCCCTAAGGAAGAGATGAAGGTTGATTTGACTAATTTTGATGAGCAAATCAGAGAGGCCTTTATAAAATTTGTGGATAACCTGAAGAACATAGAAGACGTGGTGAACGTCTATTCGAACGAATCGATGTGAGGTGATGCAACACAAGACAAAACTTTTACCACCCCACAGTCCTTGTAAATAGTACAATTAATACATAGCTGAATATATAACTACAGACAGCACTCAATTAACATTCCTCAACGAGCAATGGTTGCAACTCCTGGTCGTGAGGCCTTGAGTTATAAATAACTAATCTCCTTTTTCTTATTTCTGCGAGGTTTTCTTCGCAAAAAAATTCACAATCACTCAAAGCGTCTCTCGAGAAGCAGAATTTTTAGCTCTATATAAAGAAAAATGATCCAGTAACTTTTCCATTGTCCTTTGAATCAGTGACAGGTTTATGAATATATGCATATAGTACCCCAGATATCATTAAAAAAAAACTAGATAGTTGCATACCGCTGCATTATAAGCAAACCCTTTCGTTTTCAGCCAAATTACAGATTTCTCCTTGGACTGTCGTCTGATCAGTTCTACTCTCATCCCTTCACTTCTCTCTTCACTTCAATTTATTCTGTCGATTCCAGTAACATATAACTACTTTTTTTTGGTAATTTTTTTCAGCTTATATTTGTTACCTCAATCATATAATTTCTTCAATTCAAATTTTAATCCTATTCTCCTTTTTTTCAGTTCACTTCTTAATTTTCAGCTTTTTAATTTTTTATTCATACTCTACTTAATCACAGATGCTATATCTTTCTACTCATTCATTATTTGCATTATCACTATATTTATTATTTAATTTAGCGAGCTCCCAGTTTGTTGAACCAGCGAATAACTTTCAGAATGAGAATAATAATAATATGACCACATCCGCATCCTATACCGATCCTGAGACATCATTGGATAACTTGATAACACCAACATCTATTCAGCAGATATCCTCATCCGTTGTTTTACCTTCAAACCCATCATCGTTGGCCCCATCGTCCGAGCCTACTTCAGTATCAATACCTAGTGAACCAAGTTCATCACAAATTATAAGTTCGTCCAGTTCACCTGCGCTGCCATTCTCAACCTCGTCTACTTTTTCTTCTTCTATTGTTTCCTCAATTAGTAGTTCTTCCACTATATCAACGGCGTCACCAAGTTACATCTCCAGTTCATCAACCGCATCTATTTACTCCGCCATTTCTTCTGAATCATCCTCGTATTCTGCTTCTTCCTTATCCTCACTGTCATCGATATTGAGCTCATCAGCTACCTCGACATTTATATTTTCGTCATCATCACTCTCCTCTTCGACGTCTTCCTCGATCCCGGTCATCCTTCCTATAATGTCATCATCTACCTCATCATCTTCTTTTTCCACTTTCTCTCCTGTATCTTCACAAATCTCATCAACTTCATCTTCGCTTACACCATCATCATCACGTTCAAGATCCAGCTCTACGTCATCACGCTTAACATCAAGTTCAAGACGTCAATCATCGAGTCATTCTTCAATATTTTCAACAACTACTTCAATGTCATCTAGTTCCGTGACGACTACGCTAGACTCATCCACAATCACTACCAACACGCCGTTGACAATCACAAGTGTTATTGAAGGCAAAACAATTTTATCAAATCATTATACTACAATTACATTAAACCCAACAAGAACTGGCTCACCAAATTCTAAATCTCGTTCACACACACTTTCCAAGAAAAACCGTAATATTGTTCTAGGGTGTTGCTTGGGTATTGGTATTCCTGTAGTCGCAATAATAGGGTTGTTCATTTACGCTTCATGCATTAAATCAAAGAAGGTCAATTTCATTGACTCTGATGGTAAAATTGTTACTACTTATAAGATGAATAAGTTTACCAAATTTTGGTATCTATTAATAGGTAAGACTGTTGATAATGATGAAGATAATATCCATAACAGCAATGATGACACTGGCAATGATACTAGATCAGAAATATATAATGAGAAGATTACAGATCCCGTAACCCCACATAACCACAGTCATAATAACAGTAGCAGCATTTCCAGTAATGAGAGTGATTTAGGTTCACCATTGACTAATAATGATCCAAATAGACAAGGATTCTTCTATGAAGATGTTCCATATAATTACTATAATTACAATCACGTATACCCAGACGGAAATAATTTTGCTGATCATGAAGCTAATTCCGAAAATCAACTGAATAATGATCACACAATTCCTATCGACGACGATGATGACGATGATGACGAAAGTCCAAAAGTTTTAAATATTACCAATCTTTGACTTCTCAGTTATTAACACTTTTTATTTTGTTACTTTTTGCATCTTTACTTTTTAAGCATTTTCAATTCTTTCTTTCATTTCAACAAATTTTGACAATTATGTACTTCATATTTAGGCTACATATTGAATATTTTTCACCTATTTTTTTATTAATTGTTCCAGAAGCGAAAAGGTTCTATTTTTTCTATATATTTGGGTGACAGTTTTGTCATCTTCACTCTTGTTGATATTTTTCAGATGGTAGCAAGGTGGGCAAAGTATGACATCTTATCATGGGTATATTACTATAGTTTTCAAAGACTTAGAACGTGCAATACCTTCCAAAAGATGTTACCTTCCATTTGACTTCCACTTAGAAGAAACGTTATTTCAACTCACACTTCTGGTTCAAATGATTAACAGTCTGAACTTAATAATACTAGCACTGCAGTCGACAGTTGAGTGACTATCGACATTTACACATAAACCCAGCCTCTGTATATTTCAGATGTAAATAAATTATTTTCACACTTTTGCAATTAGTTAAAACTGGATAAATTGTGTAAAATCTAATTGATAACATGAAAAGATATTCCTGTTCCAGACTTTCGACAGATTTATAAAGTTTTTAATTTTATATGAAAACCAGTTTGTCATTATCAGACCAATTTATTTAAACTCAGAAAGGAATTCGAGAGTAAAAGCCTTCTGAACTACAATCAATCATAGTAAGTCCTTACTATTTTTTTTTGGATATGTCTTGAAGAAACAAGCGTAACAAAATAACATAACGGATACATCTATATTACAGTAAAATGATTATGCATAGCTTGCTGTTAAAATTACGAGATCAAATTTCTACAATCTTCCACTTATCAAAAACTAATATTTGAAATCTTAATTGCTTATAAAAAATTAAAATAAAGTATTATAAGGTAACTTCACCTTTGCTAGATTAGATGTTTTTTCCCACATAGCAAGAACTGTCAAAGGGTAACGATTTTAGCCTTAAACCGAATAAATATGAACCAATATACCTATAAATGTTTATAGAAAGGAGGTAAATTAGTACATTATGTAAAGCAAGGAGAAAAATCATCAATACAAACGACAGTTACCATCAACTGAACAAAAATTACAATTCATGATAACTTAGTAACTCTTTTTTATGTGGTTCAGTTTCAGGATTTTCTGTGATGTAGTATCCTAAGTATTCAATTAAGGTAAGTTCGGCGTATATAAATTAGATTTTAATATTCTGTCCATTTTTGATTACTTTCTTAAGACTTACACACACACTATTAAAATTGGTTAACCATGGACTTACTTTTGTATTTTGGAATTACCTAAGAGCCAGCTAAAATGTTTTTGACTTCCAGGACGTCGTTTACTGTAGTGTTGGTGTGTGACAGGATTAGCTAAAACGTCTGCTATACCATCCATGAAAATTATTCAAAAAATAACAATCCGTGATAGTTTAATGGTTAGAATTGGCGCTTGTCGCGTGCTAGATCGGGGTTCAATTCCCCGTCGCGGAGATTTATTTTTTTGCTTATTTGATGAGTTTTATAATTATAACACTATGATGAAGAATTTACATAAGTGTTGCATCGTTATGATCCTAATGTTTTTCACTTAGACTGTGGATTATGAAACCAGAAAGAATTTATCAATGCAGCAAAGAAAATTTTATTCACAGCTACTTTGCTACCAAGCGTTACTTAATAATAGCTGAATCGCCGATTCATCAGCCTGCGAACATAAAATTGCACTATATTAACCAAGCTAATGTTAACTCATCCACTATTATAAAGACTAGGGTGGTGACATCATCACACCAAGATGAAGGCCCTCATACACGGCTTATTCATGATATTCAATTAACTAAGAGTGAACCTTATCACATTATTTTAAACACAACAGATGGTGTACAAATAATACCATTTATGCAGAGTGTGAAAAGACCAAAAAATACTCAGCAGAAAATTGTGGGAGACCTTCCGACAGCTATAAGGAAATGGTATTTAGAAAATGCTAATGACTCCATAAATTCAATGGCTTTGCTCAAGGATACTGATGAACTTATGGAAGTTTGTATAGGAACAAAATTAGGAAAATTGATGTGCTTTAGATATGAGATACCCAACCGAAAATTTCATAAATTAAATAAGTTTGAAAAATGGGAGAATGTAGTCGATGATTCTCTGAATTGTGTCAGGGGAAGTGCTGAGGGTGAGGTCTTATTTTCTTCATACGATAATTATATTTATGCAATAATTGAAGGAAAATTAGAGAATCAAAATATTATTGTTGAAGATGAGGTCGATGAAAATGGTCATGAACATATATTGACTTGTGTCGATTTAGTCAAGATCAAGCGTTATAGTTCGTCATATTTAAGATACATTGTTGCTAATGTCACGAACTATGGCTGTTTACTGTACAAGCGATCAATAAGGGGTCAATGGGAATTTATTGATACATTACCGAAGAAGTTTGACGTAGACGAAACTTCACCATTTATTGATTGTAAGATAAACTCAACTCCAGATCAGAACAAGTTATCAATCTTTTCTGGCAGTGAAGATGGCCGACTCTATTACTGGTTTTATAATTATTTTGAGAATAGCTTATTAGATAAGAAAGTTATTCAAGTTGAGGATGGTGGTTTAATACATGCCATTTCATCAACAGGCGTAGACCAAGTTTATTTTTTAAGTAATAATGACACTTCTATAAATATGTTGCATACATAGTATTTTGATTTTACATAAACATCAATAGCCTTCAAATAGCTGATCAATTTGTTTGATTACATCTATATGTAGGATCTCACCTTTATTTGTAATCAAAGATCCCTTTTTAAACATTTCAGGTTCATTATTGTAATTTATACCACAATCTCTGAATAAAATTTCTTGTTTCTCACTACTGTATGTACCTGATAGTGTTTTTTCTGATTCTTGTGGTGTCATACCACATTTTTGAATAAGTTGCCAGAATGTTGTATTATACAAATTATTAATATGTGTATCAACAAACCTCCAACTTAAATAGTCTTTTATTGTTATCAGATTAGGATAAAGTACACACCTGCTATCAAAAAATGGAAGATGCTTACAATTTAATTCAATACCTTCAAAGAATTTTGGCCATAAACTAACGTAATTCGCTGTAAAGAAAGACACAAATAATGTAGAAATTTTATCACTGCGTCTGTTAAATAATTTTGTATCTTTTTTCAAAATAAACGAATATTCGTCACTCTCTCCATAAGCTAGAATAATATCTGTACGATATTTAAGAACCAAATTTTTAGCACATGCATTCATTAATTTAAGAGCTCTTAAATCATTAGGTTTTTCGAAGTCATAAAATTTTGAAAATTCATGGAATTTCTTTCCATCGATTCTAACAACAATATAAGTTTGTAGAAGTAAAATATCATGGGTCTCAAACTGCCTCACATATTCATACTTGGAATTAGCCATTCTTGAATCTTAAACCCTTTAAATATTATTGTGCTTTGTAAGTTACCGTATTGTACTGTACTAATATAATCTCATCACTTTAAAGTAATTTTTCACTACAGGTTTGGTCACATGATTCATCACTTTTTCTGTGCGTGAAAAAAAAACATCGACATAGAACTAAGGGGATGACGGGCTCTCTCTCTATGTAATAAGGAGATGATATATTGGGAGTCATGTTTTCAATATTTATTTAACGAGGAACTTTTCAAGTTATACATTATTCTAATTGTCTAAGAGGTGATTGAACATTGGATAGTACAACAATGACGAAAACAATACAAATAATTAGAAAAAGAACTAAAAACAGCAAGAAAGCGAGCGATCCATTAGCAAAACAGAAGCTAATTTGGACTATCGGTCATACTTTGACTTTATGTTGTGGTTTATTATTTTCGATTACTTATATCTTTCATGTTCTAATATTTTTCAAGTACCGTTCATGGAAATGGTTATTTTTGAGAATTAACAAATCGTATAATTTTATCAGTGGTGATAGATGGTACCATACCCTATTGAGATGGTCACCTCAATTATTATTTAGGCTATCATTAATTGGTACTTTCATTTCCAATACAGTCACAATGTTACAAAATTGGGCAAATTTAAATCCTACTTGGTTTGATTTATTATCTGCCGAAAATTTTCAAAGTTTATTATTTACAACTTTATGGTTTGTTGGTGGAGGTAAATCTGTTTATAAATTAATGCCATTTATGATTTTAAGTTATATTCATTTAACTAATAAGAAGATAGAATTTACTCTAAAACATGACGACAAGAAATTTGATGACGTCTCGTTAGGAAATAAACATTTGTTACATACAGTAGCATATTTTGAATTCTTTGTTATGATTGCCTTATTGCTAGATTCATTGTTAATGAAGAATGGTACTTCTGGGTTTATGCTTGTCATTTATTCAGGTATATACTGGTTAAGAATTAATTTTTCAGCATATGCTCAAGTGACAGTATTGAGATTACTATCTAAGCTTGATAAAAAAATTCCAGCGAACTATAGACAGAAATGGGATGGTATTAAGAAATTTGTCTTTGTTAAAATGCAACAGCGTTCAGACAGAAGAGAAAGGGCAGAATTACGTAGTGATTAGAATATACTTCACGTGTCTATATATATATATATATATATATATAAGAAAGAGGTGATCTTATTTTTTTATTTTCTTTATTAAAAGAGAGGATTATATAATATTAAAAAACGTTATGTAAAACTACATCTCATTTATTCAGAGGCAACAGCTCTAGTGTAGATGGCTTGCTTAGAGTGCTTAGAAATTGGCTTAATAATACCTTCCTTTTCTAAGTGTCTTAAAGCAACTCTAGCCATGGAACCACCGATCTTTAATCTATCGACTAAGACAGAGACAGAAACGTATCTGTAAGTTGGAACTTCCTTTAAGATTCTGTCGTATTTTTCTTGGTCTAAGATGACGGCGTGAGCGGCCTTATCCTTGTGGGACTTCTTGGACCACTTCTTCTTGGACTTCTTACCACCGGCCATAGCGGCAGCAGCTTTGGCAGCTTTAGATAATTGTTGCTTTGGAGGCATGTTTACTTTATATGTTCTGCTAGAAAAATTTCAATGTTATCCATTAAAATAAAAAATTGTTAGTAAAAATGTAAGCTTTTTTTATAATTTAATCTCGATCAGATTTCATGTAATGGTTCTCTGTTATATTTCCGGATTCCTTGAAGGTTTTGTAATGATCTCAAATGTATATTCTTATCAAAATTCTCTAATATATCTCATTTCAACCACGAGTACTATTCTCCTGGTATATAATCCTCAGTGTCATACTCTAAATAAATCTCGATCTTTCAGTATAACTATGTAACATACGCTTTGGCTTGGTTCTCTTAAAAATTAAACCAAAACTGCAATAATATCAAATCTCTAAAATATGAGTATTATGTATTTTAATCAATTTCAAGTAATGGCTATATTGCGTGAATCGATACACCTACACTAAGTTCCATCCCTGTTCTTACAAAGAAAGAAAGAGACGCGATTTTCTTGAGTCTCGCCAAATTTCATTTTATTTTGAAAAATTCAAAAAAATTTCAAAAAAATTCAAAACAATCAATGGGTGTTGTAAATGCATGGGTGTTACTATAGTCAAATAGAGGCAAGTTTAATAATAATAGTTATTTATAAAGCAAGATGGTAAATAACGATTGCAATTAAAGGTCTGTTAACGTTTAGATTAGATGTAGGCTAGTTATTAGCGATTTCGTATTTGTGAGTTAGGAACCCACACCCCGCAGCCACTGATAGTAGCTGTAATGGAATAGAAATTATATATAGAAAAAACGTAAAACGTTTAACAATTATAGTCATTTTCAATAAACTTGCAAAATAGACTTAGACAAAGAAAAAAGATCATACTATGTCTCGGAAGTTTGATCTCAAGACAATTACAGATTTATCTGTCCTTGTAGGAACAGGTATTTCCCTTTACTACTTAATGAATAAGCTACTGAATGGGTTAGAGGCACCATCGATGGACCGAAGCAGAGAGACTAAGGCAAGCCAACAATGGGAAAAACTAGTAGAGAGTCATCCAGAATTACATGATTTGGATATAACGACATATGAAAAATCTGTATTAGCCTCCGTAGTGACCCCAGAGGAGATTAACGTATCCTTTAATGATATTGGAGGTTTAGACCCAATTATTTCAGATTTACATGAGAGTGTCATATTCCCATTGACAATGCCGGAAGTCTATTCAAATAGTCCGTTACTACAGGCTCCTAGTGGTGTTCTGTTATATGGACCACCGGGTTGTGGGAAGACTATGTTAGCAAAGGCTTTGGCCAAAGAAAGTGGAGCAAATTTTATATCGATAAGAATGTCATCCATTATGGATAAATGGTACGGTGAATCGAATAAAATCGTTGATGCTATTTTTTCCCTAGGAAATAAAATAGAACCATGCATAATATTTATTGACGAAATTGATTCATTTTTAAGGGAGAGGTCTTCTACTGACCATGAAGTTACTGCTACTTTGAAAGCCGAATTTATGACTTTATGGGATGGTTTATTGAGTAATGGTCGTGTTATGATTATTGGTGCAACAAACAGAATTAATGATATCGATGATGCCTTTTTAAGGCGTTTACCAAAGAGGTTTTTAGTTTCTCTACCTGGTGTTGAACAACGTAAAAAAATCTTACAAGTGTTACTTAAAGATACTGAGGTAGATGACGCTCATTTTGATATTGACACTGTGGCGTTGAATACACCAGGACTATCTGGTTCCGACTTAAAGGAATTATGTAGGGAAGCAGCATTGAAGGCCGCAAAAGAATATATCAGAAAGAAACGTGCATTATTGTCCCAAAAGAAGGTTATGGGCAATGAAACATCCACCGATGAAAAGTCAGTTGAAGACGAACTGCATATAAAGATAAGGCCTTTAAGAACAGAGGATTTTATAACAATTAAAAAAAATGCCAATATTCGAAGTAACGTTTTAGATTTAGATTAGAACATGTATATATACATATGTAGTTGAATAGGACAGAGAACTTAAAGCTCTCTATTTGATGAATATTTTATTTTGCACAATTTAAATGCTTTTCTTTGTAATATGATCTACGACAATATTGTCCGTAGATCTACAGGCACGGAAACTAAATGAACACCTGTGAGATATATATAGGTTCATAAAGAAAAAAACAAAAGCTCCTCGAAAACAGCACTTCATAAGTGTCAAGTTTATAAAAACCAAATAGTTTAGTAAAAGACATCATCATGTCAAAAGAGTCACAAGAGGAAGGCTTATCGTTGAGGAAGCTGCTATTCAATGAAAATGGAAGATTGTATGTATTTTGCCTTTTGTACCTATCTAGCGTCTCAATACTAACTAAAACGTTTAACTAGTTGTCTACCATGTACTTTTTCTAGGGGATTCCAGTATATTTCTAAGAAGACTACAACTTCAGAAGTGATAGAAGCTCCAGCAAATAAAACGGTTACACCCCTGATTCAAGAATTCGAAACGATATCGAGGCAAGATACGATGACACGAATGATTGTGCCTTCACAGGATTTGATACCAGGCTCCAGGACGTATACTAAAGAGGATCCACCAGATGTACAAAAATTAGGTGCATCATCTTGGGATTTTTTACACTCGATGGCAGCTAAATACCCAGATCATCCAACCCAAGTTCAGAAAGAAGAGATGGGAGAATTTTTGAATATCTTTTCTAGGGTCTATCCATGTTTTTGGTGTGCTAAGGATTTTGAAAAATACATAAGGGAGAATTCACCACGCGTGGAGTCGAAGGAGGAATTAAGTAGATGGATGTGTGAAGCACACAATAAAGTCAATAAAAAATTAAGAAAAGCTCAATTTAATTGTGATTTTTGGGCACAGAGGTGGAAGGACGGCTGGGATAATGAATAAAAACGCTTTAATTTTACTTTTAGATATACTTATATACATAAAGAAGTTCTTTTACTAGTCTTGTAAATATAAATGACTTGATCATTGACAGAAATGAAACCCTAATAAAAAAAGCCTTTTAAGATTTTTCGGTTTTCGGTTTTGGCTGGAAAAAAAATTATTTTCAGAAACTATTTAAGAGTTGAAACTTTTTTTCTTATCTTTCAAAACAGTAGTTTTCACAATGGTAACAGTAGATAACGCCAACAAGATGACAAATCCTGGTAGGAAAGAAAAATAGTAAATTGTTAGGAATCAATTATTATTTTTCCTTTAAATTATGGCCTCTTCGAAGATTGATAAATTTGGTTAATACCTCGTGGTTTATTGATTCAAAGCGAGGCCTATAAATACGAGCATATCTTCATTTTATGAAAATGTTGATATCTCATTGAGTATAATTTCATCAAAATATGAACGAATGCAATAAGGTGGAATGTTAAATTATTTCATCTTTATATGACTCAATGATACATCTTTTTTTCTTGTTTTACAAAATGCTATAATATATACATAAGCCTAACGGCATTATTGCTTAGTAAATCCATTAAGGTCATTATCAAACACATTTGACTTCAAATTCGAATATGTTATGAAGGTTATAAATATCGGTACGGTTGTCCTTTTATCCAATAGCTCATTTCTACCTTGTTCGATCAATTCAAACCTTGTCAATTTATTCCATTGCTTGCATTGCAAACTGTCTGCAGATGCATTCATTGTATTTTTGTAAATTTCAATTATACTTAACATTTTTTGAATATGAGGGCCGTAGGAATATATACATAACATGTTATTGATCCCATCTTTACTTTTCAGCACATCAATAGCCTTTTCGATATTATCATTCTTTGTAATTTTCCTGTACACTAATTTTTCAACTATACCATTTTCATCATCTACCAAAAGATTGGGAATTAGCCTTGTTTCAATATATTTTAGAGTGTCCTGCACCTCTGATAGGTTCAAATTTGTCTCCACACCATTGTAAAGAACAGTACAAGGTTTAGACATTATCAAGTACGATGTTATGGGATTTACCTTTTGACTATACCATATATCGTCTTCGATGAGTTATATTAACTGCTTTTGTTCAATAACAAGAAAACAAGATATCAATGCGTTTGACTACACATCCGTGCATTATCAAGACACCCACCTCTTCTACAATTATTTTTTAATATTTTTTATTTTCCGCGAAAAAAATTTGAACGGACTGGAAATTTCAAAATGATGCAAAATATGAATGAATTTTTGCAAATGCTACAGTACATTGCTTGAAAAGAACTGCATGATATTTATATTTGTTTAGTTGAAATTGTTTTGAATTATATCTTGTGTACGTTCTAAAGAAACCACAGGAAAACCTTTAAACATCCTAACAATAACATACATTTGAAATGGGAGGCATTCGTGAAAAAAAAGCTGAATACTTTGCTAAGTTAAGAGAATACTTAGAAGAATACAAGTCTATCTTCGTTGTCGGTGTCGACAATGTTTCTTCTCAACAAATGCATCAAGTCAGAAAGGCTTTAAGAGGCAGAGGTGTTGTCTTAATGGGTAAGAACACCATGGTTAGAAGAGCCATCAGAGATTTCATCTCTGACTTACCAGACTACGAAAAGTTATTACCTTTCGTTAAGGGTAACGTTGGTTTCATTTTCACCAACGAATCCTTAAAGGACATCAAGGAAGTCATCATTGCCAACAAGGTTGCTGCTCCAGCCAGAGCTGGTGCCATTGCTCCAGAAGATATCTGGGTTACCGCTCTTAACACCGGTATTGAACCAGGTAAGACTTCTTTCTTCCAAGCTTTAGGTGTTCCAACCAAGATTGCCAGAGGTACCATTGAAATTGTTTCCGATGTCAAGGTTGTTGATGCTGGTACCAGAGTCGGTGCTTCTGAAGCTTCCTTATTAAACTTGTTAAACATTTCTCCATTCACTTATGGTTTAACTGTTGTTCAAGTTTACGACAACGGTCAAGTCTTCCCAGCTTCCATCTTAGATATCACTGATGATGAATTAGTTGGTCACTTCGTCTCCGCTGTTGCCACCATTGCTTCTATCTCTTTAGCTATTGGTTACCCAACTTTACCATCTGTTGGTCACACCTTAATCAACAACTACAAGGACTTATTAGCTGTTGCCATTGGTTCTGGTTACCACTACGCTGAAATTGAAGAATTAGTTGACAGAATTGAAAACCCAGACAAGTACGCTTCTGCTGCTCCAGCTGCTGCTGCTGCTTCTGGTTCCTCTGCCGCTGCTACTGAAGAAGCCGCTGCTGAAGAAGATGAAGAATCTGAAGACGATGACATGGGTTTCGGTTTATTCGATTAAACAGTTTATAAAAATTAATTAATATATATAAAAACATATTTTTTCATTCTTATAATACAATTTAAAAACAATAATCAAAATATCCTTATTCATTCAATAGCTTTATGTTTTGTTTTTTTTTATTCTGAAATTTCAAGTTTTTGCCAAAATGACTTAAATTTTGAACGAGGACTATATATTACTTGAGTCAGAATAAAACAAATACATACTACATGATTCAAGACTATGATCAGGTTAACAGCTTTTAAAAACTCCGTAAGATACCTTTCCAGCAAATCAAATGCAGTACCATTGACCTATGATTTGATAAAATCTTCAAAGGAGCCAAATTCAAAAGAGTCAATTATTATAATGCATGGCCTTCTAGGTAACAAATTAAATAACCGCGGTATTGGCAAATTACTCAATGAAAAACTTGAGAGAGACGTATATCTTGTTAACTTGCGTAATCATGGTGATTCACCTCAAGTTGCAGAACATACGTATAATGCTATGTCTGAAGATATTTTCAAATTTATAAAAGATCATTCTCTACAGAAACCAATCTTGATCGGTCATTCGATGGGTGCTAAGGTTGGAATGTCGTGTGTATTAAAGAACAAAGATTGTGCGTCAATGTTAGTATGCTTGGATAATGCACCTGTGTGTGGTGCCCCTAGTGGGACATTTTCAAGATATATCAGAACTTTAGAGTCAGTATGTCATGATGAGACTGTTACCAATTTGAAAGCAGTCGATTCAAGATTGAGTCAAATAGAACAAAATGAATTTATCAGACAATTCTTGATGACTGTATTAAAAAAAGTTAAAAGCTCTGACGGTAAGTACCACTTCGAAGCAAAGATACCCTTGCAGATTCTAAACGAAGCTGTTATCAAGGGACACATCTCTGAATGGGGATTCGATACTAGAAAAGATAGATGGACAGGTCCTACTTTATTTTTACGTGGTACAGAATCAGCATACGTCGCGGACGAATATATACCTACCATCGGTATGTTCTTCCCTAACTTTGAGATCAGGGACATCAAAGCAGGACATTATCTAAACGTAACAAAGCCCAAAGAGTGTGCTAACCTTATTGTCGACTTTATAGACCGACACGAGGAGTAAGTAAATAGCTAGTATTCATAACTTATATGTATCTACAATGTATATATTTAGCCTGCCATTTCCCGTTTGGGAAGTCTAAGTGGCTATATTTCGTGTTTCAAGTTGCCGAATGTGGAAAGTGAAAAATTTTCAGGTTTTCGCGTCTCATATTTCACTAAGCCATTTCTGTAGTGGTTGCGCAATGATAGCTCGAAAGAATTGATTATCAACTGTATAGTTGCAGATACACCTAGATCGAGCCAAGTTCTAATGGTGATCCTCCTCTTTTATATATGTTATTGTTTATTATCTTGTCTTTTTTACTCTTATATGGAAAGGCTGCCTGTCTGTAGACGATTTAGCGGTTTACAAAAAATCAAAAAAACTAGAAAATTTCGATTTAAACAAAAGAAAAGTAAGACGCTTAGTGGGAAAATAGGAAATTATATATTCAGTCTTTAAAAGAATTAAACCAGTTTTTTTTTGTATTGACCCGTAATATATACTCAGGATTATAGACTATTATACATCGGGTTAAAGTATCAAGTATCGTGTATCTCTAGTTCTGCTGCTGTTTAAATTTATATTTTACTGTGTTGAACATCCCGTCGAGATCAAAAATATACATTCGTTGATATACAAAGAAGCAAAAAAATTGAGATTTAGTGTATCATAGTTTTAACTTTTACGGGTATTTCTCTTTAACTTACTTCAAAAAAAGGTGATTTATATTTTACATTGTTAAACAAAGCCTTACGTTTTTTTTTTTAGTTATTATTATTACCCCTAGGTTCCCTTACACAAGTTCTATAACCTCATAGAATAATGTATTCGAATACACATACTGATGGTAAGGATCAGAATCATGGCACTAACGATGATATTGGTCCGTATCAAAGTCAACACCAGGAACCAAGATATGATCAGTATGGTCAAGAAATTCACAATGGCGATGAAGGTTTGTATCAATCAAACTTATCAGAGGAAAACTTCAATCAGAATACTGATTCCCAATATGTAGATGACAGCGGTGAGTATTATGATAACAACCTACGTCCACCAACAAACTTCCGTGACGAAACTTACTCAGATTTTAGCAGTTATGGTGCTGATTCAACTACACAAAATGGTAATAACAGAAATTATAATAGTTATACTCCTTCTCAAATGAGTTATGGTGACCGAAGATCAAATTCAAGCCTATCAACTCCAGTATATAACCAAAATGAATACACTCAAATTTTTCCTAATGATCCTTATCCTTCTTGGACAGCTGATCCAGATCAACCCATTTCTATACAACAGATAGAAGATATATTTATCGATTTGACTGATAAATTCGGTTTTCAAAGAGATTCTATGAGAAATATGTTCGATCATTTCATGACATTATTAGATTCAAGAGCCTCAAGAATGTCACCAAAGCAAGCTTTATTATCATTACATGCAGATTATATTGGTGGTGATACATCAAATTATAAGAAATGGTATTTCGCAGCCCAATTGGATCTCGATGATGCCATAGGTTTTAGAAACGTTAAATTAGATAAATTATCAAAGAAAGCTAGAAGAGCTAAGAAGAAAAATAAGAAAATTTTAAAATCTACTAGAGTAAACTCAAAAATTGACAATATTGATCAACAAGACAATTATGAAGATGATGATAACGTCGATAATGTGTTGAATTTATTACAAGGTGATAACTCTCTAGAAGCTGCTGATTTTAGATGGAAAGCAAAAATGAATAGATTATCAGCTGTCGAAAAAGTTCAACAATTAGCTTTATACTTGTTAATTTGGGGTGAAGCTAATCAAATTAGATTTACCGCCGAGTGTCTGTGTTTTATTTTCAAATGTGCTTTGGATTACTTGGAGTCCCCATTATCTGACAATAATAAAATTCCGGAAGGTGATTATTTGAATAGAATTATCACTCCATTATATCGTTTCATTAGAAATCAAGTTTACGAAATTGTTGATGGTCGTTACGTTAAACGTGAAAAAGATCATAATAAAGTTATTGGTTATGATGATGTTAATCAATTATTTTGGTATCCTGAAGGTCTAGGTAAAATCTTACTTACCAATGGTAATAGATTAATTGATTTACCAGTTGAAGAAAGATTCATAAATTTAGGTAACGTTAACTGGGATCATGTATTCTTTAAGACTTATAAAGAAACAAGAACATGGTTACATATGGTGACGAATTTCAATCGTATTTGGGTTATGCATATATCTGTTTATTGGATGTACTGTGCCTACAACTCTCCAACTTTCTATACACATGATTATCAACAATTGGTCAACAATCAACCGTTAGCAGCTTATAGATGGGCAACTGCAGCACTTGGTGGTTCAGTGGCTTGTGTTATTCAATTAGCTGCAACCTTAGCGGAATGGTGTTTTGTTCCAAGAAAATGGGCAGGTGCTCAACATTTATCTAGTCGTTTTGGTTTCATTTCTCTTATTTTAGGTATTAATTTGGCTCCTATAATTTGGGTTTTCTGTTATGATAAAGATACCGTGTACAGTAAGACTACACATATTGTTGCAGCTGTGTTTTTCTTTGTTGCAGTCGTCACAGTCGTTTTCTTTTCAGTAATGCCACTGGGTGGGCTTTTCACATCTTATATGAATAGATCATCAAGACGTTACGTTTCTTCACAAACATTTACCGCCTCTTTTGCTCCATTACATGGTTTTGACAGATTATTATCCTATGGTATTTGGATTGTTGTCTTTGGTGCCAAGTACGCTGAGTCTTATTATTTCTTGATCCTTTCTTTAAGAGATCCAATTAGAATTTTATCAAGAATGACAATGAGATGTACTGGTGATTACTGGATTGGTAATCGACTATGTAAACATCAACCAAAGATAACGTTAGGTTTAATGATCGCTACTGATTTTATTCTGTTCTTCTTAGATACCTACTTATGGTATATTATTATCAACACTGTCTGTTCCGTTGCAAGAGCATTTTATTTAGGTATGTCTGTTTTAACTCCATGGAGAAATATTTTTACAAGATTACCAAAGAGAATTTATACAAAAATCTTAGCCACCAATGATATGGAAATTAAATATAAGCCAAAGGTTTTGATTTCTCAAATTTGGAATGCAACCATTATTTCAATGTACAGAGAACATTTACTAGCTATTGATCATGTTCAAAAATTATTATATCACCAAGTTCCTTCTGAAGTCGCGGGTAAAAGAACTTTAAGAGCTCCAACATTTTTTACATCCCAGGATGATAAAAAACTAAACTCTGAATTCTTTCCAAAAGATTCGGAAGCAGAACGTCGTATATCTTTCTTTGCTCAGTCATTGGCTGTACCAATGCCAGAGGCTGTGTCTATCGATAATATGCCAACATTTACTGTCTTAACTCCACATTACTCTGAAAGAATTTTGTTATCCTTGAGAGAAATTATTCGTGAAGATGATCAATTTTCAAGAGTCACATTATTGGAATATCTAAAACAATTGCATCCAATTGAATGGGAGTGTTTTGTTAAAGATACAAAAATTTTAGCAGATGAAACCGCAGCTTATGAAGGTGTCGCTGAAGAGCCTGAAAAGGACGATGCTTCTAAAGCCAAGATTGATGATTTACCATTCTATTGTATTGGTTTCAAATCTGCTGCTCCTGAGTATACTTTACGTACCCGTATCTGGGCTTCATTAAGGTCACAAACGCTATATCGTACTGTTTCTGGTTTTATGAATTACTCTAGGGCAATTAAGTTATTATATCGTGTCGAAAACCCTGAAATCGTTCAAATGTTTGGTGGTAATGCTGAAGGTCTTGAAAGGGAATTGGAGAAAATGGCTAGAAGAAAATTCAAATTTTTAGTCTCCATGCAAAGGTTAGCTAAATTTAAACCGCATGAGTTGGAAAATGCTGAGTTTTTACTAAGAGCTTATCCAGATTTACAAATTGCTTACTTGGATGAAGAACCTCCATTAAATGAAGGTGAAGAACCAAGAATTTATTCTGCATTGATTGATGGTCATTGTGAACTACTAGAAAATGGTCGTAGACGTCCTAAATTTAGAGTTCAATTATCTGGTAATCCAATTTTAGGTGATGGTAAATCTGATAATCAAAATCATGCTTTGATTTTCTATAGAGGTGAATATATTCAGTTAATTGATGCTAATCAAGATAATTATTTGGAAGAATGTTTAAAGATAAGATCTGTTCTTGGTGAATTCGAAGAATTAGATGCTGAACAAGTTAATCCATATGCACCACATGTTAAATATGAAGAACAGGCAACTAATCATCCTGTTGCTATTGTCGGTGCAAGAGAATATATTTTCTCCGAAAATTCTGGTGTTCTTGGTGATGTTGCTGCCGGTAAAGAACAAACTTTCGGTACGCTTTTCGCTCGTACATTGTCCCAAATTGGTGGTAAACTGCATTATGGTCATCCTGATTTTATCAATGCTACTTTCATGACGACAAGAGGTGGTGTTTCCAAGGCTCAAAAAGGTTTACATTTGAATGAAGATATTTACGCTGGTATGAATGCCATGTTACGTGGTGGTCGTATTAAGCATTGTGAATATTATCAATGTGGTAAAGGTAGAGATTTAGGTTTTGGTACTATTTTGAATTTCACCACAAAGATTGGTGCTGGTATGGGTGAACAAATGTTATCTCGTGAATACTATTATTTAGGTACACAATTACCAATTGATCGTTTCTTATCGTTCTATTATGCTCATCCTGGTTTCCATTTAAACAATCTTTTCATTCAATTATCTTTACAAATGTTCATGTTAACTCTAGTTAATTTACATGCATTGGCTCATGAATCTATTATCTGTCTTTATGATAGAAATAAACCTATCACAGATGTTCTTTATCCAATTGGTTGTTATAATCTAGAACCGGTTATCGATTGGGTTAGACGTTACACTTTATCTATTTTCATTGTCTTTTTCATAGCATTCGTGCCTTTAGTTGTCCAAGAATTAATCGAACGTGGTGCTTGGAAGGCAACTTTAAGATTCTGGCGTCACATATTATCATTATCTCCAATGTTTGAAGTCTTTGCTGGTCAAATTTATTCTGCTTCTTTGATGAGCGATTTAACTGTCGGTGGTGCCCGTTATATTTCTACTGGTAGAGGTTTCGCCACCTCTCGTATCCCATTTTCTATTCTATATTCAAGATTCGCTGGTTCGGCTATCTATATGGGTGCTAGATCTTTACTCATGTTATTGTTTGGTACAGTCGCACACTGGCAAGCCCCATTATTATGGTTTTGGGCTTCGTTGGCATCATTGATGTTTTCACCATTCATTTTCAATCCTCATCAATTATCATGGGAGGACTTCTTTTTAGATTACAGAGATTTTGTTAGATGGTTATCAAGAGGTAATAGTAAATATCACAGAAATTCATGGATTGGTTATGTTAGAATGTCTAGAACTCGTGTCACTGGTTTTAAACGTAAATTAATAGGAGATGAATCAGAAAAATCTGCTGGTGATGCTAGCAGAGCTCATAGAATGAATTTGATTCTATCCGAAATAATCCCACTGATCATTTATTCTGCTGGTTGTTTTATTGCATTTACATTTATTAACGCACAAACTGGTGCTAAAACAACAGATGATGATAGAGTCAATTCTATTTTGCGTATTATTATTTGTACATTAGGTCCAATTGCTATTGATATGGCTATCTTAGTCTTCTGTATGTCAATTTCATGTTGTTCAAGTGCATTATTTGGTACATGTTGCAAGAACCCAGGAGCTGCATTAGCTGCATTTGCTCATGGTTCTGCAGTATGTGCTCATATTGGTTCATTTATTGTTATGTGGGTTCTAGAAGGCTTCAGTTTTGTTAAGATGTTAATTGGTGTTGTTACATGCATTCAATTACAAAGATTGGTATTCCAATGTATGACAGTATTTTTATTGTCTCGTGAATACAAAAATGATCATTCAAATACAGCATTTTGGAGTGGTAAATGGAGCACAACTGAAAATGGCTTTAGTCAAGCAACAAGAGAGTATGTTGCAAAGGTTATTGAATTATCTGAATTTTCAGCCGATTTTGTCTTGGGTCATATCATTCTAATTTGTCATTTCCCCCTACTATTAATACCAGGTATTGATACTTTACATTCCGTAATGTTATTCTGGTTAAGACCATCAAGACAAATTCGTCCACCAATTTTATCTTTGAAACAAACACGTTTACGTAAACGTATGGTAAGAAAGTACTTCTGCTTATATATTATTGTGTTACTTGCATTCGCTGGTTGTATTATTGGTCCAGCTGTTGCAGCATACCATGTTCCAGATCAATTAGCCCCAAGTTTAACTGGTGTTGCACATAATTTATTCCAACCAAGAAATGTCAATCAAAATGATACAGGTGCAAGTATGTCTACAGACTCAGGTCATTATTATACGCAAACACCAAGCATGAAGACATGGTCAACAATTAATTGAAGTAGGAATCTATCATTTTTTTTCTCTCTTTCGTCTTCATTAAGTGTGTGTGTTTTTCTCCTACATCAAGTAGTAAAAGAAAACACAAACTGGTCTGATTATTTAGTTATAGTCATATATATTTAAAGGGTTGTATGTAATTTAGTTATCTGATTAAAGGTTTATTATAAATTTAAATTTAAGGGGTTTCTGTTTTTCGTAGCTCTATTGGCTTGTCTTGTATTATTATTTACATAATCCATATATATATAAATATACTATTTACCATCTTTTCTTGGACCCCAATTAATACCTAAAAATCCACCTTTAGGTCTGGCTATTCTTTGTAATTTAGGTTTAATCAAATAGTAACGTTTTTCACCAGGAATATCAACATAACATGAAATGAAATCAGGTTTCTTATAATTATCATGTTTTTCCAAGGCTTCAACATGAACTAAAGCAATTTTTTTCTTTGATTCTACGTGGAATCGTAGGAAACAATGTGTATTGCCATCTTTATCTAATTTTCTTTGAGATACAATAGGTCTATTACGTGTCCATCTATCGTTAGTTATTAGCTCACCATAAGCCTTTAATCTTTCGTTATGAACAATTGAATCATCACTTTGTAATAACTTACGTACTTCAGGATCTTTTTGAACTAATGTAACTGCACGATTAAATAATTGAGTATCTCCTGAAGGGGAAAATAGTTCTGAACCTATTAAATAAATGACTATTGTAGATATACCTAAAGCACCTACTACTAGAATTGCAGAAAATGTAAAAGATGAAGCTTTTTTAATTTTAGGCCATAGTGTACTTGGTTGTTTCTTCTTATCCTTTGATGCTGGTTTAGTTGTATTTTCATTTAATCTTATTGTAATTGTGGATGTGAAAGATCTCTTAGGAAAAATGATTGAGGACTTCGATAGAAGGAAATGAGAGGTGGGTGTTATGCGACTAACTCTTGTCGAGTGGATAATTGACCTCGAAAGCATGATATATAGATGTTACTATACTTTTCTCCTGTTACAAGTTATTAAAGGGTATAATTTTTGTTATATTTTTAAAACTAGATTAACATTTCACGGAACGGACCTTGAAATTTTGGGATGACTACTGCCAAATTTCAATAGCTCAAGAGGAAATTACTGAATGGAGATGATAAGAATGACAAGTATTGTCCTTGATACCAACAATATTTAACAAACCAATAAATTGATTAAAAAGTTTCCAATTTCAGCTGAGTCTCTGTTCTGTATATTCATTTTTTTCCCTTTCTATATTTACTTCGGCAGCGCATTTGACCATTTTTAAAACCCACGCACATCGAATAAAAATTTTAAAAAAAATCCAAATTTTTAAATTTTCATGAATTTTTTCCGTTTTCCTTTCGCGAGCCTAGCAGTTTCTGCCTAAGGAGAGTCAGTCTAGACAGAACTTTATGCTGGGAACCTGTCTAACTCTGTTCTAACAAGGCAGACGGAACGCGCATGCCGGGGTTGGAAAGTTCTACCAGGACATGAGTTTCTCGATGGAAGTTAGTGCCAGAGAGAGATACGATACTGTTAGGAAGTAGTAGAGATACTGAAAAATTTAGTAATTAGTGTTAATGTTATTGTATATATTAAAATTATCTTATCTCCTTTTATTAAAAGAGAGTTAAGATAGGTATAACAAACCAAGGATAAAATTATATAAAAAATGGCTAAGCAATCTTTAGGTATGTGGAAATAATTATATTGAAGATATGAACAGTGGATAATACATCAGAGAAAGATAGAGAAAGAGATATATATATCCAAAATCATATTGAACTACCGATAAATATTTTATGATGACATAGTTTACTAACAAGAAATAATGAATTTTATATTTGTTTTATTTGAAAATAGACGTTTCCTCTGACAGAAGAAAGGCCAGAAAGGCATACTTCACTGCTCCATCCTCAGAACGTCGTGTTTTGTTATCAGCTCCTTTATCCAAGGAATTGAGAGCTCAATACGGTATTAAAGCTTTACCAATTAGAAGAGAAGATGAAGTTTTAGTTACCCGTGGTGCTAAGAAGGGTCAAGAAGGTAAGGTCTCCTCTGTTTACAGATTAAAGTTTGCTATTCAAGTTGACAAGATCTCCAAGGAAAAATCTAACGGTGCTTCCGTTCCAATTAACATTCACCCATCTAAGGTTGTTATTACTAAATTACATTTGGACAAGGACAGAAAGGCTTTGATTCAAAGAAAAGGTGGTAAATTAGAATAAATTATTTAAATAATTTTTACATAATTAATTTTATATGTGTTACTAAAAAATAATATTATTTTTATTATATTAAAAAAAAAAGAAAATAAAAAAGGAAAAATCTATGACAATATGAATATTAATAATTATATATAAATTACATTAATGAGTTGCTCTTCTCTTATTTTTAATTCTACGTAAATCTTCTTCTTGCGCGGCCATTAATAGATCATGCCTCGTTATAATTGAATTCGAACTTGAATTCGAGCTTGAATTTGAAAGCGTTTTCCTTATTGTGGTAGTGCCACCCGTAACACAATGCGCTACAGATTTAATAGGTGTGTGTACGATTGTAGACATTAATCCACAAACCATTGATCTTCTACTTGAACTCTTCATATTATATACGTTATTATTGCTTCTCTAACATAAGACTACTTCCAAGAGTTCGAGATAAATACTACTATAACTATCTCTCTTTATATATATATAATTTACAAATGATTAACAGATAAAGCTGTTTTTGTTGTTATAATAAAAACTACTTTCAATTCACCAGCAACCGCGGAAACCATGAATTATCGTAGTTAACCGCTTATTTCCGTGGTTTTCATTCCATTTTTTGGTTTCCGCGGTTCAATTTTTGTGATTTCCGTTTTCCGTTTTCCGCGGCTTTCATTCCTGTTAATAATTCTATATATATAATATGATGATAATATTATATAATTTATGTAATGTAACTAGTTATGTTTCTTGTGATGGATGGCAAGACGTGTTTCATACAGGCCGTATTCTTGTTCGAGGGTTAGTGGAGCAAGGTTGCAGCTGTCCTTAACGTAAAGAAAACGCAGAAGTTTCCAGCTCAACAAATAGTCTATAAATCCCAACTCTCTAACTATTCCAACTGCTCCAAAATATCCGGCACCATTGAATAAACCAATTGTAAATCCAACACGTACTTGTTCAATGTTATGATAATGCAAGTATACTCTTGAGAAGCATACCATGAAACTGAATACCAGTAATCCGATCGTTGCCATGATCCGTTCAATTTTGTTATCCTTTGACGGATTAGACCATTTTAACCATATCCGTAACCCTATATAACATGTCATAAACCCCATGAATTGGGAATGGGCACTTGGCATCCCGTATCCGGGACCCATAACCATATCTCCATTACCATCGCTAAAATTGAATGGTCTTGCCTGTTTAAAGATTCGTTTAAGAATTTTATTAATAAACTCATTGATTAATTGTCCACCAGCAACTATAACAGCTTCTAGTTCTCGGGTAATTAGTAACCATGATAAGTAAAAAGTTAAGATCAGGATTGGTGAAAGTGATAAAAGCACAGAGGCAATACTTATTGGATCATTTGGGTTATAGAGAATGAACGTATCGTCAAAGGGTATCAACGGGGTTGGATGGATAGTAGCATTGACTCCACCCGCTATCAGGTTAAACATCTTCTTGTTGTTTTGTCTTTTAACAGCTGTCGTTCTCTATACATTATATTTTTTTTCTTAGTAGATCACTTTTTTTTAAATATTTTGTAAATAATTTTTTTAAATGCTAATGCGAATTAAAACAGCAATATCATTGATATATATATATATATTTAGTATGTATATATAGCTAAGTCATTTTTTATAGAGCAAAAATTTCAAATTATCTAAGAGGAATACTTTTTAAATAACTCATCGACTAATTCGATATATTCCTTTTCAGCATCTTCTTGGCTCTTACCCTTTAACTTGTTCCATGCATCCCACTTAGAACGATCTTTCAAATTGAAAATACCTGGTCTATCGGTGTTAACATCCCCAACAGTTGCTTGTTTGTATAAACCGTATAATTTTAGCAATTCATCTGTAGATGGTTTGGTTGGTAGAGTATTGACAGCTTTAGCTTTTTCTTCGAATAATTGAGAGACCATGATAACGACTTGGATATCCTATTTGCTCGATACTTAGTTATCAATTCAACAAATTATCTGTATATTTATACTCAAACAAAACAAAATTCCTCGACTTTCTCCACCTTTCGCATGTGAAAACCGGGTTACACGCGCTTCACAGGGGCGACCCCTCGTTCGGTGTTATTAAAAGGTGAAACAATGTAAATAGAAGGAACTTGATAACCACATTTTTACAAACCCAAAAGAACACCAATAGAACCATCTATATAATGCTTGGTGAACCATTAAAGCAGACAATTACAAACACAGAGGTAGAAACGGACTCAAGTTTGAAACCATTTCCTTCATATAAGGGTGGTGACTCAATTTCGACTACAAGTTCTCGTCAAAAGACTAGATCTAGAACTAACTCGTTGAAAATAGACCAAAATGAACCATACAAAGATCATAGAAGAAGAAGATCCTCTAGTATCATTTCACATGTTGAACCAGAAACGTTCGAAGATGAAAATGATCAAAAATTATTACCAAATATGAATGCTACCTGGGTAGACCAACGTGGTGCTTGGATTATTCATATTGTCGTCATTGTACTTTTAAAATTATTTTACAATTCTTTCCCTGGGGTAACTAATAATTGGTCATGGACCTTGACTAATATGTCTTATAATATCGGGTTTTATGTCATGTTTCATTTGATTAAAGGTACTCCATTCGATTTTAACGGTGGCGCTTTTGATAATTTAACAATGTGGGAACAAATCGATGATGAAACGTTATACACACCAACAAGAAAATTTTTACTTATTTTACCAATTTTAGTATTTTTGATTTCAAATCATTACTCGAATTTTAATTTCAATTTCTTTATGGGAAATTTCTTAGTGGTTACTTTAGTCGGTGTAGTGCCAAAGTTGCCATTAACTCATAGATTAAGAATTTCAATTCCAGGTATCACTGGCCCACAGCAAATTAGTTAAAAAAAACATTACTCTATATAATCCTCTTTCTATATACATAAACTTTTTCGTCATTCCATTATTATAATATATCATAGAAAAAAAACCACAATGCTGTCAATAAACACATTTATTATTTAGATTCAAATATATGGAATTGAAAGTAATCATTATTCAATAAATTGTAAAATTTGTACTGAAAAAAAATTCAATCGAGTTTTTTCAAAAAAAAGTAACGACAACTACAGGACTCGAACCTGTGCGGGCAGAGCCCAAAAGATTTCTAATCTTTCGCCTTAACCACTCGGCCAAGTTGCCATAAAATTTACATTTTTGTAAACTTTTCAAAAGGACCGGGCTTGGATAAATTTTGGGACTTTTGAGACCATACTAGCACTTATTTATAGTACAAACCTAGCTACTAGTTTTTACAGTCTTACTACACCCATTAGTTATTTTGATTTCCAACCCTAAAATTATTTACGAGCTAATAACATTGGGAAAAGTCCTCATTTCTGTTGCTATGTGCTAGCTCTCTACCACGATCTGTTCTTGTTTTACTTCAACTTTACATTATTATCAATTGTCTATGTTTTGAGTTCTTTCAGGCATATTGTCTGGTTTTCATTATACATTGCACCTCCACAATTGTCATTTTCTGAGCCATTGTTTTTATGAATGACAAAATATACATATTTGAAGTGTATTCTTAATGTACTTAACCATTCATCATTTGTTTTACTTTTAAACAGTTTAAAATTAAATCAATACATTAAACAAAGTTGAATTTTCCGACCCTTGCCGTGGTGTAGATGACGCAGGTGAATTAAGTCAGTTTTATAATAAAGTATACCAGGCCAAAGTGCCACTATATCAATGGTTGATTCCCTTTTCTCCTCCTTTATTTTCTTTTTGATAACTAGCAGTTAAGTATGGCTATATTTCCTTTTTACCTATTTTATTCACAGAATCATTTGTAAAATAAAAAAAGTATTTATACAAAAATTTGTTAGCTTGTAAAAAAACTAGTAACATGCCATCAATTCAAAAAATTTATTTCTTGGAATCAAATAAAACATTTTTTTAAAACATATGCCATTTCTTATTAAAGGAACACATATATTTATCATATTGAATATCTGATATTTTACTCTTCGCGTTGCTCCCATAAAAACATTTAGTAAATGGAATTTCAATTGTGACATGTATAACCACTCAGTGTATGAGAAGGGGTTCTCAAAATAATTTCACGTTGTACAAATAAAATAAAGTTAAGTGTCCCTATACCATGTTGTTTTAATGGAAGCAGTCTTTGTACTTACAATTAGGATTGTCGAGATCATTAATCATCTCTTCTTAGAAAGTTCACTGCACCAGCCTTTTTCGCGATGTCGCCATGGTGCCAAATGAATCATTTACACACTGCAACATTTCAGATAAGCAGATTATAAATGGAAGCATGCCATACAATTGATTATCACATCGTATCGACTACCAGTCAAATAATGAAAACTCCTATTGGTGGTATGAATGAGAAACGTCTTCAACGTGGGAAACGAAACAGTAATACTGATGGTGCAAATTCAGAAAAACCAAAAAGACGCAAACCTATAAGATCGTGCTACTTCTGTCGAAAACGTAAGCTCAAATGTGACCAGCAAAAACCACTATGTTCGACTTGTAAATCTCGTAAGATTACTTGTTCATACTCTGTAGATGGCTCAACTCCATGGATGCCCTCTGCAGCAGATGTTTCAAATCCATTCAAGAATTATTACTATCTTCAATCGAAACAATCAGGAAGAAGAATATTATATGGTCCTACTGCAATAAGAACGTTTATTATGAGAAACAATTGGGGGTTTATGGAAAAGTTTGAACAGTTATGGGAAAGGCTTAAGATTGAACGGAATGAATGGAAACGTAAATATCTGGTGGGTATACCACATGAAACTAATTTAACTGAATTGCTACTTGAAGACAATGTAAGTAAGAATGTGCATGTGCATGCTATTATAGATTGCTTACCTTCGTGGGATTCCATGTTAGGTTATATTGAAGAGTTTTTTGCACCTGAGAATAATGATATTTACGAAATTAACTCTACTCTGGATAAAAATAAAGTCATTTCAGATTTCAGATTAATTTTCATCAAGGACAAGTCCAACAAAATTATTGAATTAAAACCTATAATCAAGAACAGCCATCTCTATAAAACTGGTGTTATTCTATTAATCCTAGCATTTACTAAGTTCAAACAGTTTTTACCACCTGAAGTACTAAATTTCTTCATTTATTTAACTGGTCTTTCTACTTCCAAAAATTTTTACGTGGAAAGATTACAGTTTTTACTATTGCGATGTTCCTTCTCAGACTATTATTCTACTCAAGGTGATCAGACTCAGAATATTAGTATCGTAGGTGAATTAACCAGTACAGCAATAACAATGGGTTTGCATTTAGATATTAGAAAATTATACAAAGGTCAAGAAGCAGTGGTTGGTGACCTAGATAAGCTAGAAAATCTGTGGTCATGGTGTCTATTGTACGATTTTAATTTATCTATCCAAAACGGTAGGCCCCTAAGCATAGATCTATCCAAATTCGTTAGCTTAAATTTTGAGCCGGAACTGAACAGCAATGCCTACGATTCTCTAGTTTTGAATCCCGATATGTGTATAGGCGGTCATGGAAGATTTCCTTTAAACTTAAATAAGTTTGATGCAAATATACCTAAGAATGATCCATTTACGGATACGGAAAATAAGTCTTCACTAAAACCTAATGATTCCCAAGGTAGAAATTATGAGACTGATAAATCATATTATGGTAAGTTGCGAAGGTTTCTAATTCTTGCCAGGCCTATGGTAATGGAATTTTATACTGATCGCGGTGTACCTGATTTAGTTGCTCATAATAAATTATTACAAAAGTTTTTGAAGGATGAATTTAAACCAATAAAGTATTTAACAGATCCAAAACTTATTTCACAGGTACCTTTTGGTGATATACGTTTGATATCGATCATCTTTGGTATGATTTTAATATTCAGCTCGTTAAGTTTTGCCAAACTTCATCATAGAGCCTTAACTTTGAAAAATACCGCAGTTCAAATTCATTTAATATCGTTCGCAATGTACAAGAATTTTATTAATCACTGTTTTGAAATGGATAAAACTAGATTTCCAGAACTCCTCCAGCGTGATGTTAAGATTCTTCCTCCTTACTTAACTGCAACAATTGCAATCACTAGTGAGTTGATAAAAACGTCTCTTAGTTTATTCCATTCATTTTTGTATTTAAAGACAACATTATTTGAGAATGGTATATTTGTGTCAACAGATATGGTCGAAGTCGATTGGGATATATCGTCCTTAGATACCCCTAATGATCGCACTATATCGTTGATCTCCACTTTTAACATGTACAGGAAGATATTTGATAATTGGTTGAAACCTAACAATCAGACAGAGGATGCTGAGTTGAGAAGCTTGTTGACTAGGTCACATGCATTTGTGATCATAATAGCTATGGAAAGAATGTATAGGACAGTTTTGGAAAGGGCACTAGAGTACAGGAAGAAGACAGAAAAGATATGGGTAGAAACAAGAGAAACTTCGCTATTATCAAATACAGACTCTACCTCAACCGGGTTGGAACCCGTTCAAGGCAAGTTTTTATCTCCATCTGTTTCTCAAGAACAAAAGAAACTTAATGACTTTTCAGGTAAGTATTTTAATATTGATAAAGAACTTCCAACACCTGATTCCTTGAGCGTATATGAATTACATCAGATGCAGCAACAGCAACATCATCGTAACCAGCAGTTGCGACAATCACAGCTACAGCAGGACGTATTGCAAAGGCAAATACAACAGCAGCAAGAAGATATGCAGGAGCAGACAATAATTGATGAAATCGTTAAGCAAGTTCCGATCGCAAAAGAGTCGTCATATGACAAGGACATTCCTCCAACTGATGATGAACAAAGCGCACTGGCCCAAATGCTCGCGGATGAATTTTGGGCTTCTTACAATACCGGTTGGGAAGAATTGTTGAATCAGACAGATACAGTCCCATTTCCATTCAATGATCTTTGAATCATAAAGCATACACAGTTCACTTCTTTTGCCCCAAGGATTGGACTTTTCATCTTAAAACTGAACTCAAAGGGCACATGTACATAATTTTATAAATCATATCAATCACAAAACAAAAAGTTTTTACGAAATTCATGAGTTAACTCTATTTCAATGGCATGAAACTATGTACTAGACCTTTAACGCCTTAAATAATATTAAAAAAACCGTCTCTAATCAGTATGTAAAATAAATAAAAAAAAATGACCTAGGGGAAATGACGAAATATGACAGTTTCACTGTCAAGTCATGATGTCCAACATTTAAGTGCACGATAATATTTTCTATAATTAAATATCTGGTTTAACTTAGTCTTACAACGTATTAGATACATCATTGATGTTCTCATCATTCATGCTAACACCGTAGTATAAAGCATTTTCATTCTGCATTGGAGGCATGATACTTAAATTATCACTAATGTCTAGGGAAGGGTCCTTAGCAAATTTACTCTGACCTTTTGCATTTCCACCATTCTTGTCGAAATACTCATCCCATATTGATTTGGATGAAACTTGATACAATAAATCCATAATATTTTGCTCATCCTGATTTGCTGACATAGGCATTTTTTCCAGGTCACCATGGTCAAAACCCTTATTGTTATTTGTTTTCGAATTGTTAATCCCGTCATTTAGCTGAACTAAATCGCCTTTAACAGGAATATTCATATTACTGTCAATATTGGTGTCAGGACCAATCCCAATGGAAGGATTAGCCATAGTGGAGTCATTATATGTCACGACATTTATATCATTTGAACCTGTCACATTAGCAAAGTTCACCTTCTCTAATTCGTTAAAGAATTGCTCTAGTGGATAATCCAAGTTTTCTGCAAATGATTCACTTATAGATTTTTTCCTTTGAACTGCCAATTTGGACACAATTTTCTCACCAAACTTTAACTTAATGACCACAGTGGATAACATTTTGTATATCTTATAACAGTTTTTTGCAGCGTCACAAGTTCCAATTAAATTCTTTAAGACTTTTAATACCTTTTCTGTATATTCTTTAACATCCTTTTCCGTAATTTTAATTTTATTATCAGAATAGAAAATGACATAAAGATAGGTATTCCCTGTCATAAATATATTATGAACCGCAACCCATGTATAGCTTAATTTTTTTGTAAGACATAAACTATTAAATACGTCTATGGTACCTTTTGTGCTCTGATAGACAATTTGAAATGCATGTAAATTTAAAGCGGGGCATTTGGGAGATAACCCATATAATACTATTTTAGAGTAATGATAGTTCAAATCAAAGAAGAATGTGTTAAATTTACAGTTCATAGTATCAAAGGATTTGGGTATTTCCTCACGGTACCAATCATCTAAATCTCGCAGTATTGATTCTCGCCAATCTTCAATATTCGAGAATTTTCTAGGCAGTTCTGAGTTTGGTGCATACAATATTTTGACAATGGCGGCTTGTATTTTTCTGATCTTGAACATCGAATGTGCAATGACTTTCGACGATACGGATAAATTTATTGCATCTGAGTAGTCTTGCATCTTATTATCATGGTAAGTGATAAATGAATCATCCAATAAACTAGGATACTTAGCTGTAATACTTTCTTCTGGAATCCCAAATGGTCTACCAAAATAGGAGCAAATCTGTCTATCAAGGGAGTACACTGACCAAAATAATCTCCTCCTCAAATCTCTTGTAAATGGATCGTAATTTAAGTTCAACTTTTCTGTATGTAAACCTAAATCAACTGTTAGCCTTAATACAGAACCCATGATGTACCAGACACCAGGGACATTTGGTCTCATTAGAGAGTATATTGCTATCAGCAAAGTCCCTGACAAAGCTTCTAGTCGATCTGTTGTAGCAAAAAGTGAATTAGAAAATTGAGTAGCTCTTCTTTTGAATAACACCACTTTAGTAATATTAGATAATAACACTTGGGTAGCGTGTCCGATTGCAAAAACCATATTTAAGAAGAAAAATGGAATTTGAAACCTGGCTGGCAGTACGATCCTTTTTTTAGAGTTTGTTTCCTTCTTTATTCTTTCAAGTCTTTGCCAGGTTTCATACCATGGTTCTGCGCTACTCGTTTCATCATCATCTTTATCTTTCGCAACAAATACATAAGAAGGAAGTTGGAAAGACTCGTTAATTTTAGTGTGATCAGAGGTCAAAGATATATCTGGATTCCATGGGCCATAAATGGGCTCGAAGTATTTCTTCAGGAAAAACTCACGGTGGAACACTGGCAATTGGGAATTTGTATCAATAAAAAACCGTATTATTAAATTCTCAGCAATATTTCTGGGCGGTAACTCCAGTTTGTTGTATTTCAATGCTGTCGATTGACTTTTTTTATATTCTTCAATCTTTTCTTGTCTTTGTTCAATTTCTTCATCGGAATCATCAGGTAATGAATCAGGATTAAAATTTGCTGCCGTGAACACTAATTTAGCAAAAGATACACCTGATGAATCACCTAAAAAGGAGTTTGAAGAACTTGTCTTCATAGATGCAACTTGATTAATACTTTCATTTGATTCATGAAATTCAAATGGTTTTGAGCTTGCCTGAAAGGCACTGCCGGTCTCTGGTAAGACTGCCGTAGCATCACTAGGTGCTGCTGTTGGTGACTTTAAATAGGCATCAACATCTCCATCAGATATACCATTTAACGGCTCACATTTTAACATTTTACCTTTATTGATTAAGTAATTGCCTAATAAGTCATAGTTTGGAAATTGATTGTATTTGACATTACCTTGTTGGGTAAAGGAAGGATCATCACTGCTTGCAGGGATACAACCTGGAATTTCATTTGGGTTTATTCCACAGGACTCCAACTTTTGCATCATTACAGATAATCTATCCTCTAAAAATAAAACATATGATCTAGGCACGTCTTCCCCCGTGGCGGGATCTAATGATACACATGGCTCATTTGCCTTTGAACACTTTCTACAGCTTGGTAGATCTTTATCACATTTGATTTTTTTCAATTTACACCTTTTGCAAGCAGAAGTAAATTTCAAAGCATTCCCATAAACGGATCTTCTTCCAGGATTACTATTATTATTATTATTTTTCTTTTTTGTAATTTTATTCTGCTTATCTAAGTTCTTACCATTATTTGATCTACTAATTTCATTCCAACCATCCATTTCGCAACTAATAAATAATATCGAGCAATTTAAAGCCCAATTGTTGGTTCCCTAAGCAAAATGATCTATTAAACTACCTGATATAAGTCGATATTTTTATCTCATCGTAAATTTTTCACTCTTTTTTCTTTTTTTTTGACACATTAAGCAACAGGGTAACGTTGATCCAAAATTTTACTCGAAAACTAAATTAAGGCGTACTACACTATATATTATCAATATAAACAATGGGGACAGGCGAGACAGGATCTAATTGTCATAGCAACATAGAGAATAATGAAGGTAGGAATTATACCATATCAAGCTGAGGATTTTATAATTCCAGAGGGCGAAGTTCGTCCCAGTTTTCCTCAATTCACTCCCACATATGATAACTTTAATAAACCTCAAGATATGCCTTTGAACAAACGTCATTTTATTTACGTTCCATGCGCTCCTATGTCCGGTTTTAAAGAACTGGGATATTGTAATACAGAATATCCATTTGATAAACCTGGTTTCAACCTATCTGATCGTGCTGACGGAATGTCATTGCAAGAAAATCGTAATGATATAGTAGGAGTGATGAGATCAATGGGTTGGAGGACTTCCAGATGTGATGTTTGTATCAAAGAAGGGGTATGCTATTGGGAGGTTGAAGTCATTAAGGGTGGCACTGTATCTGGTGGTAAGACAGAGGAAGAAAAAGAGGATTTGCTAAAGAAGAAAGAGAAGATTGATAATAGCCCACATTTGAGGTTTGGCGTCTCTAGAAGGGAAGCAAGTCTTGAGGCACCAGTAGGCTTTGATTCTTATGGATACGGTATTAGGGACCAATCGTTAGAATCGATACATGAGGGTAAATTGTTCAAATTTCTAAAAGATAGTAAATCATTGAAGAGCGGTGATACTTTAGGATTTGTATTAAAGTTACCGGATGTAAATACACAAATTGAGCAAGCTAAAGAGTATACAAATAGGCGATTGGAGGCATTAAATCGACACAATAGTAGTAATTCTACAGCAAACTATGAGGATTCCGAAGAATTCACAAATGGTCCACCTAAAAAGAGGAATAAACAAATGAGGAATTTTAGTAAAGATTTCCAAAAATCTTTATTGGAAGATATTTCTTATGATAATGTGATAAGAGATCAAATAGCCATTAGATATAAGAATCAACTTTTTTTTGAAGCAACAGATTATGTGAAGACTACAAAGCCGGAATATTATTCATCAGATACCAGAGAGAGACAAGACTATTACAGGCTTAAGGAGTCTTTTTTGAAAGTTTACTTGAATGGGGAATTATTAGGCAATGCATTTGAAGAATTGAACCCATTCTTACCACCATTCAGCGAACTTCAATATAATGAAAAATTTTATTTTGGTTATTGGAAAAATGGTGAATATATCAATGAGGATAATGGATCCGAACTTCATGTTTCACCAAGCAAGAAAAATCACAAAAATAATAAAGGTTTATTGTTAAGGAATAAATATGTCAACAATAATAAATTAGGTTATTACCCAACAGTAAGTTGTTTCAATGGTGGTGAAGCACGAATTATTACACAAGAACATGAATTGAAATATTTCGATAACGTTCGTAAGGATTTATGCGACGTGAAAACATTGGATATTTTGTTCAAGGAACAGGTAGCAGATGATATTGTTTGGGATATCATTGATGAGATTGAAGAAGAGTGCAAGGTAAGATGAGTAGAAAGAGCAATAATTATTCACTGACCAAGTTTGTGTTTGTTGAGTATCAGCAGAGAGACAACAAATTTTATGTAATCAAACGAACGATGATTTATGTTGAACCTATTGTAATTACTTAATCAACAATTTCAATTTCGGGACTGCATTGAATCTACCGAGCCACGGAAGGTTTTGTTCCCGAGAAACATTAAGATGACAAAGAAAGGCACAGCCACGACACTTTCATTCATAATCGTACAGTTAAATTTTCATAAGACGGGGGATATATATATATATATGTATGTATGTATGTATATATAAATGGAATTAAAAATGTGACATTAAATATTTTTTGGGTGAGAGATTATTTATAACCATCTTTTGCTATACATATCCATTATAGCTTTATAATGACCAATGACACCAAGTACGACGAAAAAGTGCCAGAAGGTGTGAGATGAACAAGAATAATCTACCCACCATAAAGTCCAAAATGATGCATGAGTTTTGGGTTTTGGAGATGGTTTATTTGAACAACATGTTGGAAATTCTCTAAAATGAACATGTTTTTGGATTGTTACTAAATCAATATCGGTTGATAATTGATGAGTTGTTGGTATAGATGGATCAATTTTAACATCAGTTCTGAATCTTTCAGGGAAGAAAGAACCGTAGAAAAATACACCGACACCATACCAAATTAGTGATCTATTTGTTATTGGAGTCATGAATTGAGTAGCAAATTTCCAACCTTCTAAGTATGAAACGTTTAAGAAGGATAAAAATCCCATTGCAGCTAATAAAATGAAAAATTTGATTCTCATTGGTCTTGACTCAGGGGTATCAAATTTAGGAGAACAATTTAGATAGACACCGATGGCACCTAATATTAATGATATAGACATGTAGGTAGTCATAACTAATGGGAATCGATATAATGTGACATATTCAGTTGTTAAAATTGATGAAGTGATAAGAATAGTAATACCACTATAATCCACACAAGCAAATTTTCTACGTAATTTCAAAAATGACGTACCGTTAAAAGTATGCCAAAAGGTAGACGCTAGTAAACATTTCATTGCAGCGACTAAAAAAATGAATACAATTAATTTAGCTTGAATTGGTACTACCTGAGAAGTGAATACTTCTGATTTTGGAAATTGATAAGCGGCTAAATATAGGATATACATTGCACCTAATAAATGAGTCCAAATATTTGTTGTCTCATTATGCCAGCCATACCAATTCAAAATTGATAGTAAAGATTTTTTATGAGAGTTATAAAATCTGTAATTGTAAATGATGTAACGATTTTCTCTCCATGGGAATGGTAACTGATAATAGTGTAAATGTTGATTTTGACCAATTTCATAAGCTTCTTTGTGACCATAAGAACAAATATGATTTTTGATATCCTCAGGTTTTGTTATAGTGAAACTTTTCAATTCATCTTTCTCTAATATAATAGTAGAGTTATTATTATTGTCATTTATAACGGCGTGAGCATTATTAAGTATATTATTTCTTGAAGATGAACGAGTCGAAGAATTACTTAAATTTGAGACACTATTATTTCTGGAGGTAGTTGAAGAAGATTGGTCAAATAACTTAAACTGTAGGGAAGAAGTTGTGGAGTTAACCAGAGTTTGAGCTTCTGAATCCAAAGAGAATTGAGATTCTGATTCTAGTTTATAATTATAGTTATAGTCAAACTCCGATGATGGAGACACTGGAGATCCAGTTTGATGTTCTCTTACCGGAGAGGAGTTTTCAAAAGATGTATTGACATGAGTATTTGTGAATTTGTTATGAGTATCATGAGGTAATAACTTTGAATAGTGGTATTTATTAGCTAAATCCTTGCCGGACTGTTTAACTCTATTGTAGTTATTGATACCTTTTTTGCTTAGTTTTGAAATGGAGTCCATGATAAATATAATACAACAGGAAATAGAAAGAGCAGCAAAACTTTTAAAGATTTGAAAAAAAAAAAAAAAAACAGTGAAGGGTGTATATCTATTATTTGAGGAAGCAAATAGCAGCGAAAGAAGCAAAAGGTAATAGAGCTTAGATAATTTTTCTAAAAGAATTAAAACCAATTTCTCGAGACCCTATTAACGCTTATCCTTTTCACTTAATTTGCTTATATATTAATTAGAAACTTTTCTTTTAACAATTAAAAGAAAAAAAAACCAAAAAGCAAAACTGCCTTATAGAAAAGGAACGAGATATTGTCACGTGAATAAGTGCGATGTATGGGCGTCGTATATAGAACGCCGTATAATCCCGCAAAAAGAGGAAACAAGCCCTAAGGGTCTCAGGATAAACGAGGCGGGTCGGGAAGGGCTAGACCGAACAAACGCAGTAAAGCGTTAGGGTTGAGGCGTGGACACCCCGCGTTATGACTGCAACTTATCAGGGGCAGCACGTTGATGACAGTTAGGGCTTGGTTTCGGAGTTGTCAAAAAGTCACACGATAATAATGTTATTATTAGTATGGGGTCATGAGCACGTTTGGTGTGAGGATATTACTGTAATGGTCGTAGTTTTGGTCTCGAGTGTGGTGATCGTAGTGCAACTATAAGAAGGTTCTTCAATATTGTTTATCCCGTGAATCGCAGAAGCATTTACGAACATATACCAGTCCAATTTCATGCTTTCCTCACTGTAGTAAGAACTATTTTGCAACCATTTGTTTTTTTGTCCGATGTGTCACCCAGACTGCTAGATGACACATCGGACACCTTCTGAAAAAAAAATTTTTCATTTTGTGATTGCAATTTATCAGTCATATTGTGATGATATAATATATGTATATATATGTATATATTATATTATTAACAATATTTGTAATTGTATAACTGTTTTTTGTAACCAAAGAAAGAAAGGTATATCCTATTGATCAAAAAAAAAATGACAAACGTTGACCCACAAGTCGCTTACGATCTTATCACTAAAAACTTACAAGAAGTTTTAAATCCACAAATTATTAAAGATGTTCTAGAGGTACAAAATAGACATCTAAAATTATACTGGGGTACTGCCCCAACCGGTAGACCACATTGTGGTTATTTCGTACCAATGACTAAGCTTGCTGATTTCTTAAAAGCCGGTTGTGAAGTCACCGTACTTTTAGCTGATTTACATGCTTTCTTAGATAATATGAAAGCTCCATTAGAAGTTGTTAATTACAGAGCTAAATATTACGAATTAACCATTAAAGCTATTCTTAGAAGTATTAATGTCCCAATTGAAAAGTTAAAATTTGTAGTCGGTTCTTCTTACCAATTATCTGGTGACTACACTTTAGATATTTTCAAAATGGCAAATATCGTTTCACAAAATGATGCTAAAAGAGCCGGTGCTGATGTTGTTAAACAAGTTGCAAACCCATTATTAAGTGGTCTAATCTATCCCTTGATGCAAGCCCTTGATGAAGAATATTTAAAAGTTGATGCTCAATTCGGTGGTGTCGATCAAAGAAAAATTTTTGTCTTAGCTGAAGAAAATTTACAAAGTATAGGTTACAAGAAAAGAGCTCATCTAATGAATCCAATGGTGCCTGGTTTAGGTCAAGGTGGTAAGATGTCAGCATCCGATCCAAATTCAAAAATTGATCTTTTAGAAGAACCAAAGCAAGTTAAGAAAAAGATTAATAGCGCTTTCTGTAGTCCCGGTAACGTTGAAGAAAATGGTTTATTATCATTTGTACAATTCGTCGTTAAACCAATTCAAGAATTAAAATTCGGTGAAGGTCATTTCGAATTTTTCATTGATAGACCAGAAAAATTTGGTGGCCCAATTACATTTAAATCATTCGAAGAATTAAAATCAGCTTTCAAAGAAGAAAAATTATCTCCTCCTGATTTAAAGACTGGTGTAGCTGACGCTATTAATGATTTATTAGCACCAATTAGAGAAGAATTCGCTAATAGTCCTGAATATCAAGAAGCTGAAAAGAATGGTTACCCAGTAGCTACTCCAGCAAAAAATAAGAAAGCTAAAAAACCAAAAAATAAAGGTACAAGATACCCAGGTGGTGCTGCTCCAAATAATGCTGATGCTAAAGTCGATGAAGTCGCTAAAACTTTAAAAAATGCAACTGTTGAAGAATCTAAATAAATGTAATTTAATAATTAATTAGCTATTTTATTATATCTTTTATAGAGTTTCCCAACCGCCTAAATCTGAGTTACCATCAGTTAATCTAAATACAATATGTGGCACCATATTACCTAACAATATTTCATTAGTCAAATGTTTATATCGTTCTTCATTTAAAAATACGGGTGTACTATATTTAAAATCTTCATCTGTTTCGCCATACTTGTTCAAATATGGTGAATGATAAAATGTACCTCGATTACCATACGATAATAAAATCATATTGGTTTTAACCATTAAAAATACACCATATCTTGATTGGCTAGGGCATTCATTTCTAATGTGATTTGTACATTCTCCTTGTCTATAACCACTTAGCGCTACAGGTTTTTGTATCATGACAGATTTACCACACAATAGGCAAATAGTAAATTCATTTTGAAGTATTCTTTTAATATCATCACCTTCTTTCTCTTTTCGTCTAATGTAAAAAGATGACAATGATTTAGGTAATTTTAATAAACTATATGGCTCAATTGATGGAAAATTCAACGGCATTAATTGATGGCAAATATCATTTTTTATCTCCAAGGTAAATGTCTTATAAATATCTTTTTCAATCTGAAGGCTATCATGTTGAGAAAATTTTGTCACAAATTCGTTGAAGTTGTTTACTCCGTATATCTTGAAATAGGAGAAATAGAAATCAAGCTCATTAGTGAAAAACTTTCTTGGTTTGTAGTTATCTTGAATTGAGTATTGTGCGAAAAATGCTAGATATGTTCTCCTCAAAAAAATTAATAATGAATCTTTTAATAACTGATAAATTGGTCTTTTCATTCTTTCAAAAAAATCTGTTGGTATGGCTTTTTCAGATATGAAAACCCCGATATGGTGTTTTATCAGTGCTGAAACAGAATCAAATCCATTTAATGTCTCAGAATCTGAGGTGCTATCAAGGTCCCATGACAGCTTAAATTTCTCATTATTTAAGCAGTCGTTGTAAAAGTTAACATGGACAAGTTCACGGGCTAATAACATTACGTCCTGATAAAATTGCCGTTTAATAATACGAGTTAGACTTTCCTTAGGATTCTTTAATAAACTGTCAGGATTCTCGAATAAATAACTCACTAATAATGTATGACTAATGCCTGCATTCAAGTAAATAGAAATTCCCCACTCGTCTTCAGCAACACTGGTTAACTCATCAAGTACCATGTGATCCTGCATTGAGCTTAAATTGAAAACGAAGGCTTTTAAATCAGCTAATAACCTAATAGTTAATAAATATTGATTTGGAATCTTATCAATTATTGTTTCGGTATCGCCAATAGGTACCGATCTTAGTCGTAACTCTAAATTTGAAATAGTACTAACGAAAAGTTGGTTCAAACAATCATAAACTTCCTTGTCAACTTTCTTTGATTTAAATGCAAGTCTTTTTGCAGGAAGTCTATCGCATACATCATCCAAAATGAATGCTAGTTTCTCGCAAATTTTGTACAATTCATCAGATTTTTCAGGTTCTTTATCGCGATTCTCATTCACAAAAAATGAACTTATCTCTCTTACATTATATTCTCTAATCTTTGGAAGAAAAGAATTAGCTAACGCATTGCAAACTGGGCAATATATTAACCCAAAACCATATGAATATGGGATATTTTTCGTCGTTTGGGTTTGTACCCCCATAATGCTTTTCATGTGGTTAGCGAGACATTTTGTATGTGATCCATGTCCGCAGGTCTTCAAAACATAATTTTGTTTAACGAAATTCATTGTTTTGTTGTCATTAAGCAGTTCATTTTCGTCATTGGAAGACTGCTCAACAATGTGGCCAACACGTTCAACATCGGTAAAATCAATACCATGATCACATATATTTTTTTCAGTGTAGGAAAAGTATACGAAAACGTCATCGTCTTTGTCCATTTTACAAAAAACACAGTAATCATCAGGAAATTCCCAGCCACATTTATCTGTATCAGTCGATCTTAGCAATAACTCTCTTGTGCTCTCGCTATCATCATCTTCTTCATTAAAGGTGTTAACGCTGTTATTCTCAATAAATTTCAACTGTTGTTTAGCCAACTTCTTTAAAATTCTCTCTTTTCTTGATTTAGCAATTTTTTTCTTTTTTTCTACTTCTTCATCTTTGTTTGTTCTTGATTCATTCGACGACCATATTATTTCTGGGTTATATGAATGAGTTTGCTCTCTCAAATAACTGCTAACATCAACATGAGGAGCGGTATTTGTCAATACATTGAATATTTCTCTAATTTTACCATGAGAATTTGAAAAATTATCAACTGTTAGACAAGAATATAGTATTGACCCTATACTATGGTAGTGGCAAAATTCGGTGTCAACTATAGCATACTCACGCCAAAATATTTTCATGAACTCGTTCAAATTGTTGACTACACATAGGTGAATCAAATGAACAACTCTAGGAAGAAGGTTGTCATATTCGAATTTTTTGATGTGCTCTAGTGAATTCTTTAAGAATAGTCCGAATGTATCTACCGATGAGATAGAAAAAAGTTCAGAATACTGTGATTGTTTTAGTGAGCTAGCAACATCTTTTGCTGGTACAAACGTATCAACATAATCAATATTTCTTTCTGTAGCCATATGTAATCTAATATCTTTCTCAATTTGATATCTTTTGCTTGAACCTAGTCCCCAGTAGTATGGATCAATTTCGCTTTTGAATTCCTCTTTCAATCTAAATGTGCCCGAATCAGTCAACCCAGAGGGTGGTGTATAATTTGTAAATTCCTCTAGATACCTATCAAATGCAGTATGTTTAGTGACATGTTCTGGTATTGAATTCATTATTTGCGAATAGGTACAACTTCCAAAACATATGGAATGCAAAATTTCTGCCTTCAATGTTCTTTCGAAACTGTCAACGGATGAAACAACAACTAACGCTTTCACTTCGGTAAATAACTGGATTAATAATAAGATGCATTCATTTACGATTGCAACTGTTGTATCGTCATCAGGATAGTCACCCATTGGTATTCCGTTCGCCCAATTTTTTAGACCCCATCTAGATAAATAAGTCACAATAAATGTGTCCGAATCACCCATACACATACTAAACTGAACATTAAACAGGTCGCTCGCATAAGTGAATTCCCTCATACTATATTTAGTATACATTCTAACTTGATGGGTTATAGGAGAACCATTTCTGACCCAAAATCCGACATTTATTTGTCCGATTAGGACTAATGTAGCCAAGGCAGACTCCGATATGTATACTGCTTTCTTTTTATCCTCAAATATTTCATGGAAGTCAATGAAGTTTTTCAAGCTGTCAGGTAATGGCTCATATCTGCCACATTGGCTCCATTGTAAAATAAATTTGAAAAGATATGACATCGGATTGAAAAAAGTCTGGGTATCAACACCAACTTGGAAGTTTATGGTTTCAGCAACATGGTTACAAATTTTTTCTTTCACCATGGTTAGCTTAGGTTTTTTCATTTCCGCAGATACATCCTCACAATCGTCAATAAAAGGATGGGGTTTCCTAGAATCACATAGCAGCTCATACTCTTTATCAATATCTACTTTTAATAACCTGAGAACAATACTTTTTCGCAGCTCTTTATCCTTCACTAATGCAATGCTCCGAATATAACCATCTGTCATTATCAGCACTGAGGAGAAGAAAAAGAAATAAGAAGAAAAGTCAAAATTTTCAAACTCCACATGCTCTGTAGTCTCCCTCTTCAAAGGAAGGATATTGTTAAATTGTGCAAATGCCCCTATTATACATTCAAACGTTGACTGTCTCTCTAGTAACTCTTCAGCTATTGTGTTAGTTGAAGTTAAAATGCAAAGGTCTTTGAAACATACTATCGTTTTTCTATTTTTGATTGTATCATTAGGAAGCTTGAAGCCATTGTAGAGTGATACAGGCAGGTATGACATCAAGTCTTCTGAATTGAATGCCATGAGTGTGAATGCAAATTTTAATGTTCGTTCTATAAACCCTGATCTTATGGCAAGGTTTGCGATTGTGGGATCTTGAAAAGTATACTGCGATAGAATACTCATTAAACAGAATCTTAGCCCAGTAATGTCAGAGGCAGTCGCACTATACACTAATGTCAAGTAGACATCAAAATATTGCGCTGCAACATACTTTCTGATTTCGTCTGTTAAAGTAAATAAAGAGGCCATAACTTTTATCATCCTCAGCGATCCAATTTTTGAAAAATGTTGAACAAATTCGGTAAGAATATATTGAAATCTTGATCCTCTAAAGGTGCAAAAATGACGCAGTGAAATCAAGGATGATGTTTTCAACAAATCGGCATCATAGTTAGTCATTATCCTATCCAGTATTTCATTGTTTGTCTTTTCAAAGTTCCAAGGATGGAACCATGTAGTTTTTTGGTCATTTTCTACCTCTGCTGATTCTGAAACTAAGAACCCACCAAATAAATTTATTTTTGTCTTCAGTGGTTGATCACTATCAGATTCAAGTTCACCGTATTCTGTCTTAGGAGTCCATGAATCCAGCATGGAAAGTCGGAATATCTTTTTAAATTCTATTGGAGTATCTCTATCAATGCATAATGCATACAGAAAATGTGTAAGATCCTCAATCAAATGGAGTTTGAAAACATCATGCAATCTTTTAATTTTTACTGGCACGTTTTCACTTAAAAACTCGTCAGCAAGTATTTTTATCTTGTGATAATCTGCGGATTGTACAAGAGTCACCGTAGAGAATTCGTTCTCAAGTTCGTTACATATACACATCGCGTATTCAATTGGTTTGTGTAAAACTTTTGCTATCTTAGTAGCTAGATCCATTATATGCAACTGACATTGCTCGTCCTTTAATTGTATAGTCCATATCTCTTTCAGATGAATGTTATTTGCGTATTGATGTATTATCATGTCATTGATACTATTTGGTTTACTTTCCTTAACGTTGAATGTTGGCGCGGTAGGAGTTCCAGATTGAGTAATGGTTTCATCCTGCCTATTTAGCGTAAACATGGAATTACTCTGTTGTTCATTTATATTCAATATCACGTCGATAATGTAATCTAATAAATCATTGAAGGTGCTATGAACGTTTTTGTCGTATATGTGTTCTTCAAATTCATATCCGTCTTTTTGTTTATTATTCATCTCATTTTTACAGGAAAATGCTAAATCAGGAGTTTTAAAGACGGTGGGGTTTCCACAGTGACACACTCTACCTTCTGATCTTGTAATTACCTTTTCGATATATTTGTGACCAATATGTTTGCTCTTATCAAAACAGAAATCACATATCTCATATAATGGATTTGTAGTACAAGTAAAACAATAATAGACAGTTTCTGAGGGGTAACATTGTCTATTGCACATAGTATTTTGGTGAAGATTATCACAATTATTTTGTGCACTTATACTTTTCCACGACTTCCCTTCGAGCATATCCTTATAACTACCATTTTTCCAATTATCTGAATAGAAAACGTTTGTTATTGAACGCCAGTCAATATCGTCCTTGTTCGTAGTTAGACATGAATTCAAAGTTTTCCAGACTATGTAGCTTACAGTTTCATTATATTCGTTACTGGCAAACGTTGGTAAATATGTTAAAAAATCTCGCAGTCCTGCAGGTATCCTCCTATTAGGATGGCTCATTTATAAGTAGTCAATGCTATGAATATCCTTTATTGAAGCTGAATTCAATCTTTGGTGCTAATCCTCAGGCAACTCGTCCTCGCGCACTAGAATAAACAGTAATGACCTTGGTAAGATAGCCCTCCCTAACGATTACTTCAATATATGACTATAATTGCTTTTAGAATTCAGATTCTTTTGCAATAGCATTATAAGACTATGACAGCTATACGCCACTGTTTCGTAGATGCGGTTATGGATCTAGCAAAATGGTCCTTCAACGCGCGTTCGCTTGGTAGATAAAATTACATTCGTGTAAATCAAATGTAATAATAACTACAAGTCACTTATGACACTCAACCATTACTCTGATAATGTTCTAGTTAGTCGCCTCATATTTCACCTGTATTAGCTTCATCGACCAATATGTGCAGAGACTTTTCTAAGGCCGTTTAATTGTTTGGTCCTCTGCAGCCATTAAAGTATTTCTACCAAGCTAATTCATCTAACCTCTGTCCTTAAAAAAACGTCATCTACTTTAAATTGTTGAAGATAGCTAACATTAGCAGTAAGAATTTACCTCAAACTTCTCAATTGCTTTCAATAATCTCTTAAGCAAACTTTGGATGGCAAATTTTCGGCAATAATTGAACCATTTTCAACAATCTTGATCAGTAATAATGCACTATATATAATACATATATTCTAAATGGCATCTATGACAGCATCTAAATAAGAGATTTCTTGTTCTTTTCCTTTTTGAATGTGTCTTGCCTAACTTTCGTTAAGAGTTCCTTCAACCTTGAAAATAGAAAAATGTTGTTAAAGAGGAAATGCAACAGAAGTTACCAAGAATAACAATAACCGACTTTAGTAAAGAACTTTAGTGAAAAATATTTGAGCATGATTCACTCAGTTTTAATATGTATGTTTGAATATCGAAGATTTGTCTCCATTGAAATACTAACACATATCAGTTAATAAGAAATGTCAACCTAGACTAGTAAAATTCTACACTCCAGTGGATCTTCCGAAACAGAAGCTGCTCTTAGAACAAGTATATGAATTGATATCACAAAGAAATAATGACTTTCAAAGCTCTTTTCTAGTAACACCGCCTTCTTTGCTCTCAGACAATCCTAACAATGAAGAGAATGAAGACATACAAATTATTTATAAAAATTACGCTACACTGTACTTCACTTTCATAGTCGATGATCAAGAATCAGAACTGGCAATTTTAGATCTAATCCAGACATTTGTTGAAGCCTTAGACAGGTGCTTCAGGGAAGTCAACGAACTAGATTTGATATTCAATTGGCAAACCTTACAAAGTGTTTTGGAAGAGATTATTCAAGGTGGTATGGTTATTGAAACTAATGTAACAAAAATTGTCAACTCAGTAGATGAATTGAATAGGATTTCTGATACGCCAGAGAGTAAAATATCTAGTGGTTTCGGTGGAGCATTACAAGCATTTGCTCAAGGTGGGTTTTCTCATTGGGCATCCGGTCAATGATTTCACAGAAGAAACCTGGAAGATTCAGATGATCTTTGCCTACGCTAAAAGTATATAGAAATGAAATCACTATATTACGTTATCTTTATGTGTTCCGGTCAAGAATGATTTTCATGATATATTTTGATGAATATTGAAAATATATAGTTACATAAATAAAATGAAGTCTATCAAATATTATTACAGTAATGCTACACCTCTTATTTAAGATTAACGGTAGAAATACAAAGAGTCTCGATTTTATTGACAGAATACTTTACTTGTTCCGGTGAAACACCAAACTCTGCAGCAAAATCTTTTATTATCTTTATTTCCAGTTTAGTAATCAGTCTTGCTCTTTCTGATCCATATCTCTCTCGTTCTTCACTTATGCTCCTTTCCTCTTGCATTTCCTCCTCCTTTTCTCCATTAGTTTCCCTTTCTACTGTATTCCTTATCCTCAGATAATTCTCCTGTAGCTCCTCAATAAATGCGAGCCTTTCATTTCTTGAAGGGAGTTGATATGAATCTGAATTTAATGGAATAATACTATGCAATTTTCTCTTTGCAATTCTCTGATCAATGGAAATGTTAGATTCTGAATTATCATCAGTGAGTTTCTGAGATGACATGTACTGATTCTCTACCCAATCCAAAAAATCCAATGTCTCATTTTCTGTCCATTGGTATGTATTTGCACCATCTTCGTCATAAAACATTTTACTGATCCGCCTTTCTATCGAATCTTTGCTAGCATCATTCCCAAGTGGACCTTCAAGTAAAGCTTTTATCCAAGCATCAGAATATTTAGGTGCTTCTCCGTTAACGCCATCGCATACTAATATCCACCGTAAAGAGATGATAAAGTATGAGATAACTCGTAATTCAGGATATCTATGAAAAGCTGTAAATGATTTCCTTTCAGATCCGAATAAGTTGAAATGTTTTTCATTATCAACAAGCCGTATCAGATTTAAAGTATAAAAAAAGAATTCAGGTGGTAATATGGTTAACAGTATCAATTTAAGTATCAAACCTTCTACATTTATTCGAGAATTGAATCTCTTACAGAAATTTGTTTTGTAGCAGATGGAAGAAATTTTATGATAAAGCTGGGCATTTTTTGGTGGTCTACCACCTTCTAGTAAACCCAAATAGTAATTTGGTAGTTTATCTCTCCAATTTTTTGGAAGTAATAAATTGGCTTTGAAATATGGCATTTTATTTGAGCATATCCATTTGATAAAATCACAGGAATAGGCAGGTAACCCGACGTGTGTCGATGCCATATACAGTATTGATATTGTTGAGGTCATCTCTAATCCCAATTTAGGTGTTTTCTCATTTTGACGATTGCTCCATAAATTATTATTTCTACTTTCATTTCCCTCACTAAAGTTGGCATCGTCCAGTTCAGTCTCGACGTTGTCTTCGTCATCACTAAAGACATCTTGGTTTGTGGTATCATGTTCACTAATAAATTTCAGATACAACATCCAAATACATTTCACCACAGAGCTGAACTCCTTCGGAAACTGATTCTCATCCACAAGCCACTGGCATTGTTTTTTCAAGATTAACTGAAAAGATTTCAAAAATAGTATTCTAGCCTTTTGACCGTAAACTTTTCGATCCTTTGTCACTCTTTGAGAATTAATTGACTGGGACGCATTATGAGTAGATTGAAAGCTACCTATCGCATTTGTTGTTAAATTCAATCTTCTAGTAATAACTGCGCCTCCGGTAATATCATCATCATCATTATATTCTACATCACCTTCCATAACATGACCATATTGGCAAGTTCTTCTCCCAGCAATAATACGCCAAAGTCTGGAGGGACAGTTATCTGTACCACATACAGGACCTCTTATATATGTGGACATGGCGTTATACTTGAGGAATAACTCAAATGTTGATTGTTTATCTTATGCTTATGTATATATCAGGTTGCTCATCGCTGAATAAAATACTTTTTTTTTCGGAACGATATATTTTTTTAAATTCCATGTTTTACTCATTACTTAGGAAAACTAAAATGAATCTCTCTGCAACTTATTGAAAAAAAACGAAAAAAATGAACAGCATCTTATTGAATAGTGACTTCTTTAATTTATCCATTTTGGCTCTTACAGCAAAATTAGTACTCATTCAAAAAATTCAATTGGTAGTCACATGTTATTGTTAACATAATGAGCATAATAATCAGAGTATGTTAATAATCGGACTAGTGTGCAACAGCTGGTAATATCAAACATTTTATATGTGACCTAAGTTTTTATTTCTATTATGGATGGCGGGGTGAAGTTCAACTTTACTCCTGTACTCTTTCCACATTCAAATGAACTCTCGAATAATGGAAAACTTTTTTTGCTCCTCTGAATCACCATGAAAAGCAATACAAGTAATTAATGCCTCTGTATAACAGTTGTAACATATGTTTTGGGTACTTCAACATATTTGAATATTTTTCATAGCACGCAAGAGAAGGAAGCTGATCTCTATAAAGAATCATTTCAGAAATATATGCGCATTTTGTTGCTAAATTCGAAGTTAAGGAAGAAGAAATATTGGGTATAATATTGTGCTTGTTGAATACTGATTTAACATTTTGCTTTCTAAAAGTAACGTTTCTTGAAATTTTGATATGATCATGATGTTGGTATACTGCCTTCGGTTGTACAATTTAACTATATTGAGAGGCAAAGGAGTCTCGAATATATTCACCTTTCTTGTTGAACCTTCTTTCACCATAACACGGAAATTTTTTAGTGTTATCATAATGAAAGTGAGTTTTATTCATTATTTCTTTATTACTTGTCCGATGTCAATAATCAGAACTCATCATCTTAGCTGACCCTCTAAAACTGTGGGGTAGCAGATTCTTTAGTTTTTACAGTAATTTGGTATTATTGCGTGATGTCAACTTTCGTATCTAAACTGTAACTGGTTTTTCATATTCTGGAAAAGTAAACTATACCCCAAACAGAGTGACAAATGAATTTTAGTAACGATGAATTACAAGTCATCCGAGTTTGCTAGGTACTTGTTTGCATTCATTTTTATGAGCAGTGTATAGAACTTTTCGATGAAGTATATACATCCATTCATTTTGGCTCTTTTACCGAAAAAAAATAAACTATAAAAATACATACACCTGCTCACTTTATAGAAGTATCTATATATTCTAAGTTCATGAATAGTCATGACATTTTACCCTCACTAACTCAGAATAGGCAATAAAATTCAGTCTTTCAATGATGTAACGGTTACAAATAAACCCCCGAGACAGTTGCACATTAAGGAGATTAGTGTTAAATGCAAATGACAGTTTCTAACATTTATACAACAATCCGAGTTTTTTTCATGTGCTTCTGTAAAATTACATGGTTATACAAATTTTCTAAAAAACATAAAATAATATGGGCGTGTGGTCTAGTGGTATGATTCTCGCTTTGGGTTTAACCTTAAACACAAATATGCGAGAGGCCCTGGGTTCAATTCCCAGTATGCCCCAATTTTATTTTTTTGTCATATTGGTTTTTGAGAAGAATTGTGAGTGTACTCTTTTATATTACATTTATAGGTTAGTAATGGTTTTGAGACATAGATAAGACGAACCTAATATTTGTCTTGGCTTTTGTGGCGCCAGATTACCGACCTCCAAAAAAATGTTACTTAAATGAGGAAATATATCGACGGTAGTCTGATGTATGGACAAGTACGCAATTTCAGTTTTGTGCCTTAACTGTTGCTAGACACCAAAAGGAATAAACGAACTCAGTTCTATAGCAATGATACCCCAGTTTTTATTGAGTGTTCTTTAATTTAGAGTAAAAAATCTAGATTCATTCGGCTATGATTGACAACGAGTAGTTTTTCAAAAAATGAATAATTTTAAAAATATATATTCGTATTTCTATATATGTATGTAATAAATATGAGAAAATGTACTATCACATTAAAATTAGAAATCTTCAGTAATGTTGAAAGCACCGGTTTCGGTCTTTTGAGCTTGAGCCATAACACCAGCCTTTTGGTAATCAGAAACTCTCTTTTCGAAGAAATTAGTCTTACCAGCTAGGGAGATATTTTCCATGAAATCGAATGGATTTTCAACACCGTAGAATTTTTCATTACCGAAAGCAATTAATAATCTGTCAGCAACAAATTCAACGTATTGGTTCATTAAATCAGCGTTCATACCTAATAAAGCAACTGGTAAGGCATCGATGAAGTATTGCTTTTCAATAGCAACGGCTTCAGTAATAATTCTTTCAACAACATCTGGAGTTGGCTTGTGCTTCAAGTGAGCAAATAATAAACATGCAAAATCGGTATGTAAACCTTCATCTCTACAAATCAATTCGTTAGAGAAAGTTAAACCTGGCATTAAACCTCTCTTCTTTAACCAGAAAATGGAAGCAAAAGAACCAGAGAAGAAAATACCTTCGATAGCAGCAAAAGCGACTAATCTTTCAGCGAATAAAGCTTCGGAGTCATTAATCCATCTTAAAGCCCATAGAGCCTTTTCTTTAATTTGAGGAATAGTTTCGATAGCGTTGAATAAGAATTCACTTTCTTTTGGATCCTTAATATAGGTATCGATTAAAAGAGAGTAAGTTTCAGAATGAATATTTTCGATCATGATTTGGAAACCGTAGAAAGCCTTAGCTTCTGGGATTTGAACTTCAGCAGAGAAATTTTCGACTAAATTTTCGTTAACAATACCATCAGAAGCAGCGAAGAAAGCTAAAACTCTAGAGATAAAGAATTTTTCGTTAGGGTTCAATCTAACATTCCAATCGTGTAAATCCTTAGATAAATCAATTTCTTCAGTAGTCCAGAAGGAAGCTTCTGCTCTCTTGTATGCTTGCCAGATTTCATGGTATTTGATTGGGAAGACGGTGAATCTTTCATCATCATGGTTTAATAAAGGTTCTTCCTTTTCAGTTTCCTTCAAAGCATGACGTTGAATTCTGTGAGAGTGTAAGTATTCCTTGTGAGATTTAGCGGCCTCAGATAATCTTTCTTCGACTTCAGCGACAGTGGTACCGTCAGCTTCTTGAACAATGTTTAATTGAGTACCTAAGTTTGACTTTGAATCTTTAATTTCTAAGTCAGATAAAGCTTCAGCAGCAATTTTAGAAGGAGTTTCTTTGACCATTTTTTGTTTTATATGTATATGCTAAGGGTATGTGATTTAAAGAAAATTTGAAGTAATCTTTAGTTAGGTTAATTTTTATATTATATATAAATAGAACAAAATAAAGGTAAAAGAAAGAATATTTAAAATAAGATTACAAAGATTTAAGGTGAAGAAATTATTGCTTATATATGAAAAAAAGACAATAATTGTTGGCGATGGATCCCCTTTTTGAAAATTTTCACATCACAACCTTTGAAAACTCACAGACAAAAAGGGAGAAGGAAAGAAAAAAAATTGAAAAAGCGATATTCAGAAAAAGGAAAGACGACTATGAAATAAGCATTAATAATCGGTAAAGACTGAATTTTTGCGCGGTGTGTTCTTACTATGGTAACGACAACTGGGGTGTGGGTGTCGAGGGGTTTCTCCGTAGTGTACAGTGGAAAAAAAAACGGGCGGGATTTCCATGGTAACGGCGTGGTTGTTACAGGAAGCCAGCGGGGGTTTTTGCGGTGGTGGGCGGCGTGTCTTGTAACGGCAATAAACAGCGAGGTGTAGCACGTAGGCAAAGACGCGTGAAAAACGAGATCAGTAAGAAGGTTGCGTAGGGAACAGGTATTTTGTTGTTGTAACCATGGAAACAGGGTGCGTCCCATGGGTCGTATGCATTGTACGATGGGTAAAACGGAAAGAGGAAAGCAAACGTGGTCCATGTTTTTATTTCAGTGAGAATAACAAAAAAATATTTTTTTGGTTTCGTATGTATCCATTGGGATCAGTGGTTGGGGGTTGTAGCTCGAGAGAAAAAAATTTAAGTTCAAGCCGCGCAATAAAAAAGTAACGACAACTACAGGACTCGAACCTGTGCGGGCAGAGCCCAAAAGATTTCTAATCTTTCGCCTTAACCACTCGGCCAAGTTGCCTATTTTGAAATTCAAAATTTTTATGGTTAGTTTTGTTCCCGAATAAATTAAATGTCTTCTCTATCGTTAATTCCTTCTGCAAAATAGTTCAGTCGTCAGCACTGTGCCATATTTACCTGAGATATTGGCAAACACCGCATTTTTCTGATATATAAATTTTTAGTTTTTTATTTACAAGAGGATGTTGGGGTTCTTTTTTGAAGTAAATGTTAATTGCAGAAAATTAAATAAATACAACAAAAAATAAAATTCATCTTGATATATGATGGTTTGACTACCTTATTAAATTGAGAGCCCAGAAAAGGGTATTGTTAATGAATTACTTTCTGTTTTACGTATAACTTACACTTAATATCACAATTCTTCCTTATTCAAATATATACGTAAAACGGACATGATATTTTAATCGTTTCCAATCTGTTTCTGACAAAGAAAAAAAATACTTTTAGCAACTTTACTTTTTAAAGGCTACCTTTTCCAATTTCTACACTGGAAACCTCTTATAAAAAATCAAGTGCCGTTTTGATTATAGTGATGAAAGCTAAAAAGCTTCCTCACTCTGAGCATCATAACAATGTGTTTGACAAATACCTACTGAGTTATATTTGCTTAACACATTTTTGTATACTGTAAGACAAACTATCAAAGATTTCACACTAGTACTTACCCAATCAAAACTCCTTCTATTCGTGTGTTCGTTTAACTAAAAAAATTATCACTATTATTAAATCTTGCCTATAAATATACTAAATTTCAATATTTACAACTTCTGTTTCTAATGTTTCTAAATCCAAAAGAACAATTTGACCTGTTTCAGAGAACTCAGGTAGAGAAATTAATTTCACTACTTTACCATTATTCATTGTAATATCTCTACAACCATATCCAATTTGGTTACCTACAATAAGCGCATGTGGCCATTCCTTTAAAACAAATGGATCTTTATTTTTGTATGGATAACACCATAATGTGTCTGGAGCAGTTGGTGCAATATTTTGCCATTTCATTGTACACTCCATCAAATCTAATCTATGTTCAACAACATCAGCAAGGTCGTTTTCAGTGTCAACATCCATCCCAGAATCATTCTCATCTACTTTCTTCTCAGTATATGGAATAATATATCTTAGTATGTCATTGATACTTTGACCGGACATAGTTAATAGCTGCCAGCCATTAATATTGAAATTATAAGGATTGGTCACCAAATTCAGTATTTCATTATTCATTTTATCAAAATATGGTCGCAATGATTCCTTGAATAATGCCTTATTTAAAGCTTGTTGGGGTAAAGACCTATCACTTGGATCATTAGCACCTGGCATTATATCAATGGAAATGGTTTGTAATGTATTGCCTAAAAATTCACCAAAATCTTCTAAACTTTTAACTAGTTTACCTCTATCTTTATCCATGCTATCAAACTCAACTGAATTACCGCAAATAATTAACTTATCAATTCTCGAGACTCTATCATCTTTAACCAAATTACCCATCAGGTATTCTTGCAATAATTTTAATCTCAATATACGATCAGGTGATGTCGTATTAATATTTATACCAGATACCAGAGCGACTTTTTGGCTTTTTTCAGGTCCCAGTAAGACTTTTGGTTTAGGAATACTTTTTTGTGGTATCCCTGTTGGGTAACAGACATCCAATACTTGGAAAGTACCTGCCTCTGCCTCCATACCTAGTAAACCTACAACCGTCCCAGTAATGAACGGAGTACTCTTGATAAAATCACCAACAAGAAGGACTCTGCCACTTTCATCCTCTAGCATAATCTCATCGCTTCCCTCAGGGTCAGTGTAGCTTTTGACTAAATCAGGTGCCCCATAAGTGTCATTAATAACCTCTTCCAAAATATTTGGCTTATACATCATTTCACAATAAATTGTACCGATACACCAACATGGTTGCTCGCCTTGAATATCTAAAACTTTTTCCTTCTTGATAACATCTTTCCCATTTAATTTGAATCCATTGTCCCATCTCTTGATACATTCTTTCAAGACTCTATCCCTTAGAATCTTAAGACGATTTTGGTACATGTGATAGAATTGTGAACCATAGTCCCTATCTTTATAACTGAGGTAAAATGGGTTTTCAGCTTCGTAATCCTGATCAATGTTTCTTCTGTCGGATGGCTCAGGATCTGCCGCCCTTTCTTCATTAAACTTTTTTAATAGGGAATCCATCTTGCCTTTAGTAGTCCTTTTTTAACGAAGTATAGTCAAAGCTTGGTAAATTTTGATCATATATCAAACTTTATAGAATCCAGCTTAAATGTAATTAAAAAATTTTAAGATCTTTACTCTCAATTATATTTTAAGTTTTCGTGTCGCGCGTTTGTAGGAAAATAGTGATGAGTATGAAAAATATATCTGAAAGGTCAGCTTGAAGTCAACGAGAAGCAAGATGTGGATACTTCGATAATAACACTAGGAACAACATTACTAGATTAATGAATACTAAAACTAAATTTGTTTGTGACACTCTAAAATTTTTTGATTACGAACTTTGACTATCGTAAATGGTCGAGGGTGCCAATTGAAGGGTGTATTTGTAAGCATTCCTGAAAATATGGGTGTCAGAAAAATGTTTTGATAATCTACAAAATCTTGCTAAAATAAATCGTCCCATGAATATTCTATGTTCGAGGGATTTTAGTATATTTTATTTAAAATTTTTGCAGAAGGTACTGGAACTTCTTAGAACTTTCTGGATGAGTATAGAAGTTAATACACCCTATTTCGACCATCAAGTGTAGAATTGAAATATTTTTATTCTGGCTTATTTCATTCTTATAAAAAGAGCTTAATGAACACTGGCAGAAACAATTATTACATAAAGTTATTTCTCTTTAATATTTGATAATATAGATAAATCAAATATATTCAATATATTAAACTAATCACCAAAAATTAACCAAAAATATGCATAAATCAGGTAAGAGATATTCAGAGACAGCTGCCAAGGTTGCTGCCGGTAGAGCTAGAAAGCGTAGACAAGAATGGGAAAAGCACAATGCTGAGAGAGCTTTCCTGGAAGCTGAAGAAGCCAAGAAATGGGAACAAGGTACCCGTACGCCAAATCAAAGAAGATTATTCGAAGATGAAAGAAAGCAGAATAAGAAAGATGCTAAGAAGGAACGTGATGCCCTATTAGCTGCCGAACAAGAGGCTATGGGTAAAGGAGGAAAGGGTGGAAAAGGAAGGAGAATATTGTAAGGTTATTCTTTACCAGAGGTACAGTTACGAACAAACTGGAAATATTGCGGGCAAGAGGGAAGCCCACGGTCACTTCAAGGTCACAATAGGTGCGCTCAGTACTAGTAGGGGTGACCCCATGGACTAGATATTGCGTTTATTATTCAATTAAAGAATTTTAGGCTTTCCAAACCTGAAAAACTCTTTGAAATCTCATTGACTATAATGGAAATTTATTGAATATTTAAAATGTAAGCAATCATCACCCTTTTTATATGTGATCATGTAACTAGGATTTTCCCTATATAAGTATGTCATTTTTAATTATATTAAATTTATTTTTTTCTTTTACTCTATTTTCTGATTAATTTAAAGGGCAATTTAGCCTCCTTCATTACTTTATTAACAGCTCCAAGTGATAGCAAATTGTTGGCTTTATCTACCCAGTTTTCTTTCATATTCCCCTGTTCAGATTTATTGTTCTTTTTCTTTTTGTTAAAGTTACCTCTAAAAATAAGATCCCATTCTGATGTAGCCACCTTACTTACCGCTGCTCTAATATTGTTTTTAAACCATTCAGTTGATTGTTCATCTGCTGGATATTTGAATACCTGAAATTCATAAAACCCGTCTTTAGCCACTCCAACAGGGGTATGTAGACCCTCTATGTGATCGTTATTAGCATTTTCAGCTAATCGGATCGCTTCATCTACACCTCTTGGACCACTTAACCGTTCCCACTCATCCATAAAACTATGTTTAACAAGAAGCCTCATTTTACGTCGCCATACTGCGTAATCTGATGGTTCCACAGACTTGTATGTTTTGTAGATTTTTTGTATGTATGTTCCACATTCATCTAAAAATGAGCTCCCATTAGAATATCTTACATTAATGGCTGGCTTAGTTTTCCTAAAAAGTGATAAAAAGTGATTTGGTGGATAGTAACGCAGTAAGAAATAGTCATCCCTATAGATGACTGACTCAATAGAATGCAATTTACTTTGATTCTTGAACCTCAAAATAGGCCCATATATACCCTTAGGATTATCTGTTGATCTTGTCTTAATTGTAATCGGAAGGTTAGTTGGTTTATATAACAGTGGTTCAGGTAATCTCCGTAGCACCAACCTCATTTCCCACCTTCTGTAGCCTTACTAGTGTTCTTCTATTATTTATTTTTTTCATTTAACATCATTTATTACCTTGTTATTGTTAATTGTTGATATTTTTCATTTCGCCGCATTAAGTATGTTCTACAAACTAACCGTGACACCAATAACATCTAGGATGAAAATATCTTACAATTCTACTTGACTAAGGTGACAAAATGTACAGCCTAGTTTTAGTGTTAACTCTATTTTTTTTTATACAGTTATATAGATTAATACGTTATCATAAAAAGTAATTCCGTTATTGCTAGTTAATATCAATTATAGCAAATTACCAACCAAGAGATTTTCTGGATAAAACTCTAAACACCTTCAATTTACCGGACTTCATCTTAGAAAGTCTATAACTGGCTTGAACCAGAGTCCCTTTATGTTCTTCGATTACCCTGAATTTACCCTTTTCAAAATCATAACTCGTAACGATAGCTACATAAGCATCGTTGCCAGTAATGGCGGGATCACCAACTGATACAATACCTTTGTGAGTTTCGAATTTCCCTTTTCTGATTACAATAACATCACCGGCATGAACATTTTCTAATTCACGAGTCTCGACTCCCTGGCCTGCTTTATGGTTCATTATAACGGCACCAAATGTTCGATTACCAATTGGTAAAATAACATCTTTTCCTAAATTACGAACAATATCATAAACAAAATCACTTTGAATTATTCCTGACCCAGCCAAAGCTTGGCACCTTTTAAGAATTTCAGAGTTAAAAATATCAGGGATAGACCCAGTCTCTAAATTAGCGGGAGCTGGGTTATACTGTTCTTCAACTAACTTAGCAGTAAAATGTGGATCTTCATTTTGATAAATGACTGAGACGTTAACTTGCGATAAATTTTCAAAAATATAATACAAAGTACGATAAGTCCATTTTTCTTGGTTACGCTTAGTTATGTTTACATCATCTACCTCTATATTACACTTTAGTTTAGTCATTTGAATTTCTGGTGGTGCAGTTTTATCTAAATACCAATTCTCATTAGGATCAAATTTTATTCTAATCGTTTTCAATGATTCTTCTAGTTCACCAATTGTGGTAGATCTCCTCAATACTTTGAGATTTTGCAAATTTTCAGGAACCCCAGGGGCATTGGCATGAGGTGGTGGTGGTGGTGGAGAAGATGATGGCTTATGATGTGCTCTGTCCACATCCTTTGGGGGGAGAGGTGGTGGAGGGACTGATTCTAAATCAGGTTGAGGTGGTGGAGGAGGAGGAGTACGGTGATGATGATCATGACGTGATTGTGCTTGTAAATCACCGTCATTAGATGGCATGTCAGTAAATGGAGGTGCTTCAAAATCAGTTGATTGAGGTAGCGTCATTGGAACGTAATCCCGTTGACTATCTATGCTACTTGGGATATCTACAAATGCTGGTCCAGTAATACCAGATGGCATTGGACATGATGGCATTGGTGGAATTGTAGATGGGACAGGTGGCGGGACGGGTACGCTTCCTGGAATAGGTGGCATTGGAGGAGCTTTGATAGAAGGTGCCTCATGCTCATTGTGTGCATGATGATGAGGTCCTGATGGAGGTGGAGGTGGAGGTGCAGATCTTGTAACGCTTTCATGAACCTCAGGAACTTCAGGGACGACCGGAGGTGGTGGAGGAGGTTTAGCATGGTGTGGTTCCTTTTCTACTTCCTTTTCAGTTGGAATTGGAGGTATTGGAGGCATTTGCGAGATTGAAGGAGGCAGAGGAGGCCTTGTTTCGTCCTCGTTTGTAGATTCCTCATCATCCATAGATCCTGTAGCTGGAGGCGTTGGTATACTTACTAAGGGAGGAGCCACTATATTTGCAGGTGGTATAGGTATATTTTTTGAAGTTGGATTATATTCGTCATCAGCAGAGTCATCAGAATGTTCATTATCTTCTTGCTTTTTCGCAATTTCAATTGGAGCAGTGCTACTAGCATCATGAAATTCATTTTCGCCATCCGATGTAGCTTCTGTTAAGCGATGGTAAGCGTGAGATTTCTGCGTCTGTTGTTGTTGTTGTTGCTCTTCTTCTTCAGGATGACTGGATTTCTTTTTCAAAAACGAAAGGGCATTAGGATCAGCAAATGGCATAATAGGAACAGTTTGTGGCAACGATTCCATATCTTCCTCAGCTTCAGTTTCCTTTGGTTGGTGCTTCTTTTTCGCCTTTTTAGCTGTTGTATTAGCAGCTGGAGCAGGGGCACCAAATGGATTAAATCCTGCGGGGCCACCACCAAATCTACTAGCACCAGCTAACTTGGCCATTCTTTCCCTAAGAGCAGCTCTACGAGATTCTTCGGTGTCCTCTTCTTCCTCTTCCTCTTCTTCCTCATTATCCTTACCATCCTCTGGTTCACTCTCCTGATTAATACGGTCTTCTTCTTCTTCTTTTGCTTCTGACTCGTCATTTTGCTGTTTCTCTTGCTCTTGCAATGACTTTTCATCACTACTTGAGTCTTCTTCCTCTGCAACCTTATCAGCAATGTTTTCATGGTCTTCATAGACCTCATCATTCTTTTGTGGGACTTCTACCGTCTTTGCTGCTGCCTCAGCCTCGATGAAACTTTGACGTTTAGCATGTCTAGTGGCAGCCTCTTCCTGTTCTTGTTGTTCTCTCTCAGCTTGTAATCTTTCTTGTTCTTGTAGTAAAGCAATTCTTTCTTTCAGACTCATTTTAGGCAAATCAGCTTCCATATCAGTTTTCTCTTCCGATGTCGTAACTTCGGTAGGGATAACCTTTTGAGTAGATGGAATTTTTGGTTCAAAAATCTGTTTCTTAGGCATTGGAACAAATCCATCCTCTTTCACCGTTTGTTTCAAGTGAGTTGGCATAGAGGAAGTCTCCTTCTCTGTTGTATCTTCTGAAGGGACAGGAACGGGAACTGGAGCAGGAGGTGGAACTGATATCGTAGTTGGATTTGGAATTACTGTTGGTGTTGGTGTTGGTTTTGGTTCATCATAATTAGAGACAAAACTTTTTGGAAAAATACCTTCTATAAGTTCACCTTTATTTGCTGGATCTTCATATTCACCATAATACCATTCATCGTCTTCAATCGAAGTAACGTTTATGATTTGGTCCTTCGGGAAATTTAGGTCATCTTCATACTCCGATTGGTATGCAAATTGAGCAATCACTTTAAATGGTGGAGTAGGCTCACTCATATTCGTTTCTTTCTTAGTACACTCGACAATTGAGTTAATATATAACCTATCTAATTATGTTTATGTTGTTCTTATTCATATAGACTCTTCAAGTTCTGATCAGCTAATTTGCCCCTTTTGCAAAAATAATGGCGTTTTACGACTGGGTAACCGCGATATTTAAATTAATTTACTTGATTTATCGTTAGATAGAAGCATTGGAAGAGACTGATAGCGAGTATTGAGTGGTTGGATGGTGGGTATGAGATGTCAGTAAGTGCTTTACTGTTATTGTCGTTCTTTTCTTTCATCCAGTGTCAGTTCTCCTAGCATTTAAGATATATTCCCGATACCAAGAAAAAGAGAATAACTATAATAAGTAGGCCAATAACAGTAGATTTGGTATGCTACTTCTCTGTTATTCCTCTATTGGTCTCATATTGGATGTTTGGGTTAGGTACACACAAGAGGTTCTCTTGCTAAACTGTTGCAACTGCATTTATTTTACAAACCGTGAGGATTGAGCCTTACGACGCCCTCCAAGCTTCCAAAAATCCATTAAATCCATTGATACTAGTCTCATCAAACAACTTTCTAATCTTGCCTAGGCCGACTTGTATGTTTCTAACCGACCTTTCTTGAAGTTACATCGATCAAACACGAAAACACCAAAACGCCTAACAAAAAAATAAATAAATAAATAAAATAAAATTAATGAAAACATTAATAGCGGGATGCCCTCTGAACACAACAGCAAATTTAGAACAGATTACCGCTTTCTAATCAGCTTCAATTTGTCTAAATATTTTCCACATCGCAATTGAGAATCAATATTAAAATACTATAAAAAGTCCTAATGTCAGCTTCGGGTAGCCGTGACTCAAATGGACCCCATTACGATTATGACCAACGGTCTTTACAATCTGCCTACAAGGATCTCCTTACTCGAAAACTGAACGATTCTTCCTCGAGAGACAAACACAAAAGTGATGTCGATGATAGCAAATATTATGAGGATTTCAAGCAATCTATATACAACCAGAATATTCATTCCGATGAGTTTGAAGATTTTAATGATGAGGACGATGAAGAAGAAGGTGATGAAAAGGACTACATTGATGAGGCAGACAAAAGTTTTGTTTTAAATGATCATGATAGCTCAAATGACGAGAAATTTGGATACGAAAACGATGACTATTATTATAATGACGACGATGAAGACGAGCTCGAAGTAGAAGATACAAAATATTCTGATGAAGATGATGATTATTATGAAGACGATGAGACGTTAAATTTGGACTATGATAACGATGACTATAATGAATTGCAACCAAATAAATTTTTATGGTCAAGACTCTTCATTGTAATAATTGTAATCTCGAGTATGCTTCCAGTGTTACCTTTCTTGAAAGATAAAGTGTCTCTTCCACTTCCTTCAATTATTAAAAAGTCATATGATAAAACTTATCCTCATTCACAAAACTCTGGCTCATTGGTTAGTATACAAAAACAAATAAATCATCTTTATAATGAATTGAGCACAAGAGATGAAAGGCAAAAGATTGAGCTAGATGAAAAGATTAAAATAATCATGTCAAAATTTGAAGAAAATATTAAAAAACTACTACCGCCAAGTGTACTGAGATTTCAATCAGAAATTGATAAATTAAATAAGAAAATTGATAATATCACTACCTCTAAGACAAACAACATCAGGGAGAAAAATGCCAATATGTTGACTTTAGATAATGTCACTGAATGGCAGAATCACCTATTGGAAGAATTAGATAATCATTTACCAAAGGAGATACCAGTCATTATTAATAACTCATCAACTGTATTAATGATACCGGAGTTACATAAGTGGTTATTCGACATAAGTTCCAATATTGTGCAGCATTCTGATACCACCAGTACTTACGAGGACTTAAAATATGACCTTAATGATTACGTGAAGGAGATATTAAATAATCAATTCCAATATATCGGCAGGGATTATTTTATCAATGAGTTGAATAGAAATCTACAAAGGAATAAAGTCGAAATTTGGCAAGAGTTTAAAAATTATTTAGCTGAGCGACAACAACAAAATAGTCAGAGTGGACGAGAAATTCCCCAACAATATTCTACAATTCTTTTGAAAAAATTAATTAATCAAATATATAATTCGAATCAACATCAATGGGAAAACGATTTAGATTTTGCTACTTATGTCCAAGGCGCTAAATTAGTTCAAAGATTAACATCAACTACTTACAAGGATGGTAATGGTTTGAAACCGACTCAGTTATTAATCGATTCCAAATTTGGTTCATCTTCATCATATTGGCAATGTGCCGTTTCTACAAAACAAAATTGTACCTTTACCATAAGGTTCAATAAACCATTGCATTTAACGAAAATCTCTTACCTTCATGGCCGTCTTACAAACAATTTACATGTCATGAATTCGGCACCAAAAGTGATCTCTGTGTATGTCTTACTCAATAATCAAAAAGATACAAATAAGTTTATTAAAAAAGCTCATCAATCTGGGTATGGTCAGTTGTACATAAAAGATACAAACTATATCAAGATTAACACGTATAACTATGACCTTTCAAATCGAAAATTAAATCAACAGTTCTCGCTACCGGCATGGTTCATCCAATTTAAGCCATTAGTGAGATCCATAATGTTTGAAATCAATGAGAATTACGGTAACATGAATTATGTATCTCTGAGAAAGTTTATCATTAATGGAGTTATAGAGGAGGATTTACAAATAATTCAGTCTAACACATTTACAACAAAGTTGGCTGACGATGATTATATACCAGAATACAACAGTATAGACTTGACTGAAAGAAGTAATAATCATCCTCATCACCTTAATCAGGAGAAATCGTCGTTTGACACACTGAACTCCCCCAAAATCCATGCCAACAATATTCCCTCCTTTGGAGATGATGAAGTGGCACAGTAACCGCAAGCACAGACTTGCTAGAGTATATCAAACCACTAGAGTGGACAATTTTCAGCTTATCCCAAAGAAGAAATTCCAAAATACTCTTTCATAAGGAAAGCCGGATCTAAATTATTTTTTTTTTTTTTTGGTTGTATCAAAATTCCCTCTTCGCTCTTTTAGTAAGCAAAGTAGTAAGAAAACTCGAGGTTACAGTTGCGAGTGTAAACGAGATAAAGCAACCGGTGGTTATTATGACGCAAAATTAGTGCGGTTAATAAGATCGATTACTATTCAAACTTCCCCTTCCGGTAATCTGAACCCTCGAAGTTTCATAATAACCTTATCGAAAGTTGTCATCCGCACATGGTTGAAATGATTTACGAATATATCTTTGTGGAAAGCGGTTCGCGATTATGAATTTTTGCTGCGGAGCCCCCCTTTATGTCGGATCTATTTGCTAGACACCTCTTCTATGAACGAGTGAACAATGCAAGCTCAAATGTGGATTCCTTTAAAAGGTGAGAGGGCTCAAGTTTTGAACTAGATTGATCCATTTTTGACGGTGTGTCTTAAGATCTTTTGGGAACTTGATCTCGACGTATTATTCTCTTAAAATTACACGCTATCGATAAAGTATCTCTTAGAGGCGGAATCTTATCCAAGCACTACACATTTCACTGAAGAAGATAATTACAAGAAAACATGGGATTTTTGAATACATTGAAAAAACCTGTTCTAATGAGGAGAAAGCCCTCGGTTGCAATTGAGTCTACATATTCCGAAAGTTCACTTACAAATAGCAGCAATAGTAGTCCAGAGGTTCCATCTACACCTAGTTCATTCTCAGTATGTAGTTCTTCAGCCAATGCCAATCATCCACATACCTTCCAAGACCTTCCTCCTGAAGTTTACATAGCCACAAAGCCTATGGTTACGCTGCTAAGCTCTCAACTACAAAAAACATATTATAAATTTGCATACGATGTGGAGGGCATCACATCGTGGTCGTACTCAATAGGCGACGAAATGCCACAATCGTTACAAGAATTATCACTTATTGGTACTACTATTGTTATGAAAACACAAGATGATGACGAATTTAAAATTCCCTTAATTGATGAATCTTCAACACGCTCTAATGTAATTGATTTAACATCAAGTATTTTACAATTTTCAAATCCGGAAGCGACATTGTCCTGCAATGACATCGACGAACTAAATTCATTACAAAAATTAATTGCTTTCACAATCTTCGAACATATATCACTATTTAAATCCACTACAGGTAGTCTCATTTCAGCTTTAGGTCTAAATATGCCAGATATATCTTTAATATTGAAATCACAATTCAATTTCAAAGATTGGTGTGAGATTTATATTGATGGGGAAGGTTGGGTTAAAGCATGGTGTCATATTAATAAGAAGTCTAAATCTTCTGAAAAATATGAACCAAAGGGTAAATATCAAATTAAATTTTACAAAGATAATAAGTCATCTTCTCCATCATCTACTTCGAATTTATTATGTTATATTCCAGATACAAACTTCGTTCAAGATATTTTTTTCTATAATTCACAAACTTCATCATTAGATATATCAAGTTTTCTAAACAATTTGAATACTATCAAACTAGTTGGAGAGGTTCTTTACCCAGAGGAACATTCACTGAATTTACCTCCAACAAATACCAGCATTACCAAAAAAATGTTATCACCAAAGAGGGATGTGTCTACAAGCTCAGTAAAACAAAAGAAGGCTAGCTCATTTAAAAAGAATAATAACGGTTTACTAATAAAACCATTACCACATTGCGGCTTAACTCACTTCGAAGCATTGATTAAATTTATTATTCCAATGATGGATGTTACAAGAAAATATGGTCGTCCAACTCAATTTAAAACGTTGAAGAATGATGTTGATTCATTAATGTTTGGTTTACCTAGATTACCAAATGTTAATTATCTTAAAGATGACGAGGTCCAAAAAATGATAAATGACAAAATATTAGAATCTGAAGAAGCGAATGAAACACTAACATATTCCATGCAATGGGTTAGCGAATACTTAAATGACTTGGTAGACAAGAATCCTGAAAGGTTCTGAAAATTAATAGAAGATAAAAAAAAATTTGCTCTTAATTTAATTTCTTAAATACTAATTTATAATATAGATACATATCACACAATCAAATCACATGCCACTTTTATTCATTTGTTAACTTGGAGTTTCTTATGAGGTATACGATTATCAAGTGTTCTTCGTCTTTTGGATACCCTTTGATGAACATTTCTTGAACAAGCTAATAATTCTTCAAATGAATACTCCACATTTTTAGAAACGTATATTAGATTAAAATTGCAGTCAATTTTTTCGGTTTTATGCCCTGGGATACTTATGATTTTGCAAATCGGTTTATTCCTTCCTAAACTGTCATTAAAAATTTCTGATTTATGACTCAAGACTTTGGGTTTCTTTATTATCGATTCATTGTTTTGCCGTATTACTCCAATGTTAACGTTAGGTTCTAATAATTTACTTGGTAACTTGTTTTCTTTTAATTTTGAACTCTTTGATTCCAATCCATCCCATCCATCTCTATAGATACCTGAGTCCTCAATTTCAGAATCTTCAAGATCATCTTGAAAGATTTTATCTTTTACTGAAGAAGTATTTTTCCTTAAATTTTTGATATCTTCACCTAATTTATTTCGATTCTTAATAATGGTATTTCGATCTCTATCTAACACGATTAAATTACTACTCCTGGCAAAGTACTCGTTCATCTGTACTTTGTCATTTTCTATAGTAATATTTCTGTCGCTTAACGATAATTCGCAATCTTTCAGCTTTTGGGATAAAATATTAGTCGGTTGAGCCAATTCATCAATACCTGTACGTAAAATCTGGTAACTCTCGTTAAATCTTTCCATTTGAAACAAGAGTTCAGAAAACTCTTTGTAAAACAAAGAGACTTTCAGACCAATCTTGTTTCTGTACATGTAAACAAAGATATCTCTACTTTCGTGTAGTGAATCAGAATAGAATAACTTGATATATGAGATCCAAATTTCTATATATCGAAGGTCATTTTTATAGTTTCCAATATCCCTGCAATATATCAAGCAGTGTTCCATGACATCTAACAAACCACTTTGTTTAGTGGCACCACCTTGTGGATATGCATCCTGAATCCAATCAATATATTCAATAAACAGACTCAAAGGATCATCTATGCTACCCAACTCTTCAATCAAACGCCTTTCAAATCCAGCTTTAGCTAATCTTCTCTCTGAATCCCTTTGATTCAGGACCTCTTTCAATCTTTTTGCAGACCTGCCTCTATTCAACGGTACAATATTTTCCTTCTCGACCTCAATGGTCTCAAAATTCACAACTCCTGTTGGAGAAGTCTGTGGTTTCTGATCTTCTGAATCCATAGACATACCTACCCACCTGATTACTCGACTAGAATACTCTTATTGATCCACTTTAAAGCCATCTCTTATTAACACTATCATTCGTTTATCCTAAACCTAGGGTTTTGCAATTTTATGTTACAAAAATAGGTGGTAGGGCTACACCACCCAATCCAACCCTAACCCAAAGTCGGGCCGCCCGGAAATACAATACCCTAACAAACAATAGTCATTCACCCAAACACCGCGCTGTAATCCAAACTTCGGAGTGACTAACCCAGGGTTTCTCAACTGCAAAATTTTTTCTATAGAGATTTGCTGTTTTGCAATATTGAGAAACAAATTTTCAGTTTTAAGAAAGGTTAAGGCAGTAAAGTAATATATAGTATAATATATGAGAACGTGCTTAGTTTTTTCCTTCTGTTATAGATTTCGTAGGTATTTTTATTTAATTAATATCCTCTTTTAACCTTGTTTGTAACACGATTAAGACCTCATTCTATTCTTTTTTTTCTCTCTCCTAGTATAACAATTAACTGAACGGCCTGATTTCTAGCTGGTACTTTTCTATACGAGCTGCTTTTAATTGAACAGATCTTTTCATCGGTAATAGCCAATTTTTCAACCCATAAGAAAAGGTCCTCCATTATTTAAACATTATAAACTGATATACTTCGTACCTATCATACAAAGGTTCTTTTTTTTTAATTGCTACGTTATAGAATCTCTATATCAGTTGAGTAATTATGTCAAACCAATTTTTACATACAGACTCTGAGCGCAGGTCATCTGTAATATATTCCACAAGTCTAGGTAAAGCTGGTCTATTCATTCCTGCAGATTATATTTCTAGGGAATCCAACGACCTAGATGAAAATGAGGACGATTACGACGAGTCTCCTGATGATCGTGGCGATATCGAACATACCGAGTACCAATCTCTGTTAGCAGATAACAACTCAAAAACTTTACAGAGGGAAATACCAACGCCCAATATCGATATTAATAAACATGTATCAAGCCAGTTTCATGGCTACGATTATAATGCTACAGGTACAAATAGTGATACAAATAGATTGACTACAGTAAGATCTAATGCAACTAGTGTGAACTCATTGCATAAAAGTTTACTTGAAGAGGAGCGTGATTTACTAATCGATAACAAATTATTAGACGACGATCGCGTCTCAACAAGAAGTAATCCAATACTGGAACAAATGTATGGAAATATAGAATCCACTTTAGACCCAGAAGAAATTATAAATACATGGGATGAAGCCATAGAATCTGGTAAAACAATAAATACATCTTATAAAAGAGAATCTCAAGTCATCGCTTGTAATGCATTACCACTAATTTTCACCTTTATTTTACAAAACTCATTAGCATTAGCATCTATCTTTTCAGTATCTCATTTGGGTACAAAAGAATTAGGTGGTGTAACGTTAGGTTCCATGACTGCAAACATTACAGGTTTAGCAGCCATACAAGGTCTTTGCACATGTTTAGATACATTATGTTCTCAAGCTTATGGTGCAAAAAATTATCATCTTGTCGGGGTCCTCATTCAAAGATGTGCCGCAATAACGATACTAGCATTTTTACCCGTCATGTATATTTGGTGGACTTGGTCAGAAACAGTCCTTTCATGGATGATTCCAGAAAGAGAATTATGTAACTTAGCGGCAAAATATTTGAGAGTTACTGCCATTGGTGTCCCAGGATTCATTTTATTCGAATGTGGTAAAAGATTTTTACAATGTCAAGGTATATTTCATGCTTCAACTATTATCCTTTTCGTATGTGCCCCTTTAAACGCTATAATGAATTACATGTTCGTTTGGGATAAAAGAATCGGTATTGGTTATTTAGGGGCTCCATTGTCTGTTGCAATCAATTATTGGCTGATGGCTATTGGTTTATTATTATACACTTTATTCACGAAACATGAAAGTAATCCTCTTAAATGCTGGAATGGTATTATCAAGAAAAATCAAATTTTTAAGAACTGGAAAAAAATGTTGAGTCTTGCATTACCTGGTGTTATTATGGTTGAAGCAGAATTTTTAGGCTTTGAAATTTTGACCATTTTTGCCTCTCATATAAGTACAGATGCATTAGGTGCACAATCAATCGTATCAACAGTTGCTTCATTGGCTTATCAAGTTCCATTTTCCATATCAGTTTCAACAAGCACAAGAGTAGCAAATTTAATCGGTGCATCACTTTATAAGAGTTGCATCGTTACTTGTAAAATCTCATTGTTACTTTCTTTTGTTTGTTCATCCTTTAATATGTTCATTATCTTTGGTTTCAAACAATCTATTGCAAGACTATTTTCAAATGAGGCTGATGTAGTCAGTTTAGTTACGTCCACATTACCAATTTTGGCCTTCATGCAATTATTCGACGCATTCAATGCATCAACTGCTGGTTGTTTACGTGGTCAAGGTAGACAAAAAATTGGTGGATATATTAACTTATTTGCATTTTACTGTATTGGTATCCCAATGGCATATTTATTAACTTTCAAATTCAACATGGGAATCGGTGGTCTTTGGGTCGGTATTACTTGTGCATTAGTCATGATGAGTATATGCCAAGGATATGCTGTTTTCCATGGTGATTGGAAAAAAATTTTACTTGCTGCAAAATCTAGAAATTCGGAGGCAGCAAGGGTATGATTATATATTCCTTTATTCATTATTGTTATATATATACATACACATGTATACATATGTAGATGATGCAATTGTACATAATTATATTTTCAACGTGCATTTTAATTCAAATTTCTGTTAGCTGTCGATAGGATCTCTAAAATAATGAAAAATTGATGAATTTATTAATATACACATATATTTTTTTTTATAAAAAATTATAAAAGAGAAGCAAAAAAAAACCTAACAGATTTATTTCTTAGCCTTTTTAGAATCTTCTTTGCTTTCTGTTTCCTCACTTTCTCTTTGTCTCTTTGCATTCTTGACTTGTTTAGAGAAGATATTTGATAATTCATTTGGATTAGCAATTTCCAATAATGCCTTATCGAAGGTAGATAATTGGACGTCGACACCATCGATATTTACTAAATCATTGGTATGCTTATTGACAGTTTCTTCCTTGGCTGCTAATTCAGCTAATACATCATGATTGTAATATAGTGGTAATACTGGTGATTGGTTAGATTTAATAAAGATAGATCTAATCTTGTATAATTCAATTAATTTTTTAGTTACGGCTTCAACATTTTCTACAGTTTCTTCTGGTTTGAACCATTCTAAGTTACCTAAATGAACATTCATAGTGTTACCTCTTGGTACTTTCACTGGTAAGGTATTCATGTAAACTTTGATAATTGAGTTAGTTAAAGTCTGCAAAGAAAACTTTCCAGAAGAGGAAGTTCTAATTGAAATTGGTGTAGTTTCTAATTTGGAGTAAGCTTTACCACCCAATAGTTTTGGTAAAGTAGTAATTATGCTATCATCGGCAAGGATTAAAGAAAATTGAGAGATGAAGGACCTTCTGGATTCGAATGCTTTATATGTAGTTTTTAAATCTTTACCGGTAATAATTTCATCAATGATGATATTTGAATCATGCTTATTTAGGGAGTCAAACAATTCATCCTCGGATACAGAGGAAGCATCTGAGTCTTTTAAAATTAATAAAGTTTTAAAATCTTTTACCGAGGTGACACTAGCTTCTTTCCATGGTTTATAGATAGAGTGTGGAACATTTACTAATCTAGGCTTGAAACTTTTAGAAGAACCACTGAATGGGGTAGTATTTACAACAATTAGGTTAAGTGATTTATTTAATTCATCATCGTCATCTAATAAGTTTTTCTTGTCATCGTCTTTCTTTTCGGAAGTGAACTTAGTTAATTGTTCTACAGCTTTAGTAATTCTGTCCTTTGGTACAGTTTTTGGGTCAACTGGAGAAGCTGCATTAGCTTTAACAGATGCAGATCTGGTGTTTCTCTTTTGTTTTGTAGGAGTAGCAACTGGAGTTGATTTTTTGCTATTATTCTTTGAAGCAGCCTTCTTCGCTGGTGTAACCTTTGCCATCTCTTACTTTTTAGTCTATATCTATTGGATGATGCTCAGACTCTATAAAATGCTAAAAGAAATCAAAATATATCACAACAGGACTACTATCTAATAAGGTATATTATAAAATATTCCCAGATGAGATGCGATGAGATGAGAATTGCAATGAAAAATTTTTCAGATTATTTACTAACAACGTCGTTCACTATGATGGTCACGTGCCAAACAGAAAATTTCAATTAAAATGAATTCAAACAAGAAGAAGAAGAAGAATAATAAGAAGGAAATTAGAATATATCATATTGATTAGTAGGTAAACTGTTCGTTAACGTAGTGGAATAGTAATGGGTAAGAGAAAGAAATCATCTAGAGGACCAGCCAAAAAGGTAGTCCAAAAATTAGATACTAAATTTAATTGTTTATTTTGTAATCACGAAAGGTCGGTATCATGTACACTAGATAAAAAGAACAGTATAGGGGCTCTAAGTTGTAAGATTTGTGGTCAATCCTTTCAAACGCGTATCAATGGGTTGTCACAGCCCGTTGATGTATATAGTGATTGGTTTGATGCGGTTGAAGAGGTTAACCAAGGCAGAGGTAGTGAGTCTGAAGGAGATGATGAGGGTTCCAGTAGTGATTATGAGTCTGAATCTGATGAAGATGGGGCTGTTAATAGAGGTAAAAGTGGTGGTGGTAGAATAATAGGTGAAACAATAGAAGGACAAGGAGAAGAAGACGAAGAAGATGAAGATGATGATGAAGCTGAATATGATGATGAAAGAATAAGTTCTACAAAGAGAGGTACCGGTGCATTATTAGACAGCGATGACGATGACGAGTAAATAGATTAAGTAAGAAAGATTTAGTACACTTTAAATCATACAAAAAAAAAAAAAGTATTACTTATATAAAGGAATAAATAAATTTTTACGAATCTTATCTTAAATATTAAAAATCAAATTAAAGCGACAGGGCTTTCTTACTTCCTTTAAGAAGAAGTTGGTTCACCGTTAGGGAACAATTCTTCCTTTAATGGAACACCTAGTTCTTCTCTGACGTCCTTTAATTCATCCAAATATGCCTTGTATTGATCTTCAGTTTCGACTTTGAACTTCAAAGCTTCAAAGACTCTGATAGCGGTTGGTAAATCATTAACTCTTCTTGCAGCTCTCAAGGCTTTCTCTAAAACAGCTGGAGCAGGAACTAAATCATATGAGAAACAGTTATTTAAAACTCTTTGAACTTCGAATAAATCGTAAGCTTCATCGAATTCTTTTTCAAATCTAGCAGTAAATTCTTCAAAAGTTTCTTCATCTGCATGTTCTGAGTATTTTCTAATTTGAAATCTGTTATTCAATAAAGCGACTCTATTGTTAGGTCTAATTAAGGAGGCAGCAACTGGCCTAGCAGAGGTTAAAAAAGATCTACGAACGATTGGGTTTCTTAATATAGCTCTAGATAACATGGTGAAATGTGTTTATGTAGTTGTAGTGACGACTTGTGGATTTATTAGTATTCCTAATGAAATAGCAGAAAGTATATGTTATTATATATTTTTTTTTTTTGGTATTTCTCTTGGGGGAGTAAAATAAATACGAGGCTATATATATATATGAATATAAGTGTATATATATATAAAGCACGAATGAAAACACAGAAATAATATAAAATAAAATGCGAGATCTCCGTAATATCAAGATAGAAAAGAATCAAGTATGAATATATATAAAATTTCCCTTTGCCGGAGCTATTTTTCAATTCAATTATATATAAAATGAGCAAGTATAACGTTTGGGAGTGATAGGATTACTTACGAGACAAGGTTTACTTCCCACTAACTAGTTTCACGGGTTCCAGTTTCGTAGACTAATCCCAGGCTGGTAGATCCAGTCAACTCGACAGATAATAGAAACCTCTCTTTTGACTGAAAAGTTTGGTTGCTTTAAGGAGCTTTTACGGGTTTGTCGGTTCTCGGCGATTCGAGTTTGGAAACGCTGATTGGCTGAATTGCGAGTAACGAGAGATTGGATCTGTAAAGCGATGATGATAATGAATTTTAGATAGATAAATGTACGTTTTATATGTATATATGTGTATATTTATATGGTTTCTGTTGTTGTTAGTGTTAGTGTTTTCAGAAATGCACTTCTTGACCAGTAGAAAAACTGACAAGCATGTAGAAATTTAATGCTGATACAAGGATCCATACAAGTACAGCCATGACGGTGACAAACGGTCCGTTACTCATATCTTCGTATTTAGGACTCTCTGCTTCGGGTGTCATTGCATCATGGGAGCCAGATCCTGTCATATCTTGTAATTCGATGGTTTCTTGATCTTCAATTTCTTCTTCTTCGTTGTTTAGTAATGGGAACCCATCTGGTCCCAATTTTTTTAGTTTATTATTTTTGTCTGATTGTTGACAATTGTTGTGTCCATTTACCTGTACACGCATAATCTTCTTGTTACTCGTGAACCATAATAATGGCGCAGAGACAAATGGTAGTAGTAATGATAGAACAACTTGTGATGCATTCAAAGCACCGGATAATCCGTTACGACCTGCTACGAGAACAAGAATTAGACATGGCGTTATAGCCACTGCACGAGTGGCAGATCTTCTTAATGCAGGTGCAATGGTCCAATTTAAAAAACCTTCACTGACCATTTGGCCACTTAGTGTACATACAATACCTGCACTTTGACCAGAAAATAATAATGCTAGTACAAAAATTGTCCCAGCACCTTTAGATAGAGTTGAACATAACAAATTGTATATGGAAAATAAATCTGCCTCTTCTGAATTTTGTGTAGTGCCATATAGAGTAGCCCCAGATACAATTAATATCGAACAATTTACGAATAATGCAACGGTAAATAACGAAACTAATAATTCCGCCATAGTGAAATGCAATGTTTCGTTAATAGCTTCAAATGATGGTTTATAATTATCATGATTATTTTCTACATCTAACGAATCCGGCTTATAGTAACCTTTCTTAATATCGTAATCTCTTAATCTTGGTTGGACTACGCCTGACCCTAGGTATAAAGAATGTGGCATGACGGTGGCACCAAGAATAGCTAAACTCAAATAAAGACCATCACCTTCTATAACCGCTCTGCTTGGTAAAAACCCAGCAAAAATTTCCTTTACTGGGCCTAAATCGGCATAGAACAATTCGATTGTAAAACATATTACTGTTAGTACAACCAATAACGAAACAAATGCTTCAAATAATCGAATTAATTTCATCGAACCATTCGGTCTATAGGCCATTAACACGATCAAAACATCTACGACGGTAAGCACGACACCTAAAGCCAAAGGTACTCCAAACAATATATTTAATGAAATTGCTGTACCAACGACTTCAGCTAAATCAGTGGCAATAATCGCTACTTCTGCCAAAATATACAACGTAATGTTTAGACCAAAGGGTAAATGCTTCTTACAATTCTGTGCTAGATCTAATCCTGTTACTGCTCCAAGTCTTGCACAAAGGCATTGCCAAAACGCAGCCATGAAATTTGAAACAAGAATAGAAAACAGAAGTTTATACCGATGTGCTGAACCTGCAGCAACTGCTGTACTATAATTACCAGGATCCATATATGAGACTGAGACCATCAGGCCTGGCCCAATGAACTTCGAGTATTTTTTCAGTATTTGTACAATGGAGTTAGTTTGCTTGGGTAGGTGAAGTGATGTTGACATGTTATCGTTTGTAGCCGTAGATGCAACTTCATCATTATCTGTTATATCAAAGTTGTCTGTACCATCTTGTTGGATTGGAGCATGCGACAGACTAGTCATTTAACAATTTTATATGGAAGATAATGTCAATATGAAAGTAAATTTTGCTGGGGAGGAAATATGTATTTATTTACAATAATTTAGTTGCTTGGCGTGTTTTGTACAAAAAAATAGGTTTATATGAATATGAGTTTCGATTAGATCTACTGACAGTAACTGTGAACATCTCCTTACTTGTAAAACTATCTCTCCTCATTGTTCTTGATTTTGTTTATCGTGTTTCTTCATGTTGTTCGCAAATCGCACTACCGCAACAGGACACGGACTAAGAAAAAAAAGAATAATTTTCAATGTGGCTTTTTGGTAGATACTAAAAGATTTTGTTCTGTTTCTATAAGGGAATGTTTATGTTTTATATACATATTATAAAGTGGGAGTTCTAGTTAGATACAGCAGAGTTGATTTCTTCAACGATAGGTCTAATGATATCCTTTTTATTTGGTACCATATGACCACCTGGGTGGGTAAAGACCTTCAAGTTCTCATCCGTAACACCAGCCTTCTTGTATAGATCGACCAGGTATTGTGTTCTAATTCCTGGAACGGCTTGATCAGATTCACCGTAAATAAAAAGCATCTTGGTTTTACTATCTTTTGCTGGGGTAAATGAGTCTCTGTATTTCTCAGTGATTCTCAATTGACCTTCATGTTCTGGATCTGGTTCAGTGAATGAGTAGCCAGAAATGACAAGACTGACTTTGAATTCTGGGTGAGTTGGAATCAATTCTGTAATTTTGTTAGTAAGGATAGTGGATAAAGCAGCACCTTGAGAGAAACCAACAATACCATCATAAGGACCATTAGCCTTGATATGCTCGACGACATAGTTGATAGATTGAGTCAAATCTAATTCATGTGAGATTTCGCTGTGGTAAAACCAAGCCCTGTTCAATTGAGCGTCGACAGTAGCTTGCCATTTCTCGTCATCCATTTCAAACGGTAGGTCTTCCTTGGCCAGCATAACTGGGCCATCTATGTAGTCACATTGGATATTAACCTTTTTCAATAATTTTCTAATACCAGAGGATTTCTCAGAAAAGATTTTACCATTTTGTAAAAAACCATGCAAGAAGAGCAGTTTAGGAGCAGTACCGGACATTTTGAGTATGGTAGATTTTCCTCTTTGATTACCTACTATATCGTATCACATCTACTCTTTCTTATATATATAATATTCAAAAAAAGTGACAGTAAAACGAACTGAAAAAATTTTTTTTTCGATTTGACTCAGAAAAACCCGCAGAAAAAAGTAGATCTCCGAGTGCTTAAAAAAGCAAGTAGTGTTTTTAATGACGTATTGTTGCTATTAAGAATTATATAAGTTTATACTTGTCTATTGTAATCGAAAATGCATGCTGTTTTTAATCGTCCCAAGCGTAGGGTGACTTGGCCCTTAGGTATGGTCCGTATTTTGTAAAGAGGAAAGGCACAGGGATCATTACTACTGTGAGCATTGCAATTAAAAACCCTGCCCATGTTATACCCATACCTTTGTACATCTGTAATCCAAAAAGTGGAAAGATCCCACCCATGATACATCTTACAAAGGTATTACATGCCATCCCTGAAGCGGCATATCTTCTGTAGGCATCCACAGTGTAATTAAAGATACCAACAAAGACATAGAAGACCCCAGAACCAAATATACCACTACCAATAATTGGTGCTATCCAATGAACATTAGAATAACATGTCCAGGCAAAGATCATTAGACCGATGGGAGTAAGGAAAGCCCCATAAAATAATGGTTCGAATCTCATTTCGGGTGTGCTGACATTATTATTATTGCGAACTCTCTTTTCATATCTGCTTTGAATCCATACTGACGTTAATGAGGCGAGAATCATACCTACCATCAAGCCAATATACGCACATGCAATTTCCATTACACCAAAATTGTACAGCTTTTTGAAGATATAAGGGAATCCAACGAAATATAAATAAATAATAGCCAATTCTAACCCGGTATAGAAACATAGAACCGCCATCATCGGATCTCTCAATAGCAGCCCAAATGGTCTTCTGGACGATAAAATCATGGCTGATACTAAACTAGTTTCCTGTTTTACAGTTTCCAATGGGGCAATCCATCTGTCATCTCCAGTTTCTAATCTTAACCTCTTAGCCTTTTTAATTAACAGCGTAGGACGATAAGTCTCTGGAATAGTTGCAATTATGGCAATTAGACATACACCAGATGCGATTAGCAATGTAATAAATGTCCAACGGTAGTCGGTTTCATTAAATGCTCCCGATATAATTGGACCTAATGATGGACCAAGAAATGCTGCTGTAGTATAGATAGACATGGGCACTGTAATTTGTCCTTTATCAAAAATATCACTGATTGTTCCACCTGCAACACTTAAGAAACTTGAGCCAAAAAACCCAGAAAGAAATCTACCGATGAGAACACCAGCTATTGTGCGAGACCACGTAGTTAAACATTGCCATACAATACTTAATGTCAATGAAAAGATGAAAGTAGCACGACGACCGTACAGTTCACTAATTGGGGACAAAAAAAGTGGTCCAAAGGCAAGACCAAAAACATACAAGGTAATTCCCAGCACTGACACCTCATGTGAGATGTGGAATTTGTGCATGATGTGTGGTGATGCAAATGTCCAGGAAGAGGATATCATTGTTATTACCATCGAAGTAAAGGTAATCAGGGAAGAGATGTAAAATTTATGTAAAGTAGAGATTTGACGTGCAATGTCTTCTGGATCTGGCGGTTCATCTGACGTTGAAAATGTGACTTCAAAGCTTTCTGCTTTGTCACCTTGATGTTCTTGTGTTGTTTTAAAATTGAGATCTGGTTTTTGTTTGTCAGAGATATAGTGGCGTTCATTCACAGCACTGTCATTGGTATTTGTAGATATACTGTCAGTTGAAGCTTTTTCCTCCATGGTGACTGAGACTAAATATGTGTGGATGGTTCTTTCTGACAACAAGTCCTGACCACTATCTAGTCATATGTCATCCGCTTATATAACAATGAATCTGCTTACAAAATTTTTCAGCATCGCAGGCAACACGGCAATAGCAGGGCGCTCGACGGAGATACGCTCGACGGAGATAATTATCTCCTGGTTGGCCTGAAGAGCTGACTAATATTGCAATACTATAGTGAGCAAGGAGTTAAGGAAGAAATAGAAGATTGAGATAAAGATATTGGTATTTTATTTTGTGTATGGGAAACAATTGACTTGTGTAATCTATCCTTAGTCATGCTACGCGTATTCGGCACCAAGTCTGTAACTCCTTGCTAGCAGTCACAATGGATAGAATATTGCTCTGTAAAAAGCACCAAATGTAACAGTAACACGCACGAGATAGTAAGATAAAATTATGTCCTTGTCCGGTTTTACAGCCATGCTTCGTCTATTGATTACGTACAATAGCGATGACAATTTTTGACACAATTATTTTTCTCTTTGTACCGAAGCGTTTGCTTGGAAATAATGAACCTACGGAAAATTTTTCATATGAATAGAAAAGTTTTATTATTGTTAAGCAATTTTACCTAATACAATTGAACTCAGGCATACGAATACCGAACCGACATCTGACAAGCCATCATGACTGAAAATAACCGTGAAGTGTTACCAGTTAACGTGACTCCAATTCATTATGAAGTCTCTTTTGAACCCAATTTTGAAACTTTCAAATTTGAAGGTTTAGTTAACATTGATTTGAAAGTCAACGATAAGACTAATGATCTTATCACATTAAATACCCTAGAGATTGACTACCACTCTGTCAAGATCGGTGACATTGAAGCTGAAGACATCAAAGTTGATGACATTAAGCAAACCGTTCAATTACAATTTCCAAAGGGTACCTTGGCTAAAGCTGATACCATTAAATTGGAAATTAAATTTACTGGTATTTTAAATGATCAAATGGCCGGTTTTTACAGAGCAAAGTATGAGGACAAAGCTACCGGTAAAACTAAATATATGGCTACAACTCAAATGGAAGCTACTGATGCTAGAAGAGCTTTCCCTTGTTTTGATGAGCCTAACTTGAAAGCTACTTTTGATATCACTTTGATCTCTACTCCAGAATTGACCCATTTATCTAATATGGACGTAAAATCTGAATCTGTTAAAGACGGTAAGAAATTTACCGTCTTCAATACTACACCAAAGATGTCAACGTACTTAGTTGCTTTCATCGTTGCCGAATTGAAATATGTAGAGAACAATGACTTCAGAATTCCAGTCAAAATCTACTCCACCCCAGGCGATGAGCAAAATGGTAAATTTGCCGCTGATTTAACTGCCAGAACTTTGGCTTTCTTCGAAAAAACCTTTGGTATCGAGTACCCATTACCTAAGATGGATAAAGTTGCTGTTCATGAATTCTCTGCTGGTGCCATGGAAAATTGGGGTCTTGTCACTTACAGAGTCATTGATTTGCTTCTAGATGAAAAAAACTCTTCTTTAGACCGTATCCAAAGAGTTGCTGAAGTTATTCAACACGAACTAGCTCACCAATGGTTTGGTAACTTAGTCACCATGGACTGGTGGGAAGGTTTATGGTTAAATGAAGGTTTTGCCACTTGGATGTCATGGTACGCTTGTAACAATTTCCAACCAACATGGAAAGTATGGGAACAATATGTCGCTGATAATTTACAACGTGCTATAAGTTTAGATTCTTTGAGATCATCTCATCCAATCGAAGTTCCAGTAAAGAATGCTGATGAAATTAATCAAATTTTTGATGCTATTTCTTACTCCAAGGGTTCATCTCTGTTAAGAATGATATCCAAATGGTTAGGCGAAGAGACTTTCATTAAAGGTGTTTCTCAATATTTAAACAAATTTAAATACGGTAATGCTAAAACAGACGACTTATGGGATTATTTATCAAAAGCTTCTGGTAAAGACGTCAAGAAAGTTATGAACATTTGGACTAAGAAGGTTGGTTTCCCAATCGTTACTGTCATTGAAAATGGTAACAAAGTTACTTTTGTTCAAAACCGTTATTTGAGCACTGGTGACGTTCTACCGGAAGAAGATGAAACAGTTTACCCTGTATTCCTTTCTATCAAAACCAAAGATGGTGTCGACAACTCATTAATTTTAGACGAAAAAATTAAGACATTTGAATTGAAATCTACAGATTTCTACAAAGTAAACAGCGACCAAGCTGGTGTTTATATCACTTCCTATCCAAACAAAAGATGGGCCACATTCGGTACGCAAAGAGAATTACTTTCTGTCGAAGATCGTACCGGTTTAATTGCCGACGTTAAAAATCTTTCTTCCTCAGGTTACACATCCTCTACTAACTTTTTGAATTTGGTTTCAGACTGGAAGGATGAAGATTCTTTCGTTGTATGGGAACAAATGTCCAACAGTATCTCCTCTTTACAATCTACATGGTTATTTGAAGATGACAAGACTCAAGATGCACTAAACAAATTTACTAAGGATATAGTTTCTGAAAAGATTCAAAAATTGGGTTGGACATTCAACGAATCAGATTCATACGATTTACAACGTCTAAAGGTTACTTTATTCCGTACAGCTTGCTCTGCTGATGATGAAGTTGCTATCAATTCTGCCACCACAATGTTCGAAAAATATATTTCTGGTGACAAAACTGTCATTCCAGCCTTGATTAAAGGTATTGTTTTCAATGCAGTTGCCAAGAGAGGTGATGCTGAAGATTATGAAAAGTTATTCAACATTTACAAAAACCCAATTAATGCTGATGAAAAAATTGCCGCATTAAGATCTTTAGGTAGATTTAACAAGTCTGAATTGATTCAAAGAACTTTAGGTTATCTATTAGATGGTACTGTTCTAAACCAAGATATCTATACACCAATGGTTGGTTTAAGAGCTCACAAAGAAGGTACTATTGCCTTATGGGGTTGGTTACAAAACAACTGGACTGAAATTGTCAAAAGATTACAACCAGGTTCCCCAATCTTAGGCCATGTCTTAAACTTATGTATATCAGGTTTCACTTCCTTCGAAGCCATTGATGAAGTCAACGATTTCTTCAAGGGTAAATCAACTAAAGGGTTTGACCAAAACTTGGCTCAAGCCATTGATAGCATCAAGGCTAAGACCGCATGGGTTAACAGGGACCGTGATGACGTTAGCAAATATTTAACCGAACACAAATACTTAGCCTGAATCGTTCGCTATATATGAAAGCACAAAATACCTTTATAAATGAATATAAGTATAATATCAATTTAACTTCAAATAACGATTTCTCAAATAGCCGTAACTAGTCAATCATCAAATATCTCGAGATTTTCTACTCTATATTTCTCAGTTACATAAACTGAGAAAAAAAAAAAGAAACGACCGATGACGAATACGAGCCGATGATTATACAACCATTATTGATAAATAGTATTATATAAGGTAGTATCTCATGATTATAACTGAATCAAAGACCATATACAAGAAAAAGTGAATGGAATATGACTGTTGATTTGAAATTCATTGAGGACTTTTTATGTGACTTAGCAACTAAGAAAGTTGGTCCGATTATCAAAGCTAAATCTGGTACACAACAAGAATATGATCTGAAAACTGGTTCCAGAAGAGTTGATATTGTCACAGAGATCGATAAACAAGTGGAACGTTTGATTTGGGATTCCTTGAAGGATGAATTTCCTAATTTCCAATTTGTTGGTGAAGAAAGTTACATAAAAGGTGTAACTAAGATAACTAATGAACCAACATTTATAGTAGACCCGATCGATGGTACAACAAATTTTGTTCACGATTTCCCTTACAGTTGTACATCTATGGGATTGACTATAAACAAGGTTCCCGTTGTAGGCGTCATATACAATCCACATCTTGACTTATTAATTTCTTCATCAAAAGGAAATGGTGTTAGAGTTAATGGCAAACCATTTGACCATAAACTTAAACTTGCTTCTATGGGGCCGTTAATATTAAATAAATCCGTTGTGGCCTTACAACCAGGCTCAGCAAGAGAAGGTAATAATTTTAAAACCAAAATGAAGACCTACGAAAATTTATTATCCGCTGATGGTGGTTTTATTCATGGTTTCAGAAATTTGGGCTCGTCTGCCATGAGTTTAGCATACATTGCTATGGGTTATCTGGATTGTTATTGGGATGGTGGATGTTACTCCTGGGATGTATGTGCTGGTTGGTGTATTCTTGAAGAGACCGGAGGTAAGATTGTTGGTGCCAATAACGGTGAATGGGATATTGAAGTAGATAATAGAACATATCTTGCTGTTAGAGGTAGTACAGATGCGACACACATGGACAGAAAGAAATATATTGAAGACTTCTGGTCAAACGTTGAAGGAAAATTAAGTTATGATTAATGACAGTAAATAAATACATCAAATATGTTAATTGATAGATAGATTTTAAATAGATACTTTTTTTTAGAAATAGAGTACCTGTATTTACTTATACAGGTAGAGACAACCATCTTGTCCCCACAGACCAAATACACCAACTAAGGGCATCCAACCTTCACCACCTGCTAGGCTGTCACTTAGTTCAGCTGCTTGTTTTAATCTAGTCTTTTCTAATGGTTTACCAATTGTGAACCCACGAATACAAAGCATACCTTGTCTCTTCTCAATATCTAATTCAGCATTTTCTTCCGTTTTGATTAGCTTTCCTTCTAAACTTGTAGACAATGAGCCAACACAGGTAACGTTTAAGTCTACTGATTGAGGTAGGACTCTATAGTCATAAAAATTTGTTTGTGAAATGGGACCCATAACAATGTACGGACAATATAACTCCAAAACAACCCTAGAACCAAATGCAGTTCTTAGTTCGTTTAATTGAACTGTTGTCAATCTTGAGGTTAGCTGACCATTTTCTAACTTTGGAATTTTATTATTGAATGAAGAAACTGAGTCGTCTCTTACAATAGATTCCATTAAATAAATACATCTAATTGAATTTAGGGATATTATTGGCAATTGTGCCCATTTGCTGAAAATACCTTCACTTAGCAATGCCATAGCAATAGACGACTTAACAGACTGAATAACTGATTTTCTTTTGGAAAGTTGGTTGAACAACTGCAGCAATTTTTTTGGTTTTATTAGCAATTGAGTTGCATCTTTAACCTCATTTAATGTTAAGGATTTCTCATTTAAAAATTTGATGGAACCACCAAGTAACATCACTGAAAATATTTTTGACCAAACTTGCAAATTAAAGTTAGCATCTGAAGATGTGGATGAAACGGCTGCAAGTACATCATTCGAGTTCAATTCATGGCCTGAGGGGAAACTCTTAATAAAAGCGGACATACTACTCACTAAATTCAACTGATTGAAAGCTGTAGTATTTGAATAGCTAGATGTTATGTTTAAAAATGGTTTCAAGTCATCGGAATTGTCAGCTGGAGGATCATATTTGAAAGTGGAATCTAATTCATAACCTTCAATTAATTGATTCCAAGATATAACATTTTTTAAATTCAAATTTGATGGCGCCTCTTTGTCTTCACATACAATTATCAGTTTATACCAACTTTCACTATTATTTAGCATTTTTAATGATTTCCACGAGTCTAACACCAGTATATCTACAGCTTCCAGTCTATGACGGGGAACAGATGCCATAAAATGAGGTAGTATTTCAGATGTTTTATCTTGAATAGACATTATCATGGATGCAATACTCAAAACAAAACCTTGTAAAGTAGATGACGATATTGTGATGCCTACATCTTTATAATCGTTCTTTGCGAAAACAGTTTGAGTCAAATGCTTTGCCATACCATTAATCTCACTTAAAGAATATTTCTTCGAGCCAAACGAAACATAATTGTTTTGCTCAGTTGAATTCTCCATAATGGCATTCCAAACATCCATAAAATTACCATTTCTAATCTTATAACGTAGTGAAAGGCCTAACCCCGTGGTCAATGGGAAACCAGCTGGCACAAGAAAGTTTCTATATAGAGCAGTTTCATTTTGTTTACGCACGGTAGTAATATTTGACTGCTCATTTAGTGCGACATCCGTTAGATCTCTTTTGTAATCCAATATTACCTTAGTTAATAACCAATTTGTTGCTAGATATATTATTATTATAGAGGCGATCAATTTTAACCAAAACGTTATGGCCATGTTTGTATAGATATATTAGTTCCTCGTATGTTCTTTAAAGTGGCAAACAAAACGATAGTTATAGTATCAATTGCCTCTTATATAATAACCGATACAATGATGGATACCTTATTTTCCACACTGCAGATTCAATGTTATAAACGAGGTTAAACGGGCGGAATAAGCGGTACGAACAGAATTGACGTATCTACTCAATTACTAAGTAAAAGGCACTGAGTATACCATAAACATTTAGAAGGACAAAAAGAATAACAAATATGTTATATTCCACTTTATATTTATTAAACTAATCCTAAACTTATATTACTGAAAAATCACTTCAAACGAGGTGCACTTCTTAGTAAAAGTTATCAACTGAAAAAAAAAATTTATAATGATAAAGTGAATTGATTTATTCGAAGATGATGAGTAGACAAGTAAGAATTAGTAGAACAAGTCAGTGAATATATAGAAGATGGCCAAGGATATTGAAATTTCTACTTCAGAATCTAAGTTTATACTGGAGGCCCTAAGACAAAATTATAGATTGGATGGTCGTTCATTTACGGATTTCCGTGATGTTAAAATCGAGTTTGGTGACGAATATGGAGATGTCATGGTAGAGATGGGTGAAACTAAGGTTCATTGTCGGATCAGCAGTCAGATCACCCAACCATACGAAGATAGGCCGTTCGAAGGTTTATTTTTAATATCTACAGAGAGTACGCCAATGGCTGGACCACAATTCGAAAATGGTAATAATACTGGCGAAGATGAAGTCCTCATATCCAGAATTATAGAGAAAGCTGTGAGAAGATCAGGAGCACTAGATATTGAAGGGTTGTGTATCGTTGCCGGCAGTAAATGTTGGGCTGTTAGAGCCAATGTACATTTTTTGAATTGTGATGGTGGTTTTATAGATGCTTCCTGTATTGCTGTCATGGCTGGGTTGATGCATTATAGAAAACCGGATATTACCGTTCATGGAGAGAAAGTTATTATACATCCAATCGATGAAAGAGAACCTGTTCCATTGGGGATTTTACACGTACCGATCTGTGTAACTTTCTCATTTTTCAATCCTCAAGATACAGAGGAAAATATCAAAGGTGAAAATAATTCTGAAATTGTCATCATCGATGCCATATTGAAGGAAGAGTTACTAAGAGACGGTGTTTTAACTGTGACCTTAAATAAAAACAGAGAAGTCGTCCAAGTTTCAAAGGCTGGTGGGTTGCCTATGGATGCGTTGACATTAATGGACTGCTGCCACAAGGCATATGATATCACAGAGAAGATAACGGACCAGATTGTTGAATTAATCAAACAGGACAGCAAGAAGAGAGAAAAGTACGCAGCTATCCTAAGTTCAGAGAACAGCCGTTAATGAAAAAACTGCATATAACACACTCCTCCTACCCCCCATGTACACTTAGCATCACATATAATTTTATAATTTCAAATATACAGCCAAAATACTCACACTCTTAAATAATCTGCCTCGCGTTCATTGCTTTTCCGACCACTGATTTACTAAGCAAGAAAAAGCTAAATAAGATCTTGAATTCCTCTAAATGCACGAAGAAATCACTTGAAATTTTATGGTGCCTCGAGGATTATCAAGTCAAATGGTTGTTTCTTGATAATGCCACGGGATTTTTTGTAGGCTGTACACCGTTATTTTTAGATCTTGGTAAAGTATTGCCCTTGATAACTTTCATATGCACGTCATGCGGGACAAACAATATTATTTTGTTGCGTGATTATTCTATATATATATATATCTACAAAAGTTTACATTTGTTTATCACATGCACATAAAAGAACTTATTATATTAACTGGAACATTCAACAACCATATTACCAGAAATAACAATGACAAATCCAATTGATCAAAAGATGCCAGTCCATGAAATTGACGTCGACGTCTGTTTATTCGATTTAGATGGTACTATCGTCAGTACTACAGTTGCTGCAGAAAATGCTTGGAGGAAACTATGTAAGGAATTCAATGTTGACCCAGAAGAGCTATTCAAGGTCTCTCATGGTTCCAGAACAACAGAGATGCTAAAGAGATTCTTCCCTACTTTAGATAATACCGATAACAAAGGTGTCCATCGTTTAGAATCAGATATGGCTGATAACTATTTAGACACTGTTACTCTTGTGCCTGGTGCCAGAGATTTATTATTGGCTTTAGATAAAGATACTTCCTCGAGCACTAATTACAAAAATGATTTGAAAAAAAGGAAATGGGCCATTGTTACTTCTGGTTCCCCATACCTAGCGTTCTCTTGGTTTACTACAATTTTAAAGGATGTCGGTAGACCAGACGTCTTTATCACCGCATTTGATGTATTCGTTGGTAAACCAGACCCAGAAGGTTACGCAAAGGCCCGTGATGAACTTTCTAAAGTATGGGATTACAAGATCCCTTGCAGATCTGTTGTTTTTGAAGATGCCCCTGTAGGTATCGAAGCTGGTAAGAGAATGGGTGCAATTACTATTGGTATTACTTCTTCATATGATAAGAAGGTCTTATTCGATGCTGGGGCAGATTATGTTGTTGAAGACTTGACTCACGTTACCGTTGTGAAGAATACAGAAAATAATGGTATTACTTTAAAGATCACTAATCCAGTTAATAAGGATTAATTAATTAAAAGAAATTGAATATATACCATTTTTACATAGCAAAGAATATAAAAAAAAATAGTTTTCCGTCTTTTTTGTTACCACACATCTTCTTGGTATTTCCCGGAAGTTTTGAACATCTTAACCATCTCAGTAGCTTCATCTTCAGTGATAGTCATACCTCTAGATATAATACCAACCAAGGTACGGTGAACATCCTGTGCCATACCCTTAGCATCACCACAAACATAAATAAATGCGCCTTCTCTTAACAATGACATGACTTGCGTTTCTTGTTCCTTTAATAAATCTTGAACATAAACTTTCTGCTGTTTCCTAGAGAATGCAACAAAGAGTTCTAATGCACCATTCATTGCTTTTGAATAAGCTGGCCATTCTTCTCTGTAAAGATAATCATCATCGTTTCTACAACCGTAAAATAATAAATGTTTACCTAGTTCAGTATCTTGTTTGGATAAAAATGCAACACGTTCTCTAACGAACCCACGGAATGGTGCAATACCCGTACCAGGACCAATCATAATAACAGGTGTCTTTGGATTTGTTGGTAATTTGAAAGTTGAACGACGAACATGAATGGGTAATTTAAATTTGTCAAACAAATTACGTGGACCATTTAAGTCGAATGAAATATTCATATCATTAGCTTGACCGTTTTGTTCCAATTGAATGTTTCTAATTAAATTTGTGGCAACACCATAAACATGTGTACCATTGTCAATCTCAATGTCTTCAACGATTGATGTAGTATGAATCGTTTGCTTCTCGGATAAGGATGATGATGAAATTGAATAGTAACGTGGTTTCATAACTGGGATGGTTTCAATTAAGAATTCAATTGGGACAGTTTTCCATGGTTCACCATTACTCAAGAATAACATTGCGTCCGCAATATTGAAAAATTTAGAATGAATTTCAATGGCAAATAAATCTTTATCCTTTGATAACTCAGTTAATTTCTCTTTGATGGAATCATTTGGAGCAAATTGAACCAATAAACTGAAAAGTTGTCTTGATATTGGACCGGTAATTTCCAAGTAATGTCTCACAACTGCTCCGATAGTAGTTGGGCATGGGAATGGCAACTCTACAGTAGAATCTAATGGTGATAAAGTAAAAATCTCATCTTCATCTAAATTGAAGACTTTTAAAAATTGTGAAACCTTTTCATTACAATTTGATGGCCAAATAGCTAAATGATCACCGGTAGAATATTTTAGATTTGATCCAGAAATATCAAATTCAGAGTGAATACAACTACGACCAGATTTGTCACTAAACAACTCTTTTGAGGAGATAATTGGGGCCACATATGGAAATGATATATCAAATGGACCTACTTGCCTATCCTGCTCACTTGAATAAGGTAATTTATTGCATGGTAAATACTGTTTACAAGGTTCACCCATTGAAATAGTATCCATGTCAACTTCACCACCTGTGACGATATCGTACTTGAACGAAGGTTCATAAACTTGTTCATGTTCGTGTAATTGTAAGACTTCTTTGATATCATCAACAACAGATTCTTTCCAAGCCATATAATCTTCATCTGTTGTGGCGGCACCATCATCACCTTCACCAAATTTACCTACAAGCTTAGCGCCTCCAACTGTGGTCAAATACTTCAAAGTCTTCTTAGCGGCACCATTATAAAATTCATAAGTTGAGTTTCCCAATCCAAATAAAGTGAACTTCAAATTTGACAATTGGTTATCTTCCAAAGACAAAAGGTAATCTTCAAAGGGAACAGCAGCATCTGGGAAATCACCTTCCCCATACGTTGACATAAAAATTGAAACAACAACGTTACGAGGTAACTCATTAAGGGACTCAAAATCAAAATGTTCTAAATCTGCACACATCACATTCAATGAGAACTTACCCATCAATTCCTTTGCGAATTTTTTGGCATAGTCCTCTGCAGTACCAGTTTGAGAACCATAAAAGACGACATAGTTTTTATTGTTCTCCTTTAACACGGTAGCGACATCTCTTGAACCAGAATTAGAAGTAGCAGAGATAGCATCGTTAGCGGAAGATGAGAATAACTCGCTGATAGCGGATCTATTGAAGTAAGCTAGTAGGAAAACTACAAAGATCGAAAGGATTATAAAATCGAGGGAGTCCATATTAGAAGATACGGTAGTTGGTTTGTTAACGATTCGTGACAGGAAATGGAGTAACCTACCTTGGTTTTATTCAGTCTCTTATCTTGCTCTTTATATTTTGCACCTTCAAAGTGCTTTTTGTTGAATTGCAATTCACGCGCAATAATTTTTCACTATAAAGAAGAATAAGAGGAAGTAGGATATCAACTAGTACAAAGTGAAGTCTGTAAACACTGTATCACAATGCCCAGAACTGCGTATGTATGAGGTTGCATTATCCTTTTGCAAGGGATTTAAAAGACAGAATGACTAACTCCGTTGTAGTGTAATCTTTGTGGAGAAAGCAACGCCGACTACACTCATCGACTTTAAGGATGCTCTGTCAAATACACTGCTGTCTGTTGAAGAAACCTGGTCACTTGAGTTCAAGACATATAGAACACAGATCAAGAGTTACACACACTCAAAACTAATCTACACACTCCACTTCTCCCACCATGATAATTACACTGTAATGATCAAAAGCGACATGGGGATTCTTTTCGGTTCTGATTCAGATAACCCACAGGTCCAGAGACTCACTGAGAATGGTTGTAGTACAGGTCTACCAGAATCACTTGACACGCTTATTGTGAACAAGCTGTCGAATATGTGGGATCAAAGACAAGTATTGAAAGGTGATGCCGGAGAGAGTTTCAGAACCACCGATGCTATAATCAGAGTGGTTAACCTATTCTCCTCTACCGGGTTCAAGGGACTCGCAATTGAGATTGAAGATATAGAGCAAGATGATACCGAAACAGAGCCATTCGAGAGTAAAATAGAGAACGTGAGAGATCTGTTAAAGGGCATTGGAATTGTCGATTATCAGCTGTCAACAGACAATCTGGACAACGAAGTCCGTACCGATAACGACGATAAGGCAGGTCCAAACTATCTCTGTAGTATGGCATACCAGTACGTCAGAGTACTGGAATACTGACACGAACTTATATCTGGTATATATTCATATATAATTTTTAATAAGTGTTGCATAAATTTTCTTTCAGTTAAATTTTCGTTTCTCGTTGCAAAAAAGCAGCACCGAAAATCGAAACGAAACGACCGGATGAATATAACATAAAACTGATACTTTTATTGCAAGTTATGTACTCTGTTTGTATCTGTTAAATCAGTATTCTTGTTGGGTAAATCATATTAAGATTGAATCTGTTACACACACACTTATCACACACTTACACATTATGGTATGGTTCTAGCTTTTTATAAGATTCCGGGAAGCATTAGGGCACCCTAATATCATTACATTTAAATTACTTTACTAACATTATCCACAGTCTCAACAAAACGGTATTGCCACTCTATTGAAAGCTGAAAAGGAAGCTCATGAAATTGTTTCCAAGGCCAGAAAATACAGACAGGATAAATTGAAGCAAGCAAAGCTTGATGCAGCCAAGGAAATCGACGCTTACAAATTAAAGAAAGACCAAGAATTGAAGGATTTTGAATCCAAAAATGTTGGTAACGTTGCTGAATTGGAAAAAACTGCTGAACAACAAATTCAAGGTGAATTAGAAGACATTAAGAAAATCTCTAAGCAAAAAACTGACACTGTCGTCAAAATGTTGATTGATGCTGTCACTAAGCCAATCCCAGAAATGCACGTAAATGCTATGTGAGATTCAGTAAGACTATAGCACACACCTTAACCCATTCGTTTTTATAATATATTACATATAGGGAAATGTACAGATATATAGACACCAAAAAAAAAAATATTAGTTTTTCATAAGCAGATATATATATATTATAAATAAAGTACTATCCAGTTGTATTTCCATAGTATATAATCTTCTATCTTTTGGATTCAGAACTGGAGATATCGATTTGTAAAATGAACGACAAAATTTCTTGGAATCGTTATTTGCGGTGAACAATTCGGTGAACTTATTGTAACAGAATAGAGTTCTTGAAGATACTTTGCTCGTTTAAATTTCGTTTACGAAATCTTATAAATATAAATACATAATCATAGTTTTAGAGATCTGTCTCTTCTTTTTGGTCGAAACATATCCCCTACCTCAGGATGTCTAACGTATACCTCAATTCTGAGATGTTAAAACAACTTAATTCCACTGTGAACGACCATGTCACAGAATGGTTCAAGAAAAATTACGCCGATTTTAAGAACCAAGATCAATTACTGCTAAATTCACATCCTAAATTATTAGCCATCTTCACCCTCATAGCATCTATATTCACTTTCTACATTTTTTATAAACTACTATTCGCATCTTCATATGGTTCTTTAAATTATCCTGCGCAAAAACCTGTTAAATTCTCTTTGCCAATACCAGAAGCTGCTTCCCCTAATTGGAAATCTAAACGGTTGGTACCACCATCGATTAAGGATCCATCAGATCCGACTATGATACAATGCTATTGTCCTTCTACCGGTCAATTATTAGGGTCTTTTAAATCTAAGACGTCGCAAGAAATTGATGAAATGGTTAAACGTGCTGAAACAGCTCAAAAAGAGTTTGCCAAAGCATCCATTCAAAGGAGATTACGTATTTTGACCTCTTTAAGGGATTATATCCTGTCGAATCAGGAATTGATTGCAAGAGTCGCCTGTCGTGATTCTGGTAAAACTATGCTCGATGCCTCCATGGGGGAAATTCTTGTCACTCTAGAGAAGTTGGCATGGATTATTGAACATGGCCCAATGGTTTTACAACCTTCCAAACGTCCTGGTCCAAGAAATTTTTTCATGAAATGGTATAAAGGTGCTGAGGTAAGATATGAACCGCTAGGTGTGGTATCTTCAATCGTTTCCTGGAATTACCCATTTCATAATTTATTAGGTCCAATTATTGCTGCTTTATTTACTGGTAATGCCATTATTATGAAATGTTCCGAACAAGTTGTTTGGTCCTCTGAATTTTTCACTCAATTAGTTAAAGAATGTTTAAAAAATTGTAACGAGAATGAAGATTTAGTTCAATTATGTTATTGTTTACCTCCAACAATCAATGATGATGCAGCTAATCATTTTACTAGTCACTCTGGTTTGAAACACATTACATTTATTGGTTCTCAGCCTATTGCTCATCATATTCTTAAGTGTGCAGCTGTGTCCTTGACACCAGTTGTCGTTGAATTAGGTGGTAAGGATGCATTTATTGTTCTTGACTCTGTTAAAAACTTGAAAGCATTATCTTCAATTATAATGAGAGGTACGTTTCAATCTGCAGGACAAAATTGTATTGGTATCGAAAGAGTCATTGTCTCTTCTAAAAATTATGACCAATTAGTCTCAATTCTAGAAAAAAGACTAACAGAAGAACCTCTAAGATTAGGTTCAGATATTGATCAATTAGATGGTGTTGACATGGGTGCAATGATTTCTGATAACAGATTTGACGAATTAGAATCATTAGTTAAAGATGCTGTATCAAAAGGTGCAAGGCTATTATCTGGTGGATCCCGTTACTCGCATCCAACTTATCCACAAGGTCATTATTTCCAACCAACTTTATTAGTGGACGTTACTCCTGAAATGAATATAGCTCAAAATGAAGTCTTTGGCCCAATATTAGTAATGATGAAGGCTAAAGATACGAACGATTGTATCAGATTAGCTAATTCTGCACCATTTGGGTTAGGTGGATCTGTATTTGGTACAGATTATAATGAATGTAATAATGTAGCAAATAGTCTAAAGACTGGTAATGTTGCAATCAACGATTTCGCTACTTTTTATGTCTGTCAATTACCTTTTGGTGGTATTAATGGATCAGGTTATGGTAAATTTGGTGGTGAAGAAGGGTTATTAGGTTTATGTAATGCAAAGAGTGTTTGCTATGACACATTACCATTTGTTTCAACTCAAATTCCACCACAATTAGATTACCCAATTAATAACTCCAATCAAAAAGCTTGGAATTTTGTTAAAGCATTTATCACTGGGGCTTACACGCCTTCCGTTTGGCAAAGAATCAAATCTTTACTCTCTTTAGCTAAATCATAAAAAATATACCTTTAGAGAGAATATATGTATAGATTATTTACATGTATATATTGAAAGAAAAATATTACCAATGAACTTCATCAATTCAGAATTGACTTTTCAACTTGTTTAAATTGATCTTGTAATTTGTTAACGTAATCCTTGTGTATGGTTTCCAAAGTCTTTGTAACTTTCACCACTTCATCATCTTTCTTGTTGAATCCCTTCAGTTTATTCAAAATATCTCTTCTGATAAAACCTAGGGAATGTTTAAAAGTAACAGAATTTTTAAAGTCTTCCATATTTTTTTTCAGCTCTTTGCATAATTCTAATCGAGACTCTCTTGTTGGGGGAAGTAATGAAATTTTTAACTGTTGATCATTATTACTTACTCTTTCAGGGCTTAAATTTAGATTTGCACCAAGGATAGCGCTAATTACATTTTTAGTCTCTTTAGGGTCAAAAACAGTTACCAGTAATGAATTTTTACCTTTCATTGTAGTAGTTGCAATATCAGTAAATTTGGAACCGTTAATCAATTTCAGTTCATCAAAAATATGAGGATTAGTTTTACCTTGCTTAGCTTCATTAAGTCTTTTTTTGTGTAATTCAAGTGTTTGTGTGTATCTATCTGTAGCTTCCTTGATGTATTTCTTAACGTCTACGATTTCTACAACTGAATCATCTTCCGCAACTTTACCATGAGGTGGTTTTTTCTTTAAAAGTGCTGTAGAAAAGTGGAATTGTCGACGATATACAATTGAACTCGATGGTCTGAATATTAGCTTTAACATGGTTGTTTTATTTTGCCAGTCACCCTTGTTAACCTCTCAGTTTACTTTCACTATATCTTTTTTTTTTTTTTAAAATTTAATTTTTTCGAGATATATATGAATATATATAGACAATGTTTTTTTAGTTAGAATATAAATAATTTTTTACATAAATATGAGATTTAGTCGTAATTTGATGGATATTTATAACCAGTCAAATCATAGAAATTTTCCTTGATGTTTCTTGTTGAGACAAATCTGTTTAAAATATTACCACTCCCGGCTTTATCATTAGTACCACTCATTCTTGCACCACCGAACCATTGTTGAGCAACGACTGCGCCGGTACATTTGTCGTTGATGTAGAAATTACCAGAACTGAATTTTAATAAATCGTTGGCGACCTGAATTGCTTCGCGATCTTTAGCAAAAATGGAACCAGTCAAACCGTACATCGATGTATTATCAATTAGTTGACAAACTTGAGTGAATTCGTTGTCTGGATACTCATAAACAGTTAAGATTGGTCCAAAAAATTCAGTAGATAAAAATTTATGGTTTGGATCTTTACATTTGATAATTGTTGGATTAATGAAATAACCTTTAGAGTCATCATAGTTACCACCATAAATTATTTCTAAATCTGGATCATTTTTGGCTTCTTCAATTACTTTGACTAATTTTTGGTAACTGTGTTTATGAATCACAGGACCAATAAAACCATGTAAATCACCACCACTTAGTTGACTAGCAGCGACATTCATCGGAGTGAATTTTGATTCCTTTTCAGTTAAGATACCAACCATATCGGTTAAAAATTCCTTGGATTTTGACATTGGTAAATATAAACGTGATGCTGCTGAACATTTTTGGCCTTGAAATTCAAAAGCACCTCTAATGGTATTAAAGATAGCATTTGGTAAATTTGCACTATTATGAACCAAATGAAAATTTTTACCACCTGTTTCACCAACAATTCTTGGATAATCTCTATATTTGCCATTAATTAAATTTGTTTGAATTTTACCATATAGAGATTTGAAGATTTGGGTTGAACCAGTATAATGTAATGCAGCAAATGTTTTATCATTAACAACTTCATTAGTGACAAATTCTGGATCACCAGGAACAAAATTAATGACCCCAGAAGGTAAACCTGCCTCTTCTAAAACTGTATATAACAAGTAATTTGACAAAGCGGCGTATTGAGAAGGTTTCCAAATAACGGTATTACCCATTAAAGCAGGGGCACCAACTAAATTACCAGCAATTGCGGTAAAATTGAATGGGGAAACTGCGTAAACAAAACCTTCCAGAGGTCTATATTCAACAGAATTCCAGTTGCCAGGAGCAGAATTTGTTGGTTGTTGGTTGTAAAGTTCCTGTGCATATTTAACATTGAATCTGAAAAAATCAGATAATTCAGCAACACAGTCAATTTCTGCTTGATAAACATTTTTACCTTGACCTAACATACAAGCAGCAAGCATATCATGACGATATTTAGTTGAAATCAAATCTGCTGCTTTGAGAAAGATAGCGGCTCTATCGTAAAATGGCAGGGAGTACCAATTTTTCTTGGCATCATTTGAAGCTTGAATTGCATCATGAATATTTTTTTTAGTTGCTTGTGAAATATTGGCCAGTACTTGTTTATTATTTGATGGATTTAATTGTTTAATGGTGTCATTATTGTTATAGATACGTTGACCATTAATCACCAAAGGAATCTCCAAAGCAGTATTATTAAATTTCAATAACGAAGCACGCAACAAATCCCAATCCTTGGCATTTGTAGTGGAGTCAAATGATTTAACTGGTTCATTTGCAATAGTAGGAGGAACTTTTATATGTGATAACTGAGACATGGCTCTTTTCAGTGGGTATTTCCTTAACAGGGAAGATCTGGACGACGACAGTAACATTGTTTAGGGTCTTATATATATAGGCTTTGTTGGTATTTTAGGGGAAACCGTCTTTTCCTCTTTGCTAATCTTCTTCATTTTGAATCCTTTTATATATATTACAATAAAATGGGGATTCAATTTCGAAGCGAAAAAACAACGGAGTTGGCTTTCCGGAATATAATATGTATTAAAAGACTATTTAGAAGTAAGTAGTTTAGTGTTGTTCTTGTTGATGTTATCGTTGATGTTATCGTCTGTTGTTAGTGATTGGTCTCCGTAGTATGATTTGGCTCTGAGAAATCCCAGAACAAAATTGGTTGAGAATGACCAGATAAGTAAACCGATAATAATTAAAAGTATGGCTTTGTAACCAATCGGTTCAACGAATGAGTTGATGAGGTTACCCAGGAGATTCATCATCAGTAGAGATCTACTACTGAATATCAATTCGTTATCTCTATTCATGCAATCGAACCAACGCTGACAATCGTTGGTTAATGCTGGAAGTTTATAATTTTGTTGACAATCGTTTATAAGGTATTGTCTTTGACATTGTGTAGATTCATTGATCAGTTGCGTTTGGTCTTTATACCATAGCGAATTTAAATCTGATTTGATGATCTTGATTATATAAATTAGTATTATTGTCACCGTGAGTGAATTTGAAATGAATTGTAAATATGACACGGAATTGTACAGGAATTTGAATGCAGGTGTTGACTTTGATGACCATGGTTTGGGTAAATCCTGTTGCTCTGTTGGTGTATTGTTGCCGTAATAGTAATTGTTGTTATTGTTTATAGAGACGTGGATTGGATTATTCTTGGCTTTTGATTTTAATTCATCTTTAACCGTATTGAGTAAATCCGGTTCAGGAACCGTAGCAGCTGCAATACCCAGCTGAGTAGGCGATAACAAGGATTTTAGCACAGAAGGGTTATCCTCCGGTACTACTTCAGGCACCACGTCTGGGACTACCTCCGGCTCTTCCTCTTCTTCTTGTGGAACAGATATCATGTCGATATCGGAACTACTCAACATATCGATATCCTCATCTGCTTCCACCACACTTAGATTATTCCTCAACGGCGAGGGATTGCTGGGAGAATGTGGCATGAATCTATTAATCACATTTGGCGGGAGATATGAATACTCGTCCTGGTCATTCAATGACAGATTCAGCAGACCTGTGAAATCACCCTCGTGCTCCTGCCCATGGTCCTCTATAGATAACTCCTGAAACTCCTCCATATACCGCTTCTCTTCTTTTACTCTTTGCCCTTCTTCTTCCAAAATATATATATATATAAGTATTCAAACCGAATCTTTCAGTAGAAATCAAATATAACAACTATATCAAACAACCGTTGAGAATGACCAAGACACAACCCTGGCTTTCGTATTACTCCACGGAAAACAGTAAACCCTTAGCAGACAGACCACTAATCAACTGACTATCAACCTTAATCCCTCTTCCTCTTCCTCTTCTTCTATTTCTGCTTTACTAATCAATAGAACTTCCAAAGCAACACAAAAATTTTTCAGTTTCCTGCGCGATTTTACTGCGTTCCTTCAGAATTGCCGCATCCGGAACAGAAAAAACTGATTATATAAAGAATATAAAACACATGGAAAGAGATGTTAAAGCACTGTTGATCAGTCAGACGACCAGTTGAAAAGCCAACCAACGCAACCCTGTCGCCATGAATAATACGGTATTGGACTATGATGTTCCTCCTACTATAACCCTCTCGTTGAAACCAACCCTTATTGAGGGTATTCCAGATGGTATCACTGCAGTTATCTCCCCCGTGGTTGCGTATTGGTTGTTTTCGTTATTCTTTCATGTCATCGATACTTTCAAATTAGCTGAGTACTATAGAATTCATCCTGCTGAAGAGGTCGACAAGAGAAACAAGACATCAAGAATCGAATGTTTAAGAGAAGTTTTGCTACAACACGTTATTCAATCTTTGTTTGGTTATGTGGCTTATAAATTCGATCCTATTCCAATGACTGGTTACGAACAAAACGAAATGTGGCACTTACATAGAAAATTACCTTTCTTATCTGAGTCCATGGTTTCTTTCGTTTACCACTATGGTATCTCTGCTTTGAAATTATTTTTCGGTTTCATGTTCATTGATACCTGGCAATATTGGTTACATCGTTTAATGCATTTAAACAAGAATTTATACAAACGTTTCCATTCCGTTCATCATTCCCTTTACGTTCCTTACGCTTATGGTGCCTTATATAACCATCCAGTCGAAGGTTTCCTGTTAGATACTTTGGGTACCGGTATTGCAATGATTTTAACTAGCTTAACCCCACGTGAACAAATCATCTTATTTGTCTTCGCTACCATGAAGACTATCGATGATCATTGTGGTTATGTCTTGCCTTTAGATCCATTCCAATTATTCTTCCCAAATAATGCTGTTTATCACGATATTCATCATCAACCTTGGGGTATCAAGAGTAACTTCGCCCAACCCTTTTTCACTTATTGGGATCAATTATTAGGTACCAAATTTGTCGCTATGGATAAGGAATTTGTTAGAGGTAAGAAAGTCGATATTGCTGAATACAAGAAATTCTTAAACCATAGGGGTGAAGAAAGAGCTGAAAAATTAAAAGGTTTCAGGGAAAATGATGTTAAGATTAATGAATTAAAGAAAAAAGAGCAGTAAATAGGTTTTTTATATGTATACTGTTTTTATATTATAAGCGTTATATTTATTATATGTTATGAAAAAAAAAAAAAAAAAAATTTTTTCTTTAGTGAATTATCTCGAACTGACATAACCAACAGATGAATACCTATATCAGACCTATAACGGACAATTCCAGCATTGAAATAACCCCTGAACCTATTTTTGTAATTAAATCAAAAGTCCTCTCACCGAAATCATCCAAACTTTTCATTAACTTATGTCATTCCAATGAAATACCAAACCCAATTTCACCATTTAATTCATCCACTACGTACAATGAAATAATGAATAATCAATGGGAAATACCCATAGTCACATCTCCTGCAAGGGTAGACATAGATAAAAAGGGTGGCAACTGTATTGTGTACGACTGTATCATAAACTCGAGCCTTGTCCCTACAATACTAAATATAAATAATTGGAATTTAAAAGATATTCTGGTTGAATGGTGTATCGAAAGTGTAGAGATTAGAGATAATTGTGTTATTGATAGAGATTCCATAAAATTTCCTAAATTAAAATATAAAGGTTCTCAAATTGTACCGTTAGAGATTAGAAATAATGAGGATAATGAAGATATTAAAGTTAATGATTTCCTACAAATGAAAAGAGATCTGATTGATAAACAGGATATGGAAAATGATGGTTTGAAAGAATTGTTTCCAAAGGAACCCAAAAAAACTGGCATTATTGAAGATATATCTGATACATGGCAAAGAAAGAGCTCTTCGTCACCATCGACACCTCAATTAAGGAAAGATCTTGTCTTTGACGTTAAGATGAGGAAAACTAATGATACATCCAAGTATAAACTACGAATTGAAATCAGTTCGGAAATTCAATCATCATTGGATTTAAATTTATCATATAACTCAAAACAAAATAATTTATTACTGAAAAATTTAAATTTAAATTTATTTAAGGAGAAAACACTGGTACTTCCGTTGCCAAATTTTGTCATTGAGGATAAATTAAATATAAAAGATTTTAAAATATTTTTCATAAAGAGGAATAGGACATTATATATTTTTATATAGTTGAAAATTGAAGATCATACAGGAGTGAAAGCTAAATTTTCCCTACTTGCAATATAACAATTTTCAGAATTTGCATATAAACTGCCCTCATTTGATGATCCAGTATCTAAATTTTCTTCATGATGATGAACTGTCGTTGTAGTTGCGGTGGCTGTAACATTATTACTCATACCGTAACCCAAAATATCTTGGATACTTTTCTCTTTTGTGATGTTCCCTTTAATTTTATTTAATTCGGTACTAGTATAATTACATCTAGCTCTACCAACCGTCTTTACTGGGTAAGATGGATCTAATTCTCCATTAGACAATCTTTTACCAATTTTTAAATTAACACAATCTAATTCATGAAAGCTATCTTCGACATCAATAATTCCTGATGCTGGTAAACCACCAGCAATATCAGTAAAACTGGTAACACTTTCTGATTCAGAAACATACGGACTATTATCCTTCTCATTAATCATGTTATCATAAATATCTTTATCGATGATAATAGAACCTTTGGTTACAAGACCATGCAATAACCAAAATTGTCTATCTTCCAACCTTTGTTCATCGTCCGTTGCTAAAAATTTGGTGTGTAATGGAATATTAGTTTTTTGTAAATCAAGAAATTCTTTGGTATTATCTATCATCAAATCTGGTTGTGGAATGATTCTCTCCATATAATTCATTACTTTCAATATATTTGAAGGTTGATCACTTTTCATTACAATTGTATGTACACCAGCTTTTGTAGCTAAATCAGCCGCAATAATTTTAGTTCTCATACCACCAGTCCCAACATCACTACCAGAACCACTAGAAGTGTCAACACCTTTTAACATACTATCATCATTCAAATCAACTGTTAAAATTGGTTTAGCATCAGGATTTCTTGATGGATCATCGGTATAAAGGCAATCCACATCCGTTAACAAGAATAAATAATCTGCTTCAATTAAAGCAGCAGTAACACCACTTAACGTATCATTATCACCAAATTCAATCTCACTTATAGAGAGAGTATCATTTTCATTAACAATAGGCGTAACACCCATCTTTAATAACTCTAAAATGGTATTCTTGGCATTTTTAAATTGTTTCCAATCTAAGATATCATTTCTTGTAATTAAAATTTGTGCAATTTCATTATTATACTCTTGAAATAACATATCCCACTTACCAATCAACCTTCCTTGACCAATTGCCGCAATAGCTTGGATCTCCGTGATTGCCTTGGGTCTTTTCTTTAAATTCATCACATTAAGTCCCATAGCAATCCCACCACTAGAGACAATAACAATCTTATGACCCAATTTTTTCATTGCCGTTACAGTCTCCACAAGCTTCGACATAGTCGACAGTTTCGGTTCCTTAGTGTTCGCATCTACTAAAGAAGACGAACCTAACTTGATAACAATAGTCTTAGCAGCAGTAACCATGATTTATAATCGCTTACCCACACCTGGATCTCAGTTATACACTTGAATATAAAACCCATTTACTTGCTTATATATAAAAATATTTTTCACTGTTATTGTGTGCACGATGTCCAATAAAATATACGTCATTTTTCACCCCCCCGCGCCGTTTTTGTGGAAAATGAAAATCTTTCAGACAGAAAGGGAAAGTAAGACAGAGGAAGGAACTACGACGTTCAGGGCAGTAGCTACTCTGTTGAAGTTCCCCGTTGTGACTCCGAGGGAGTCTGAGGGAGTGATTAGTGTCTGGAGCAATTGGGATCGTTTATTAGAGTCTATAAGAATTGCTTCAGTGGTGGCATGTGCTATGCTGGTACAATGAACTATCGTTGGCAGAGTGAGGTTGTAGAAACCATTACGGTTGACGATGGCAGTTTCTTCGTTCTTGTTGGTTAACATGTAACGGAGTAAAATAGTGAGTCTTGTTATGGTATGAATAACAGTAACGTTCTTGGGATCTTTATGGTAGCGATAATCATGGAGGTAAACAAGTATTCTGATCAATACTTCTTTTATTTCGTTACTGAGTTCTGTGAGATTGTCTTTCAATGTTGTTTCAATGTTGTCATTCTTGCAACGTTCATGTAACGAAAATAACGCTAGACAGATGTTATCGATGATTTCAAATCGCTTTTCACATGCTAGAAAATCGTGTACGTCGTTTGTAATTGTTTGCTGATATTGTTTTATTAAAATAGTTTCAATAAGATTGAAAAATTTAATCAATTGTTTGGAAAATTGTGTGGAGTCATTAATATTTTCGTAATGGAGTAAAATATAATAATTAATGAAAATTAGAAATTTATAATATATCTGTTCTTCTTTCATTGATTGAATGACATTACTACTATAATAGTAATCATAACTGTTGATCTTATTGTGATAAGTAGTCGTTAATTCATTTTGTAAACTATTCAGTCTTTCGATGGTGACATCTCCACTAGTGAAATTTCTTAATAATTTTATTTCAATCTGGGCTAATTCTACATCTTTATATGAGATAATATTCTCACTGATAGCGTCATTGATATTTATTAAATTTGGAAATTTGCCATTGAAAAGATTTCGATGAATGTAGTTTATCATTGTAATACGTTTAACATCTCTTGCGATACTGTTTGGGTAATATTGCATTAAATATATATCTTCGTCAAATTCACATGATTCGTTTAAGTTAATGTTACCATCGTGGAAAAGAAATTTCCATAATGTGACAAAGTTTAATATGCTAACATTATCCCTTACAACAACGGGATCTCTAATTGCAAACAAAATATTCTTAATTAACGTTAAATTTTCTTTTAATGTTACAATCCCACCTTTATAATCGTCTAATAATACCTCGTTTGAATTTTTTTTGCTTGTAAGAAGGATGACTATTATTAATATACCAAATTTGGCTAAATTCACAAAATATGATTCATTAGTATCTTCAAATGATATATGTTGCATTTCAGTAGCTATTGTGGTTAGCCAATCAATGTTAACTAACGGATGGAGATATTCCACTAAGGACGGTAACTCTGTCTTCAAATAATATAAACTTGAATTAATAATTTTTTCATTTGGTACAATTAACGGAACAAGTGGTTTTATAAAAGTTTCATTTAATTGAGATGCTTTATATTGGTATAATTTTTCTCTAAAATTCGCTTTCATCAAATCAGTTAATTTGAAATAAAATTTTAGTAAATACTCATCATTGGTTATTAACAAAGATTCATTAAAGATTGAATCAGGATTTTTCCCTTTAGTGAAAAAATTAATACCGTTACTATCGCTGTTCTTGTTTAATCTCTCTATATTAAATGGTTGAGATTGTATAACACTCGGTATATTCGATAAAGACTCCTCGACGATCGTTTGTCCTTTCTTGTCTTCCTCATATTCTTGTTCCTCTCTCTTCTTTACATATGCCAATCTTTTTCTTCTTCTATAATTTCCTAGTTCCAGAAACCTCGATTTTAAGAATTCCATCTCTTTCAAAAGAATTTCTTCCTGAGTATAAACAGAAGCCAATATATTAAACTCGGCAGGTTCCTGCAAATAGTCAAATTCACCATTTCCATAATTGAATTGTTCATAATATGTGTCCATAATTTTATTCTGTTTTAGTAATTGCTGACGAGTATTAAAATCTCCAATCTGTTCTATTGATATCATCATTTCTTGTGGAGCCAGAGTTGTCTTGGAGTGTTTCACTGGACGTACAACTGTGGGATTCAAATGATTTGTGTCTTCTATAGGTACCTTAACAGGAATTGGCATCGTTACGGGTAATTGCTTAGAAATTGGAATCGCAGCTGCTACTGGTGGTGATATTGTCGTACTAGTTGGTTGAAATTTTTGAAACTGATGCATTTGTAATTGTTTTAATTGTTCCTGTCTCTGAATAGGCAACGGGGACATAGCAATTTTCTTATTTATATCAGCAGAATTGGCCCCATTGACATTAAATACTTGACCTTGCGCATATCCAACACCATTTACGATAGCTTCAGGGTACAAACAGTCCAATTTATGCGTCTTAAGACAGTTTCCACATATGGGTCGAACACGATCACATCCGATCTTTCTCTTACGACATTGACGACAAGCAGGAGGCTTTTTCTGTTTCCTTGGTGGTTTCGTTGGTATATTCATAATAGCGACGATCTCGATCTAATCTTAAAAAGCGGCGTTTGAAATAAGTTCGACTCCGAACAAAATTGAAATATCAATAAAGTAACTACTAATGACCGTCCTTGATGGATCAAATCTGAATTATAAACCTGAATATCGACCCTTTTACTCTCCTATTAACAGTAAACAACTTCTTCTTCTTGTTCAACTTTGAAAAATTCATAGAAAAAAATCGTTAAGAAGTACGGGAGGGTAATACGGATATTCAAATATTATTATACTGTATATAATAAACTATTTAGAATGAGCCTTGGCCTTTGCAGCTGCTCTGACTCTGGCAATCGCCTTCTTGTTTGGATTCAACTCACCTGTAGCGGTGATTCTGACATCCTGAGTTGGTTTGTCTCTGCTGTTCGTGGCGACATCTGAAATGTACTCTAGCACGTCGAATCCTTCAAGAACATCCCCGAAGACAACATGCTTACCATCTAACCATGGACATTTCACTGTTGTAATAAAAAATTGAGAACCGTTCGTGTCCCTACCAGCGTTTGCCATTGAAAGTCTACCTGGCTTATCGTGTTTTAAGGTGAAATTTTCATCAGGAAAGGATCTTCCATAGATGGATTTACCACCAACACCAGTACCGTGAGTAAAATCACCACCTTGAATCATGAAATCCTTGATAACACGATGGAAAATGGAATCAACGTATCCCATCTTTGGGTCCTTAGAGATTGTTAATTCGTAAAAATTTTCTACAGTTTGAGGAACAACATCCCCGTAAAGACCCATCACAATACGACCAACAGGCTTACCAGCATGTGCTACGTCGAAGTAAATTTTATGAGTGACAACTGGATTAGCAACCACAAGGGTGAAAAGCAGAGTAAGGGCAGTTAGAGTATAGTTTAATAACCTCATTATTGTTATTTTGTCTTTGGTTTTGTTAGTTTTCAGTTGTTGTTACTAGTTTGTTTTTTCTTTATACAAAAATCAGATTCCCGATATTTAAAATACTAATGATAATTTTTATGATATATGTATGATATTGAAAGGATTAGTTATTGTATATACTCTGGTTTGGATTTGATACTTGTAGCCATTAATTTATCCATCATCTCCTTTGTAATAAGCTCCCTAGGCCTGGTCCCACTGGCGTCTAGTTGTGTTGTGTTCCCGCTTTGAGGTAACGCTGTACTCACAGTTCCGACGTTCGATATAACACCTTGTGTTGTTGCAGTGGCTGGAACACTAGCCATTGTGGTGTTGGATATATTACTGTTGGATCCGGTAACTCCTCCGGTTTTATTGAAGTATGAATCATTGGCAGTTCTGAACTGTACACCTTGCGACGGTTGGAATTGTGTCAAACTATGCAAATGTTTCAATGTCTGTGATAAATGGTAACTGGCAGACATAAGTCTACTCTGTACAATGTTAAATACCGTCGGTGACTGGTAAACATTTGCACCGATAATATAATAATCCTGTAAACATTCTACCTTGTGACTTGATATCCTATTCTGCTTCTTTACGATCCAGAAATCAGGTTCACGAACACATGCAAGTACATATTCTGTACCTACTAATTTATTTAATTCCCTTTCTAACATAGCATGCTGTGGGTATCGTGTCAAGACATCTCGCCTCATTGCATCGACATAACTAAATTCTTGTTGCTCTTGTTGCAACGATTGTGAGGACAACATATTAGCAAACCCGTTAGCATTGCCTTGGGTACCGTCATTAGCACCTTGTGGTACCTGTGAAAACTGTCTTTGCATTTTGATGACATGGTTATTCGAAGTCTTGTCAAAGAAAGGCGACTCAGAAAAATAGTCTAAAACATTCTCTGTTCGTAGTCCAAAAGCCTGAATCCATTCAGGTGACTTCCATTGCAATTCATCTAACGGCGTATTCATACTTTTGGAGAAGGTTTGCTATTATCTTTTTCTCTGTCTTGTTCTAGCAAGTTCTGTTCTTTGATATATGAAATTGAAATATAAAAATTATAAAGCGAGAAATAAAATCTATTGATATGATCTTTAAGGAATAAATCAATAGAGCAAAACAAATAAACCCTGCTTACAATGCAACGAATTGCGTTTACCAGAGTGCCAACTTATCTAATACATACTAGGTTGGCCCATACCATAACCGCAACTACTACTATTCCCAAACCTACAAAGACTATTCCTGATGTTAACAAATTTTTGAGTACGATTGGCAGACAATGTGAGGAACTCTCAGAAACATTTGAGAATAAATGGGAAAATCTATTTAGTTGGGACACACATACTTTAAAAGAGAAAGGTGTTTCTGTGCAACAACGTAAATATATTCTATTGCAAGTTGAAAAGTTTCGCAATGGCGAAGATATCAAGGAGATTAAGAAGGGCAAGAAGTCTTTCTTTGGTGGAGAAAGAACTAGAGTTGAAAAGAGAGCTAAATGGGAAGCTGAGCAGAGAAATAAATAAAAAGAATTTTCTATTTGTTACCTTGTAAATACACATACATATATATATAAACGCACAAATCTAATATTACATTCACTTATTTTAAAAAACTTTTGACTGAAAAAATTTATACCATACTGTTAAAGCAATACATCAAGAAGTTTCACTTGAAAGAACCCATATGAACAAAAAAATGACTGATAATGATGATGAGTATGTGCAGTTAATCACGTTACTGGCTACTTATAATGATACGTTGGAACAATTACAGAAAGGTTTAGGTGATGGATTTATCAATTTAGGTAGAGCGAATTTTCATAATAAAGATACCTTACGTGGGAAGTATGGTATGGATTATTACGATGAATCGTACGAAGGGTTATTGAAGGTTAAGATACATCCAGATAATACCGTTCAGTTGGTGAAATTGGAAAATGAGGTGACTAAAATTGAAACCGATGATAATAATATTAAATCAAGAAAGAAAGAAGAAAGTGAAAAACCCCAAACTAAAAAAGTTAAAAATCCAATAATGATGTTTGGAGGAGGTTTATCTGTGCCGTCAAGTTTAAGACAATGCCAGTCAAATTTTAAAGGTTCTTTGAACGTAATGATACAACTTATTAACCTAAGACAGGAGATAAATGGACTAACTACTAAGTTACAAACGAAGACGTAAAAAAATTAATGATGTTATTTTAAATGTATGCAGTTTAAAAAGTATTTATTTATATATATTTATTTACTATATCATGCAGAGTTAGATAGATGTTTTTTAAATGTATGGAGAGGCAGCCTCACTGTCACTTTGTTTATAATATCTTAATATATCATCTACTGAAACCCTATTTTTGGCCGTTGAGTCAGAGAATAATAATTGCTCTAATTCTGGTGTTGTAAGAGACTTTGTGGAAGGTGAAGAGTTTCTTCTTCGTCTTTGATAAGCTGAACAGCTAGATGAAGCATCTGAGATTGATCTATGTAGTGAAGATGTTGCAGATGGAGGAAATTTCGCCTTTAAAGCGAGTATAGTTGGCGTAACTAATTTTTGTGATCCTTGGGCTGTTGTATCAAGGAATGATGTCGAGAGATCAGATATTGTATCACTAAAATCATCCAAAGGTTTATCCTCTAATAATGTAGGAAATGTATATTTCTTTAAAAAGTCAATAGATAATTCACTAGTCTCTGAATTTGAATGTTTATGCGATGAAAGGTTACTGTTACGATTTGCATTTGATAGTCTTTTACATTGTGAAGTTCTCTCCAGTATAGTTGTAGCCATGGTAGAGGTAGACTTAACACGATCACTTTTTGATGTATTCCCTGAGTACACTGAAGAACTCAAAGAATTCTTACGTACGGTGGTTTGTGGGATAGATTCTGTGACGAATACTCTACTTAAGTTTTTAGGTTCCTGTATTTCTTCAGTAGCTTCATCAGCAGAATCCTGTTTCTGATTCCCACCTGCATGCGATATATGTTGGAAACCAAATGGCGTCGATATGACTCTAGTTTTTTTAGATGAGTTGCTATCTTTACTCTTAAACAACTTAAGAAATGCTTTTTTATTTTTATGCAAGGAAGAAGTCTTGGATTCTTGTGTGAAAGATGAAGAAGGTTTATAATTATTTTTAAACTGTTTAATGTCCTTTGAAGGAACAGCATCGGATACAAAATTTGTTTGAGTATTTTGCTTATGACGAGTCTTCTTCATAAACAAGCCATTTCCATTCAAAGGTGGTAACTCGATATTCTTTTTGTTATTTAAAGCAGGTTTATCACTATTAACCATCCTAATATCCAGTTCAACGTCATCATCCCCGGAGCTCATAAACTGCTGGGCCTGCAATCCATACAGTTTCTCCACCTCTTCATCCTCATCTAGCCAAATCGATTTCATTTGGGGTAAGTTCTGCATGTGTAAATATTTGACGTGTTAATTTGTTTCGGTTGGGTTTGTCACCAGCATTTCAAAATAATAATTATAATAACTTAATCATACTTCGTTTTATATATATAGCAATAATTTTTCATCTGATTCTCAAACCTGCTTAGATGATTTTCGCGTCTCGCAACAAAAACGATTTGCTTGAAACGGAAATTTGTTTCATAAGAGAAGCAGAACCAGGAGAACGCGTTTCAGTAAGAAAGGTACATTGATTGTCGATGAGGTTTATTTACCGTTAATGGTAACTCTAGTGATAGGGGCATGCGTGGTAGGTGTGACTCCAAAATCTTTTCAAATTTTATTAAACTCTATGTAACGTTTATCTTATACAGATGGTTTAATCTTCTTAGTCAGCGTCTCTTCGTCAAAGTCCCTAGAGATGGACCGTTTTACTATCTTGATATTTTTCTGGTCATCAATACCTTCTAAATCATCAACTACATTTGTATCCCCTCCGCCTACAACCACTGTCTGTTTATGACTTTTGTTCTTCAATCTTCCGTTCAATAATACTAACGCAGCTAATTGACCCATGGCCATCGAACATTTATCGCTAGAGAGTCCCAAAAATTTTATCAGACTCGTTACACCAAGTATATTTCTGCAACCCAAGGGATCTTTACTACCACTACTTATCACTATACCACGGCCCCTTGAACTTCTCACTACACTTCTAACATTACAGACAAATTGTCTTCTTGACTGACTATCACCCAAAGCATACCCGTACACTATTTCCACTTTAACACCTCTCTTCACACATGCACATATGTTCTTGTGTTTTAAAAAGACTGGTAGTCTTTGTCCATAGTTAAAAGTCAGTAGATCAATATCCAGATTTGTTGTAGCTAACGTTAACCCTCGTTCGCTAATTGGCAACGCCGCAACTATATCGTAAGCTTGTGATATCTTAGACAGCGATTGGCCCTTTGATGGGTCATCGATAATCAATGTGACACGAGAATATATTTTCAACCCAGTAGCTTTCATAAGATCCCCAAACCGAGTCTCTATGTTCATTGGGTTCAATGCCTTTGGATCACTAGGAAACTTATCACTGTGGTTGACAGTAAAATTCAATGCTACATGTGTATATCCCAGTAAATTCAACGTCGATAACGTAGCTTTCAATTTATCCACATTTTCGGCGGTCACTGGTTTCGAGAAATCAGATTGAGGCCATGCAACGTTCAAATCCACCAACATTATTCCTTTTTTCTTGTATTTGGTGATGCTCTCAGACCTCTTTTGGATCAATCTGAATAATTTCCACTTGATGTTTTTTTCATGTTGGAAAAAAAAATTTAAAAATATTTTGGAAAAAATTGTCACGTGAATCATGCAATTGATGTATCTTTTGGAAGTCTTTCTTTACAATACGGTTCAAATTCTGGGTGTTCTGGTGGTGGAGCTAGAAGCTGATCCAGGGCATTGCATATGTTTGTATGGTCGACACCATTTTGCCCGAGTATTGGCAGTTGTTCGTCTTTCTTATACATCCAGCTTTGCCATTCCGAATCCGGTTGACACAGGCTGGATAAGTACACTTTGGTAGAGCTGCTGAATCTTTGTATGCGTACCAAAGTGTTACTCGTATGTAATCTATAATTCTCCAATTCTTTAACGGAATGTAAGATTGTATATTCACGGTATTGTCGCTTTTCTTTTGAAATTTCTCTCCAAAACATAAGCAACTGAAATATGCTTTTATTCTTTCGCCAGATCTCTTGAGAGTCAGCGGCATTCTTATCATCGGCAATTAGACGACATTGTTGCACGAACTCTACGAGGAAATAATCAAAAGATTGCAAAAATCTTGACGTTACGATCATTTTACTCAGAACTTTCCTTGCCGATTCAGCTTCATTTAGTAAAATCGTTGGAAAATCTAAATCAAAACGAAATCTTGGTCTCGCTTTGCTCTTCCTTTCATCCTCATATTTCCAACGAATGTATGTCTTTACATACATTGCTTTGTGAGGTTTTGTGGATGTATAATAAATACCATTCACATCGAAAAAATCTATAAATCCTTGTTTACCAATTTTTTGTACAGTAACTTTTGTCACTGTCAATGTAGGAGCCTTGGAAGAAGGCGAGACCTCATTGTTTGATTTAACGTCTTCAACTTCTTCCTTGGACTCGTTTTGTACCTCATTGGAATTATTTGTTGGTTCGTGGCCTCGCGATAAACTAGACATATTTTCCATATTTTTCATTTTATTGAATAAGTTCGATAACCGTTTCGTATGCTTTTCTGCTGTGCTATCTTCTTTTTCAATGCTAGGTTTGCTTATTTTACCATCAGGTGATGAAAGCCGACGCGTTATGCTCCTTGGTGATCCCCCAACCTCACCATCATTTTCTGTATAGTAAGTAATTTCTCTGGTTTGATTATCACTACGCTGCCTTATAGATCTGTCAATATCGACTTTCATTTGATAATCATGTATTGGTGTAATCGCTGCACCGCCTGGGCTACTTTCGCTCTTGTCTTGCATATATAATGCTGATTCTTGTCGTATTATATCAGGACTAGCCAATTGTTTGTCATCCACTGGTTTTGATCTATTTATTCTATCATCTTCAGGCTCCTGTCCTGAGAGATTGAACCCATTTAACTCCTCAGTAGGCGTCAATGGCGACCCTGGCATATTATCTGCACCGTCATCATATGGGTCATAATCTTCATCTTCTTCATTATCCACTTCAATTAACTCTTCTTCTTCTTCGTCTTCCTCTTCATCATCGTCATCGTCTTCTTGTTGTTGTGCTTCTTCTTCCATTACATTTCCAACCCCTCGCAATCCATTATTATTCTTTTTATCTGATAACTTCAATTTTGCCATACTTTCATTATATGAAGGTATTATGGTTATACCAATCTTTTTATTGAGTTTAGCCTTTTTTTGAACTTTTTTCACTTTTGTCAAGTCAACCTTCAATTGCGTAGTCCTTATACTATTTATTTCTTCCTTTAAAATGGCTTCGTTAGCCAATAATGTCTCAAGCATAGAAAATAATTCTTTCAAAGACTCAAATACAGAAGAATCCTTCTTCAAAAGTAAAGCCTCCAAGGCATTACATCTATTATTAAGCGAGGCAATTTTATCATTTAATACAGCAATTTGTGTGGAATAAGGAAACGACGTATTATCCGTCGATAAATTATATGGATCGGGTATAGCATTAGGGCCAATATTACCTGTTTGTTGAGGATTGATATCAAAATTCTGACTACCAATTGTATTAAAATCTTTATTAACATTTATATTCGCGGATTGGTTGGGAAATAAATTGGGTTTAAAGGACCCTTGCATCTCATTTGAAAAAGTATTTTGGTTATACTCCATCCTTGGATTATAATCGTCAATAGAGCGATAGCAATATCTGTTGCTGTCTTCCCACTAAGAGCAAAGTTTTAGCGTATAAATTGTGCAAGTGTTTGTGAATTTCAAGTTAACAATTTAATTTTTTTTTCCAGTTGGAACTTTATGCTGTTTAGAAAAAACAGGCGTCGCAAATTTTGATAAATTCACCAAAGTGATCTGATCTGTCATTGAATGACTATCTATAACTATATGTATATATTAGAATCTATTTACTGTTCAGTTTGGCCCTTCTTCTATTCAAAGCCAATCTCAATCCAACTAATTCACAAATACTTTTGTTGGTTTTTGCTGCGTTTAATCCAAGATTCAGTTTATCTGCCAAGTTTACTATATAACCATTAATGTAATCGATCTCTGTATCTCTCAAATAACGTGTATCTTGTCTCATGGAGCTACTATTCTTGTCATTGACAATGCAGCCAATTCTGTTGATTTCCTCAACCATATAATCTAAGTTCAAAACGGAATTAACTTTTAAATTAGGATAATCTTCAACATTTTTATAATTTTTCTCGTACTCGAATAACGGTTTATAAGCAACCTTCAAAATTTCCAATGCTTCCTCGACTATAGATGTAAAAATTGGTCTACAATCTTCTACAATCTCACCATTATCTGAGTCCATGATAGCAGTCACAGGATTGATACAAGAATTAATTAAAAATTTAAACAATTGACCTAATAGCATCTCCTGATAAGTCATATGTTTAATAGCAAAAGCTTTGACAAAGGCGGGCTCGGTAAGCAAGCGAATTAATGGATTATTTAAAGCATCTAATTTCACTAAACTTTCATTTTGCAAAATTTGATTCTCTTCCCATGGTAGTCGAGCAATCTTCATATCTGCAAAGCCAGCATGGTTAAAAATAAATCCATTATCTTGGAAAGCACCATGAGCGATAACACCTTGAAATAAATTTGGCCTATTTTTAGTATCAGTAAAAATCTCATTCTTCAATACTTCCAAAACACCCAACCCATTTTGAATCAATATTAAATTTGTATCCTTGCTTATGTATGGCAAGTATGGTGATATTGCCTCCTTTGTCTGATATGTCTTTGTAGTGATGACTAAATTTTCGATGACCTGTGTACCTGAATTAGAAAATGTTTCAGGGCAGTAACTTTGAGGAATCTTATAAGTAGTCAAAGGGGAACTCTCTAAAAACACTTTCTTGATACCAATGGTTGAATTAGAATCATTCTCAAAGAAATGCAATTTACTCAAGTTTCTAAACAGTGGAATTACCTGCACATTAGTGGTCTTTAAAAGATTAACAGCTAGAAGGGTCCCAATGGAACCCATTCCCAGAATATGAATCATTGGTTTAGCAGAGAGCGTCATTATGGTCTTACTACACTAGGCAAATTAAGGCAGTTCAGGAATTACACGACTCAAATACCTCCTGTTTTAAATGATTAAATTACTTTCTCGAGTGAAACTTTCAAAATGACTAATAATGAATCGCGCGCCATTTTTTTTTTGATTTTTCCACTGTTATATAATAATATATTATAATGTTTTAATTTAAATTATAGAGATAAATGTTATATTTCTATATATATTTGTATCTATCTATGAGGTGATATTCAGTTATGATTCACCCTTGACAACGACACCAGATTTTAAGTCTCTGACACTAACTCTTAAAACGGAGTTTCTGTTGATATTGAAGACAATTTCTAAACCTTTCTTAACGTCCTTAACACCTAATTCCATTAATTTGTTACCTAACTTGTAATGTTTTTCTCTAACAACTTCTGGTTCATCGTCAGACCATTCTTCACTGTCTTCATCTTCACCTTCTTCTTTAGCTTCTGGTTCAAGAGTCTTTTCTTCAATGTATGATTCACCTTCGTAGACACCAATTGATAAGTCACCAGTGACTTTCTTCAAAGTCAATTTCTTTTGAACTGGATATGAAGTTTCTGGTAATAAGATTGGAACAAAATCACCGTTACCGTCAACTAAACCAATAGCTTTTTGTAAATGTAAAGTGTTAATGACAACAGGTTGTAAAGCTTCCTTTAATTCTTCATCATCGTAGTCACCAATTAATCTAGCTTGTAAAGCGGCACCTGAAGATGATAATTCATTTGGATTATTAGAAGCGTTTTTGTTTTGTGGACCTAAAATTTCAACAGATTCTGGGAATAAGTATTCTAAGTTAGTTGCTAATTTTGGTGTGAATGATACACCACCAGTTAATAGGATGGCATCGATGTCTAAGTTGTCTAAGTTAGCCTTTGAGATAACAGATTCGATGAAACTAGAAAATTCAGCAAAGACTTTGTTAGCAGTTAATTCATATCTCATTCTGTTGATAGAGGTATGATAATCAAAACCGTCAGCTAATGAATCTATAGAGATAGTAGCTGTGGTGGCATTAGATAAAGTCTTTTTAGTTATGATAGCATTAGCTCTTAACTTAGATCTAGATCTAGCATTGTTTCTTGGATTAGTTTGAGTCTTCTTTTGGAAATCTTTAGCAAAATATTCAATTAATTCAGCATCTAAAGAGTCACCACCTAATTTGGAATCATGAGCAGTGGCTAAAATGGTAAACATACCATTACGGATAGCAATAACTGCAGCATCAGATCTGATACCACCAAAGTCGGCGACAACAACGTTAACATCTTTTTTAAATTCAAATTCTTCAATGTGAGCTAATAAAGAAGCAGATGGTTCATTGATAAATTGAACAATCTTTAAACCTACTTTAGAAGCAGAGTTAGCTAAAGCTGTCTTTTGTTCTTCGGTAAAATTAGTTGGAACAGATAAGACTGCTTTAGAGATGGTTTGACCGATATAATCTTCAGCAGCCAACTTTAACTTGTTCAAATGTCTAGAGACAACTTCGTCAACAGTAATTTTTTCTTCTTTACCTTCACCTCTAGCGATAGCAAAACCAACTTTACCATCAATTTCAATAGCTGGAGCACCATTTTCACATCTGGTAACATCACATTGATCAAAAGGTAAACCAATAAAGTCACGGAAGTTGATAATAGTGTTCTTTGGGTTTCTAATTAATTGTTGTAAAGCTTGACCACCATGGTATTCGTCTTCACCGACGTAAGATAAGACAGATGGGATAGCACGTTCACCATCTGGGTTAGCGATGACATCGACATCGTTCTTTGGATTGATATAAGCGATGGAAGAAGAAGTGTTACCGAAAGAGATACCAATGATAGGGGAAGACATGGCTTATATATTAGTTATAACTGTAGATACTTATCCTATTTCTTTGACCAATATATCAAAAAGTACATCGATTTTATAACTCTTCTCTTTCTTTTAATGGAAAATTTTTCACTGCTTAAAGAAAATTTGGCCGTCTTTGATGATGGAAATACATAAACTAAATCAAAAGAGTTATATAAGAGTGGTGAGAATACTATTTAACAACCATTGGTAAAGGAGTAAAGTGGTTAGATATAGACTTGACGATGTCACATTCGGGTGCTGCTACTTTTAGAAAACTAGCTGGTATTATTACAATCAACGAGGAGGTTTCCCCTGCTGAATTGACATGGAGATCGACTACAGGTGATAAAACCCATGTTATTGTATTGGATACAATTGACAAATTGCAGGCAACGCCTGCTACCAGTGAAAAAATGATGCTGAGATTGATGTCGAAGGTTGATGAATCGAAGAAACAGAAGGATAATGAGGGTAATGAAGTTGTACCCAAACCTCAAACTCATATGTTTTCTTTTAATAATAGGGAAGTCATGGATAATATAAAGATAACGTTGCAACAGATCATTTCTCGTTATAAGGATACAGAAATTTACGAGGAGAAGAGGAAACATGAAACCCCAGATGATCAGACACAACAACAGCAATCGATGCTAACAAATGGACCTTTGATCAATACTGCAACGTTGGATGATTCATTATCAAAACAGAAGTTATTGATAAATTTGAAACTACAGCAATCCTTGTTGAAACATAATAAAGATTTAATGAAAACATTTCAAGAGACTGTAATTAATTCCGGTCTGCCTCCAGATGAGTTTTGGTCTACACGTATTCCATTGCTGCGAGCCTTTGCATTATCCACGTCACAGAAAATTGGTCCATATAACGTCTTATCAACCATCAAACCAGTAGCATCATCAGAAAATAAAGTCAATGTCAATTTATCAAGAGAAAAAATATTCAGTATTTTCCAAAATTATCCAATCGTAAAAAAAGCTTATGATGATAATGTTCCCAAAAATTTCAAAGAACAAGAATTCTGGGCAAGATTTTTCTCTTCAAAATTATTTCGTAAGTTAAGAGGTGAGAAAATTATGCAAAATGACAGAGGTGATGTCATTATAGATAGATATTTGACGTTAGATCAAGAGTATGATAGAATGGATGATGAAAAACTAACTCATCCAGTTAAAAAATTTATTGATATTGATGGTAATACTGAGGATGATCCTGTTAGATTTGGTAATAAACCAGACTTCACCATGCAACCAGGTAAAGACATTAACGGTAATAGTGATGGTACGGTAGATATTTTGAAAGGTATGAATAGATTAAGTGAGAAAATGATTATGGCTTTGGAAAATGAATATTCAAGAGCAAATTTACAACAAGAAAATCCTGACCTAGAAGAAAGGGAAACTCTTGAAATCTTTGATTTACAAAATACTTATAAAGCAGAATATGCCATGGTACATTTGAAGAAAAAAAATCAAAAGCAAAATGGAACTGAAAATTCTGACAACACTGATATGCTAACAGGATCGACTCATATTGATAATACTAAGGTTGACAAGGGTAATATTCAAGAACATCTTAAGGTAGTGATTGATGATTTAATGGGCAAACTGGATCTAACCAAAGTGTTACCAGATAAAGAAACCAGTATAGAAGCTAATAAACAGGTAATGGCTGCTGTGAGAATTAATGCTAAGCAAGCTAAACATAACAACGTTGATCCAATGTTGGGTGCATTTGTGGGAAACAAAGCGGACGATTCAGAAGCTAAATCTGATTTACCGATTGATTTATTGGAAAGTTGTAGGATACTGCATAGCACATGTTGTGAATTTTTAAAACACTTTTATATTCATTTTCAAAGCGGTGATCAAAGACAAGCCATCACAGTTAATAAGCTCTACAAACATTTGAAGGACTGTATTAATAAATTAAATGAATTATTTGAAGATGTAAGAAAAGGAGACGGTGAGTCAATGGCTGCTACCTGTACCGAATATTTGAAACCAATTTTAAATTCAATTTCGTTTGCTGTTGATAAATATGATAAAGCATTCGCTGAATACAACGGAGAGCTTATAAATAATTAATTACTTTTTAAACGAAAATAATGAATTAATGAATGAATGACTTGGTATATAATTTTGAATGTTTTGAATTAAGAAACTTTTGTGAAAATTTGAAAATTGATAATAAAAATTTATAAAAATATCTACCTTACATTTGAGTACATGACCTTTAACGTTCTTCCCTATCCATATTATCTCTTGACATCATTCTACCTCTTCTACCTTTACCTCTAGCTTGTTTCTCTTTATTTCTTCTATTTAATTCCATAACTACTTCACCATTAGCCTTATCAACAGAATCTCTTAACGACAATATTATATCCTTATCAACATTCTCTTTTGGTAATTTCTTACCTAAAACCTCTTCGATTCTTAAAATTAATTCAAGATCATATTGAGATACCAATGAAATAGATTTACCTGATCTACCCGCTCTTGCCGTTCTACCTACACGATGAATATATGATTTAGAGTCGACAGGAATATCGTAATTAATAACAATATCAACAGAAGGAATATCTAGACCTCTGGCTGCAACATCTGTAGCCACAAGAATGGATCTTCTACCAGCTTTAAATAAATCTAATGCACCAGTTCTTTGATTTTGATTTAAATCACCATGTAAAGCTGTAGCGTTAAATTCTAAAAGATTGGCTAAACCGGATATTCTTTCAGCATTGGCTTTAGTTCTTGTAAAAATAATAATTGTCTTACCAATGAATTCATTTAGTAAATAAACTAAGAATGTATTTTTTAGACCACCCGGTACAACCATTAACGTCTGAACTAAAGTATCCACAGTCTGATATTTATTTGATACGGCACATTTTACTGGGTTTGATAAACTTGCTCTTTGTAATTTATCAATTTTAGAAGTCATAGTAGCAGAGAACAAGTATGTAGTTCTACTTTGAGTAGGAATAATCTTTAAAATTCTGTCCAAGACAGGGCCAAATTCCATATCCAATAATCTATCGGCTTCATCCATGACTAAATATTTTAAATTTCTCAAGGAAAACCCACGAGTATTTTCTAAATGATCCATCAATCTACCAGGTGTAGCTATAATGATATGAGGTTTTCTCATTAAATCTCTAGCTTGATCCATCATATTCATACCACCGACAATACAAACAGATCTAACACCCATCAAAGAGCCTAACGAATCAAATGTCTCTTTGATTTGTTGTGCTAGTTCTCTTGTTGGTGATAAGATACAGGCATAATATGGTTGCTGATCGTGCCATAAACTATTTAAAATTGGGATCGCAAAAGCAGCAGTTTTACCGGAACCAGTTTGAGCAAGACCAATAATATCATGACCTTTTAGAGCAGGTGGGATGGCTTTTGATTGAATTGGTGTTGGCTTCGCATAATTCAAGTTTTTACATGCTTGAATTAATTCCGGTACCAGATTCAAATCAGTAAATGAGTCAAAAGTTTCGTCATCTTCTTCTTCCTGTTCACCAGCTTCCTCTACCTTTTTACTATCTTCCGTTTTTGCTTCATCTGATTCATGGTTATCTTCTTTTTCTTCCTCCTCCAATCTCTTTTGATTCTCTAGCGCTTTAGCTTTGATCTTAGCTGCCAATGAGGTTACCTCATTAGTAGATGTCTTCTTACTAATCTTTCCAGACATGGTATTAATCTCTTATTCCAGCAGTATAATTATTCTTAAGTCGTAAACATTGAAAAATATAGATTAGAACTATATATCAAATTTTACCTCATCGCATCTTTAAAATTTTTTAAGTTCATTTTTCTGAAAACGACACGGACAGAAAATAAAAGCGAGGACTGAAAAATTATATTTTCAGTAATGTTCAAACTGTTAAAGTCAGATTTATTTTAGACGAAACAATACTTAATAGTCCGAATTTCCTTTTCTTAACTCACCAATTTTGGTGCTGGTACCTAACTACATGATATGACTTACTATGGCGTAACGAAACTGTTGTTTCGTGGTTGTGAGAAAGACTGGACTTTTTTTCTTGATTTAAAAAGCACACCTGGAGTCTAAAATGCTCGACATAATTCGTTTCATCAGTTCTTGCTATATCCTATTTGTGACTTTTTTGTCTTAGTCTGAGTTTATTTTTATTTCGCATTAATATTTTATAAATGCTTTTTTCTTGAAATAAACATTCTTCTGCCAACAAATATTTAAAAAACTGTCCATTAAAATACAAGAGTTATTTACCATTTATTTTGGGAATATATTATTGGAGATAAAATAGCATGTGATACAATGCAAGTATAACGAAATAGGCATCTATACGAACTAGAAGTAAATGTAAATATGCATGCATCAAATAATCAGCTGATATCAACGATCATACTACCGAGGGATAGTTCATAATTGTGAAACAGAAATACAAAACATATTTATACCAGTACAAAGTGAAATCGTACTGAAATTCTATATATCTATTTTAATTAGTGTTCTATATATATTTCATGTTTAATAGAACCAGAAGAATATATACTTAATTCTAGCTTAGTGATTTGATAAATACAAATTTCCAACATATATAAGATAAAGATTGCCATATGTAACTTAAGTATTTTTGCCTCAATTCTAAGTTAAAAAGTGGTCACGGTACTAACAGTACATGGCTATAAGCCCATTATTGTTGAAAATTAAGGTTATTCATCATAATATAGCTAGAAAATAGGTTAAAATCCTTCTTGCTATATTAAATATAAAACATATATATATAAAATAAGATGGATATTCTAAAACTACGAGTTGGTGTCAATTTGTAATGGTTTAAATACGTCTCGTATTTCTGTTTCCAAATTACAAACTCTCCATGAATAGTATAATCGTCAATATCAATTACTCAGTCGATGCAGGTGTGCTGTAGCTACTTCTAATTAATATAAAAGCCTATTTCGTTATACCTGTGACATGTCACTTGCTACTTTATTCCCAATAATCATCGATTACTATCTCAAATTACAACAACTACTGGATCCTGTTATCTTTTTATATGGTTTACAAAAAATGAATCAAATAAAATTTAAACAAGAAAATTAACTTTGACTTAGAATTTTTGTGGACATTATGTTCTTAATATATGGCAGTTTTTAAGTGAAATTTAACAATAAATGTATGGTTTTGTTTAACACTATGGTGGAGTGTGCTTGCTATATATTTCTGGTTGAATACACATTAAACAGATAACTGATAGTGTATATCACGTGTGTATATATACAAAACAATACTATCTACAATTTTTTAAAAAACATAAATTAACATGGGCGTGTGGTCTAGTGGTATGATTCTCGCTTTGGGTTTAACCTTAAACACAAATATGCGAGAGGCCCTGGGTTCAATTCCCAGTATGCCCCAATTTTATTTTTTTCCCCTCGAAATCATTTAGTGACGGATAGCAAGAGTCTTGAGGATTGTAGCTGTTCAAGTGGGAGATTGTTATGCAAATAGTTTTTTTTATTTTATCCAGTAACAGGTTACTTATATATATACTTGAAAATAAATAAGGAATACCGATTCGGGTCTGTTATGATATGAAATATGCATGAGAGTATATTTTTTTGATAGTACAATAGAATAACATGAATTCTACATTGAAAATGAGGGCTAATATTATATTAAGAGAGGAATGTAGTTCTCTCAGAATGTTGCGTCGTGTAAAGGACAAAAGTTTTTTCCGATAAATGATGTATTATTTTCGTTTCTTACTTTTTGTGACTTTTTGACAAACCAACTCTTAATGCATTTATAATGGAAAACACAAAGACATTCCAATCTTCCAATCTTATCACCAGGCCCCATCTCTTCAAAGCAAATTGGGCATTCCTCAAATTCTTTTCCATTTTGTGGAGTTTCATTCATCGGTATTTTATAAACTAACATTCTGTTCCTAGCAGTTGGGCAAGAACCAATATCGGTTTCATTAACTTCGATATCATTTGAATTACTACCTGAGTTGTGTGTTAGACGATGCTGTTGTATAAGCTCTGCTCGTTCAATACATTTTTGGATATGTTGATGAATTTCTTCGTCATCGTTATCATGTGAAAAAGTGGATAAATCTATGTTACAAATTGGACAATGTTGTATTTCTTGTTCTTGCGTAGAGTTGCCGACGCTATTTCTATTGTGCTCAGTATCGAGTTCTATACTGTTTTCAGTAATATCATTTGTTTTTATTGTACCTGGGATTGGTAGGGCCTGATCAGCCATATCACCAGAAGAGGGTAGAGCTTCAGGTTCAGGACCTTCTGATGTTGTATTATCTACTACTTGTCTTATAGGCTGTCTCCATGGCTGTACCAGTAGACCTAAACTCATCAAGTTATTATAACAGGGATCACACGTTCTATACGGACCTAGTTCATCATCGTATATGGACCGCCTAACGATCTGTACCTTTTTCTTATTATACCTGGCATATCTGCTTGCACAACTCCCACAAAATATACCACCACAACATCTACAATGATGTCTCCTAACAAGTAAAGAAAACTTGTTTTCGCAATTCAAGCAGTTTTTCACAAATTTATCTGGTTGCCATTGGGCAAAACTATTGATATATTGGATATTCTCTGTCATTCTAGTATTCGTTATTGAAGCAGCTGTTGTTTCAGTCACAGTACTGTTTGTAGTTAAAGCATCAGACATAGCTGACTAAATAGGGATGGAGAGTCAGCGGTGATCCTAACTGTCTTCTCATGTAGTAACTCCTCTTTCAAATCGATGCGATCCAATATCGTTTTTCTTCTTTCTTTCATTTGTTTGAATGAAAAATATCACGTGCGGCGCAGACATTTCAATGTGGATAAAATGTAAATTGATATTATTATTGCTAGGGCTTGTAATTAAAAAGAGCAGCAATAGTAGTCAAGAGGGAAACATGTCAAAAGCTTTCCAAAAGCTGAATTGGGTTCTTCGAGACTATACATCTCGTTACCAATTGAACAAATTTTACGCTCTTTTGCAGGACAAAATACCGTTTCGTTTGCCTTCGGACAGTAGTACACTGAACCTCACTGACCAATTGTTGTATTGGAACCCAATGGATAGAAACCTATCAAGCGATGGGTACTTCCATTCTCTAACGCCGCAATATCTGATGTTAAATCCATCCCTAACCTTCAGGCGGCGTGTATGGGGAAGTGGTTCAATGGAACAATACAAGACCTTAAGATTGGATAGACATTATCAGTGTTTCGAGACAGTGAAAAGTGTAAAACTCTATAGGAAAGATGCATTTGTCACACTTGAAAGGTTAATAGTAGATACAACGAGACAAGAAAAATTCCTTAAAGAATCAAGAATTTTGGTATATACGAATGCACTACCCAAAAAATTGAAAACCCATGTTCCTAACACTACTGATCTAGATATACCTATTGGGACTTTTGCATTCGAGGAGATGGACATCATCACATATAGCCAACTGACATTGAATCCACATCGGATTCATTGGGACAAGGAGTATACCCAAAACACTGAGAAGTACAACAATATCCTCGTACAGGGTCCTTTCTCCACACATATTCTGACATTATTTGCTGAGTGGTACCTGAAAAGAGCTGTCACAGGTATGCGATACCGTAATGTAAACTATATATATCCTGGGACCACTGTCGAAATATGCTTGAGATTCAATGTGGCAAAAGACAAATACGAATTTTACATGCGTGACAGTCAAAACAAAGAAACGGTATATCTGATTCTTTATATCGACAATCTTGGTTAGATAAGTGTGAATCTTCTCATTTCAACCCTTGTTTGCTCATCGTTCGTTAGTTCTCAGGCTGTTTCTGAGTCTTGAAATCTCGGTTGCCTTTGAAAAACGAAAAAAATTCGAGAAATTTTATTATAACATTAAAATTTCAGATTGAAAAATTTTCCACTTATAATTAGATAAGTTTTATTCTTTTGACTAAAGGTTATATGATGTATACAGGAGTAACCATTACTAAACCATAACTGCCATGTCTAACGTTAATGATAAATTACCAGATATCTTACAAGATGCTGTGTTAAAGGCCTCTGTTCCTGTTCCAAAAGATTTCGTCAAAGTCGAGGGTATCGATTATTCTAACCCAAATGCTATCGATATGAGAGCTTCTGACTTGGTTAACTCCATGAAGACAATGGGTTTCCAAGCCAGTTCTTTAGGCCAAGCATGTGATATCATTGATAACATGAGATCCTGGAGAGGTAAACATATTGATGAATTAGATGACCATCATAAAAAGGGGGCTTTCGATGACAAAGGTTTCCAAAAGACTACTATCTTTATGGGTTACACTTCTAATTTGATTAGTTCAGGTTTAAGAGAAACTTTAAGATACTTAGTGCAACATAAGATGGTTGATGCCATTGTCACCTCTGCTGGTGGTATTGAAGAAGATTTCATCAAATGTTTAGCTCCAACTTATTTAGGTGAATTTGCTATGAAAGGTGCTGAATTACGTAAAGAAGGTATGAACAGAATTGGTAACTTAGTTGTTCCAAACGATAACTATTGTAAGTTTGAAGAATGGATTGTTCCAATCTTAGACAAAATGTTAGAAGAACAAGATGAATACGTTAAGAAGCATGGTGATGCTTGTTTAGAAGCTAACCAAGATTTGGACTCACCAATCTGGACTCCATCCAAATTGATCGATAGATTAGGTAAGGAAATCAATGATGAACGTTCTGTCTTATACTGGGCTCATAAGAATAAGATCCCAGTCTTCTGTCCATCTATTACTGATGGTTCCATCGGGGATATGTTATTTTTCCATACTTTTAAAGCATCTCCAAAACAATTAAGAGTCGATATCGTCGCAGATATCAGAAAAATTAATTCCATGTCCATGGAGGCCTCTAGAGCTGGTATGATCATCTTAGGTGGTGGTTTAATTAAACATCATATCGCCAATGCTTGTTTGATGAGAAATGGTGCAGACTACGCCGTCTACATTAACACCGGTCAAGAATATGATGGTTCTGATGCAGGTGCTAGACCGGATGAAGCCGTATCTTGGGGTAAGATTAAAGCAGAAGCAAAATCTGTTAAGGTTTTTGCTGATGTTACAACTGTTTTCCCATTGATTGTCGCTGCCACTTTTGCTAATGGTAAAGAATTAAAAATTACCAAAGATTAAACTGTGTTCATATCTTTCCTCTTTTTTCTAATGCGTTTTTAATGACTTTAACATATTGTTTATTTTCCATTTTTTTTTTTTTTATTATGACAAAAAAGTATTAATGTACAAAATGATTTATATATAATTATGTATATTTAAATAGCGTTACCTCTCATTTTTTCTGAATTTAGAACATCGTTTCCTAAAGACTCCATATTATCTCTCTCTATCAATGATCCAACGTTTGGGTAAGCCATACTTGCTTCGTATGCCATAACTATACGCTCTTGTGTAATACCCATTTCACAGTATACCAATGCCTTAATAATATTAGCATATCGAGTAATAGTTTGTCTAATATTATTTGTGATATTTGGATCATTCTTGTCTGAATAAATTTGCCATGATGATTCTTCTTCTAGTCTTGTAATGGAAACATTCGCAGTTGCTGGGTTCAACGATACAGCACCTGTTGGACCTTGAGTTGCAGTGTTACTACCACTACTAGCGGTACCACCAGTACTACCACCTGGAGGCATATCTCTTGCTAAATCCATTTTTGATGTCTTTCTTAACCAAATATAACCATTCACACCAAGTACTACAGTAATATTACCTGGCAAATTATGTGTATGATTTTTAGATCTGACAATAAGCGAACTAGGAACTTGACAATATAGACCATTTCTTAATTTACCATATTTTAAAGATCTTGTATGTAAAGATGCCGCACCATCCTGAAATAATGATTGAACTTCAGCATTCAGTAGATCACCTTCTTTCAAAAAAGATCTCATTTGTAATTCATCACTTTCAGATTTTCTTCTCAATATACCACCTGGTAAATTAACAGAACCTAACATCAATATCGCATGCTGTTTACCGCCAATGTCAACTTTCCATCTCTTATTACCCACCTCTGCAATTCTCCCAACAATATGATCACCTGTCTCGGGAGAATAACGACCTTTCAAAGGAATAACAGATAATAATTTATTAACTTTTGATACGTAACCAGCAACCGATGAATAGGTCATATTATCGAGAAAGTACGTACCGTGACCACGCATCCAAATTGGATCATCTGTAACCAATTCACCAGGAGTCATGATCTCTGATTTATCAGATTTTACTTTTGATTTATTTGGTTGCTCTTGGATATCGTTATCAGACATGTAAATATCCTCTTCCTCACTTTCAATGTCTTCTACAACCGTTTCATTTTGAAACCCACCATGTCTCGCCACAACAGAAATAACTTCTGACATATTATTTTAAGCCTATTTTGTGTCTGCTCTTCCTGTTCTCATATTAACAATACCTTGCAATTCATCTCTTCTCTTCTCTTCATCTCAATATAAATTATTTTTCACTCTGAAAAATTCATCCAGCACGTGACTCTTATTCCTTCTGTATAGGAATATAATGAAAGATACAAGAAGTGGTAGAATATAGTAGAAATCAAGCAGACCAATTGATATTCAGGCAGCCTGGAATGTTCTGAAAAGAAGTGTTACTTGTTATTCCAACCTGCCCGAAAATTGTTCCGACATCAGCATCCTTTTTACTATTTTTACTTTTTACATTTCCCTGTACATCTGTTTCTCTCAGCACATTTCAGCAGTCATCCTTTGTACGTGAATCACATCCGAATCACTACAAGGCACTTCTATTTGTGCTTTATGGAGTATATTTTATACCTGTGCTGTTTTAACTCGTTTATATCGTTTACGGCTTCTCGATTATCGGCCTTCGAGAGAAACGAACTTGAAGGGGAAACTCACCATGCTTTAAGCAGAACATAATATATATAAATATATGTATATCCTATACAGCTGATGTGCTAGTCTATCATAAACGGAGCTAACCAGACGCTTACAAACTATGGCAAATTTTTACTCTGAAGAAATTGGTTTGGAGAAAACTGATGCAAGCCGTTGGAGGCTGCGTACAGATAAGCTTGGAAGAGAAACTTGGGAATATTTAGATTCGATAGGAAATGATTCAGATGACCCACAATCTACATTTGTCCAATGGATTCTTCAAAATCCAGAATTTCCAACTCCATCTCCCGAGATTCCATCCACAGATCCGCAATTTACAGCTAAAGATGCTTGCTACAATGGTGCATCATTTTTTAAATTACTTCAGGACCCCTCATCTGGTATATTTCCTTGTCAGTATAAAGGTCCCATGTTTATGACCATTGGTTATATTGCAGTAAACTACATTGCTGGGATAAAGATTCCAGACCATGAACGTATTGAGCTAATAAGATATATAGTCAATACCGCCCACCCAGTAGACGGTGGTTGGGGTTTACATTCAGTAGACAAATCCACAGTATTTGGTACTGTATTAAACTATGTTAATTTAAGATTGCTTGGTCTGCCTCGCGATCATCCTGTGTGTGAAAAGGCAAGGAATACGTTACTAAGGCTCGGTGGTGCAATTGGTGCTCCACACTGGGGTAAAATTTGGTTAAGTACTTTAAATTTATATTCTTGGGAAGGTGTTAACCCAGCTCCACCTGAAACGTGGCTATTACCTTACTGGCTACCAATCCACCCGGCAAGATGGTGGGTTCATACACGTGGGGTCTACCTTCCTGTAAGTTATTTGTCCCTGACACACTTCAGTTGTCCATTAACTCCGTTGCTGAAAGAATTAAGAGATGAAATCTATACATGTTCATTTGATAAAATTGAGTTTACTGCCAATAGAAATAATGTATGTGGTGTGGATTTATATTATCCACACTCTAAAGTATTGAATGCATTGAACAGTACTGTTGTATTTTATGAAAAATATATAAGACCCTCTACAGTATCAAAGCATTGTAAAGACGTCGTTTACGATTTAATCAAGAAAGAAGTTGTTAACACAGATTTTTTATGCATTGCTCCAGTAAATCAAGCATTTTGTGCATTGGTTACATTGATAGAAGAAGGTAAGGGCTCGGACGCATTCAAAAGATTTCAATATAGATTTAAAGATGCTTTATTTCATGGACCACAAGGTATGACTGTTATGGGAACAAATGGTGTCCAAACATGGGATTGTGCTTTCGCAATTCAATACTTATTTGTTGCAGGTCTTGCAGAGAAGCCAGAATTTTATGATACCATCATTCGAGCCTATAAATTCTTGTGTCGCTCTCAGTTCGATACAGAATGTGTTCCAGGTAGCTATAGAGATAAAAGGGACGGTGCTTGGGGATTTTCAACGAAAACTCAAGGCTATACGGTGTCGGATTGTACAGCCGAATCCATTAAGGCTATTATTATGGTGAAGGAATCGCCTATTTTCGCAAAAGTTCACGATGAAATATCCGATGAAAGACTCTGTAAAGGTATTGATATTTTATTGAACTTACAGAACACAGATTCATTTGAGTATGGTTCATTTGCGACATATGAAAAAATCAAAGCACCATTGTTCATGGAGCTTTTAAATCCAGCTGAGGTGTTTGGGAACATTATGGTGGAATATCCATACGTTGAGTGCACCGATTCGTCAGTTTTAGGTCTAACATTTTTTCACAAACATTATAATTATCGTAAACACGAAATTTCTAAAAGGATCAAAATTGCTATTGACTATTTGAAAAAAGCTCAACAAGAAGATGGCAGTTGGTATGGTTGTTGGGGTATTTGTTTTACATATGCAGGAATGTTTGCTATTGAGGCATTACATAGTGTAGGTGAAAATTATGGAAATTCTGAATTTGTTCGCAAAGGTTGTGACTTTTTAGTTAGTAAACAGATGGAAGATGGTGGTTGGGGAGAGTCTATGAAATCTAGTGAGTTGCACAATTATGTCGATAGCGATAAGTCATTGATAGTTCAGACTGCATGGGTACTGATTGCCTTAATTCTTGCTAAATACGAAGATAAGGACGTTATTGACAGAGGTATCCAGCTATTGAAATCGAGACAAGAGCCGTCAGGTGAGTGGAAATTTGAGAGTGTTGAGGGTGTATTTAATCACTCATGCGCCATTGAATACCCCAGTTACAGATTCTTATTCCCAATCAAAGCTCTTGGGTTATATGCTAAAGAATATGGCAATGACGCTATGTAAAATATATAAAACAAAAAGTAACTATACAAACATACGTACTTCAACCTCTGTAAAATACAAAATGCAATCAGTACAGCTCACATTCCTTGCGGTCCTACCAGAATAACTGTCATCTATTCTTTACCGATTGACTACTTGACACCTTCGTACAATTAACTCTTTACGGTATCGTTTCTCTTTTTGTTGAAGATGCTGAAAAAAAGTGGAAAAAAACCTGATTTTTGAAAAATTGTTACATAAACAATTTGAAAATCATGTAAAGTATAACGTAATTCAAATTGAATTTTACGACAAAAAAATACCCTTATTATTATCTGAGTTATTTTACATTGATTAACTAGACTGGTATTATCTGTTTTATAATTTTCTTTCATATTTACAATTATTTTCTGCCACGTATTAGCTGAATCATAATAAAAGCCGATTTTATGTTCGGTTAGAAATTAAGAAGGTGAACTTAAATAGACATAGTTTTTGAAAGGTCAAGGAATAATAGTGTATGAAATATGGAAACAATTGATATTCAAAATAAGTCATTTGTTGTACGTTGGGTCAAATGTTCTCACGGAGATACTATTAATTACCAAGTTAAACCTTTGAAAAAATCAATTGAATTAGGTATTTACAAAAAATTGAAATCAAATATAGATGATGAGGTAGCCACTGTTCACATTGCACCAGACACCAAGGGCGTATTGGATTATGCCAACAAAAATTTACTTCATAGAAATAACTCACTCAGTTCTCATACTGATTCTGTTAATAGCCATAGTGAATCCCATTCGCGATCCTCTCTATCTATTGCCAATATTCAACAGCAATCGCAAGAGAGGCCTTTACGTGACCGACTTACAGCATCTGGTTTTACGTTAGTTAAGTGGATAGGGCATATTCAAGGCAATAAGATGTACCAGGGTATCGTGGACGTAAAAGATACAGATTATTTTTATGCATTTATCCTAGATAATACTGCATCGAAGAATGTAAAAAAGAAAGTTCTATTTAATGCCAGTACGATTCAAGATGATGTTCAATCTATGACTAGTACACGTTCTGCTCCTTCACCTTTGATGACTTCCATCAAAACATTTGCATCTTCAAAAAATGATTCTGTCTTCATGGTTGGTCAAGGTCGATATATTCAAGGTTATTTATTGAAAAAAAGAAGAAAAAGGTTACAAGGGTTTAAAAGAAGATTCTTCACACTAGATTTTAGATATGGTACTCTGTCATATTATTTGAATGATCATAACCAAACACGTCGTGGAGAGATCGTTATCAATTTATCTACAGTTAGTGCTAACAAGAAGGACAGATTGATAATTATTGATTCAGGTATGGAGATTTGGGCATTGAAAGCTAGAGATACTGCATCTTGGTCAACTTGGGTAAATGCTTTACAGTCTTGTTTTGATAAACAGCTACAGGCTGAGCATGTTTCTGATGATGAATTAACTTGCGAGACAACAATTAGGACAGGAAGGGAATCTATCAAGGGGAATATAAGGTCAAATAAGGTTGAAGCGACGTCTCGATCCTTATCTCATGATGATACCGAAAGACCACAGTCAATAAGATCTATTGCCTATTCTTATACTCCACTTCCTTCTGAGGTTTATGAGAATTTTAATTTAAATCTGAAATTAATCCAACAGCGTCTCGAGCAATGTAAGACCGATTCATTATCCTACACGCATACAGAAAATGATAATAAACGAAACAAAATATATCGTTCTACTTCTTCATCCTCTGTGCTAGGTGCCAGGAGATTAAGAGGCATGAGTGCTGCATCTCCCATGAATTCGAGCGAATCGCTTCTTTCTCCTTCAGAATCCACAATACCTGAACATGAATCTACTGAGCATGAACTATACAAAAATCTATCAGAATTAGAATCCTTATTTGATCAATTCGTAAAACAGAGTAATATTTTACATTATGACCATGCAATGGTCACACAACAAATAAAAGAAAAACGCTTCTCTTTACTTTCGTCTGGCCTCAGTGATAATGAGGAATTTTTTGATGCTGAGGAGAATGCTAGTCATGGTGTTATATTATTAGATGATGAAGACGTCGAGATTAATAATACCGAGATTGAAGAATTTAAAACTATTCCTACTGAAAGAATTTCATTCGAAAAAATTGACGATATATGTGATAACGATTACCAGACAAGTGACAATATTTCTGAAGATGAATACTCCGAAAATGAACGACCCACAAAAGCTGCATCATCATATACAACATTAGAGAAACTTGAAATTTCTAAGGATCTTTATCCATTGCCTTGCCTTAAAACCATTATGCGCCGTAATGATATCAAACCATGTAATTCAACGCCTCCAAGTTTATTATCATTTCTAAGAAAAAATGTGGGTAAAGATTTAAGTTCGATTACAATGCCAGTGACTTCAAATGAACCTATTTCCATTTTACAGATGATTTCCGAGACGTTTGAGTATGCAAGTCTCCTTCCCGAATTAGCACAACCAAACCCGAAATTCCAACCGTTGGCAATTGTGTCAGCATTCGCCATTTCATTTTTATCAGTACATAGAGATAAGACTAGGGCATCAAGGAAACCTTTTAACCCATTATTGGGTGAAACTTTTGAATTAGTAAGAGAAGATATGGGATTTCGACTAGTTGCAGAGAAAGTTTCTCACAAGCCACAAATCTTTGCATTCCATGCCGAGCATGAGAAATGGGAATGCAGTTATACAGTGTCACCCGTTCAAAAGTTTTGGGGAAAATCCGTGGAATTAAACAATGAAGGTACCTTAGAATTGAAATGCAGGGAAACAGGTGAATATTTTGAATGGGCACAGCCAACTACTATGTTAAAAAACCTAATTGCTGGCGAAAGATATGTTGAGCCTGTAAATGAGTTTGAAGTTATTTCTTCTAAGAGTGGGAAAGCAACAATTGCCTTCGAAAAGACAGGGATGTTTGGAGGAAGATCAGAGCAAGTGACTATTAACATCACTCCAACTGATCATTACAACCAAAAACAGACATTAGAGGGTAAATGGACAGATTCTTTGAAAGATAGTAAATCCAAGGATATAGTATGGGAAGTAGGTGACTTAGTGAGCAAACCCAGAGAAAAATATGGCTTTACCAAATTTGCTTCTAATTTGAATGAAATTACCGCAATGGAAAAGGACAAGCTTCCTCCTACTGATTCTCGATTAAGACCAGATATCAGAGCTTATGAAGAAGGTAAAATAGAAGAAGCTGAAAAATTTAAATTAAAGTTGGAACAATTGCAGCGTGAGCGACGTACCTCAGGTAAAGATGTTAAACCACAATATTTCGAGAAGGCTTCTGCCAACAAATGGAAATTTATTCGTGGATCTAACAGTTACTGGGAAAGAAGAAGACGTCAAGATTGGTCTGATGTTTCCCCATTATGGTAATAGCGCATTACGGAATGTGATTTTATCCCATAAGGTCACAATTTGGTGTACAATAGATAATATATATATATAAATGATTTATACATTAATGATAAAAAGTTATGACAGTACCATGTATATGTAATTATTCTGTCTTGACATGAACCAATATACTGGCTTATTCCCAACTCTCAAACGATCATCTAACACCAAATACAGAAAACATAATACATCAATATTCAGACGACTATTATGACATTAAATAGCTTCTAGACTATGTAATAAGATCTGAAAAATTCCAGACCGGGTAAAATGCCCTTTAAATATTTTGCGATGAATAAATTTGAGCATTAATTAAGATCTCATTGTGATTACGTAAAACTTGGTTGAAGAAGACCCGAGCTCAGTTTGCAAAGTGTAATAAGATACATTTTTATAATCCATAATGTCTCAATTAATTACATTAGCCACTTGTAACCTTAATCAGTGGGCGTTAGATTTTGAAGGGAACAGAGACCGTATTCTTGAATCTATTAGGATTGCAAAGGAAAAAGGTGCACGTTTAAGAGTCGGTCCAGAATTGGAAATTACAGGTTATGGTTGTTTAGATCATTTTCTGGAGAATGATGTCTGCTTACATTCATGGGAAATGTATGCCCAAATCATCAAGCGCCCAGAAACTCATGGTATTGTCCTAGATATTGGTATGCCAGTTTTACATAAGAGTGTTCGTTACAACTGTAGATTGTTATCATTAGATGGTAAGATTCTTTTTATCAGACCAAAAATTTGGTTAGCTAATGATGGAAATTATCGTGAAATGAGATTTTTTACACCATGGATGAAGCCTGGTGTTGTTGAGGACTTTGTTCTACCTCCAGAAATACAAAAGGTAACCAATCAAAGAGATGTTAAATTTGGTGATGCTGTTATTCGAACACTTGACACTTGTATAGGTGCCGAGACATGTGAAGAAATATTTACACCTCAATCTCCACATATCGCTATGTCTTTAGATGGTGTAGAAATTATTACCAATTCATCTGGTTCTCATCACGAATTGCGTAAACTTAACAAAAGAATGGATTTAATTTTGAATGCTACAAGACGTTGTGGTGGTGTTTATCTGTACGCTAACCAACGTGGTTGTGATGGTGATAGATTATATTATGATGGTTGTGCTTTGATTGCTGTGAACGGTAAAGTTGTCGCACAAGGTTCTCAATTTTCACTTAAGGACGTTGAAGTTGTTACCGCGACTGTTGATTTAGAATCTGTCAGAAGTTACCGTGGTTCCGTTATGTCTCGTGGTTTACAATCATCTTTACGAGAAATAAAATACGAACGCATTGAAGTTCCGGTAGAATTAGCTAAAGTGAGTGCAAGATTTGATCCTACTATCCATCCTTCAGAAGCTCGCGATATCTCATATCATACTGCTGAAGAAGAAATTGCACTAGGGCCTGCTTGCTGGCTATGGGATTATATCAGACGCTGCAATGGTACTGGTTATTTCTTACCACTATCAGGTGGTATTGATTCCTGTGCTACAGCAATGATTGTTCACTCTATGTGCAGACTTGTTGTAAAGGAGGCTAGCGAGAATAATGAACAAGTTATCAAAGATGCTAGAAAAATTACCCGTAGCGCAGATGATTGGATTCCAAAAGATCCAGCAGATTTAGCCTCAAAAATGTTTCACACATGTTTTATGGGGACTGAAAACTCTTCTACTGAAACTAGACGTAGAAGTCGCGAATTGGCTAAACAAATCGGTGCATACCATGTCGACTTCAATATGGATAATTTAGTTACCAGTGTTGTCTCATTATTTGAAGTCGCTACAGGTAAAAAACCAATTTTCAAAATTTTTGGTGGTTCTCAAATTGAAAATTTGGCATTACAAAATATTCAAGCTCGTTTGAGAATGGTGCTTGCTTATCTATTTGCTCAATTATTACCGTGGGTGAGGGGTATCAAGAATTCGGGTGGGTTACTTGTCTTAGGTAGTGCAAACGTCGATGAATGTTTGAGAGGCTATTTAACTAAATATGATTGTTCATCTGCCGATATTAATCCAATTGGTGGTATTTCAAAGACGGATTTGAAGAGATTCATCGCATATGCATCCAAGGAATATGATATGCCAATTCTTGATGAGTTTTTGAACGCCACCCCAACAGCTGAGCTGGAACCAATTACAGAAAACTATGTTCAATCTGATGAAATTGATATGGGAATGACTTACGAAGAATTAAGCGTATTTGGTTATCTAAGAAAGGTTGAAAAATGTGGTCCATATTCGATGTTCCTAAAATTACTTCATCAATGGACACCAAAATTGACTCCCGCCCAAGTTGCTGAAAAGGTCAAGAGATTTTTTTTTTTCTACGCAATTAACAGACACAAGCAAACTGTCTTAACTCCAAGTTATCATGCAGAAAACTATTCACCTGATGATAACAGATTTGATCTAAGACCATTTTTGATCAATCCAAGATTCGCATGGGCAAGTAAAAAGATTGACGCCGTAGTTGCACAATGTGAAGGTAAAACCACTGACTTAGATATTATGTCTATTGATTAATGGATTCAATAAATGTTATACTCAAAGCCCCCTTACATATCCTTTACACCAGAATTTTGTTTTATATATGACGTAAATATATGTACGTACATTTACATATAAATCATTAAAGAGATTGACTATTTATTTTTTTTTTTTTCATTTAGAGCCCCAGTTACTTTTAATTACAACATTTTTGTTATCATTTCTCTTCCAAAAATCTATTAGTGTAATAGCAGTTTTCATTGGTGCATCTTCTTGAATAAAATGACCAGATTCTTGAAATACCACTAGTTGATATTTGCCTTGTATTTGTCCAATTATAAGTTCCTTGTCAAGGTTATCATTCCCAGCCAAGATCAGTAATTTACAGGTTGGAAGCGTAACAAATGCATGAGATAATCCTGTAAACCATGTATCCCAAAATGTGCTAAACATATTTAAGTTTGTTATTCTAACAACTTTTCCACTTTTGAATTTTTTGAATAATGCAGGAACAGATATTTCCGCACTGTCTTTATTCATTGACATATTATGATTTATATGCCATTCGATAGCATCCTCATAGGATTGAAAAATGTTTGGTGTTGTATGCAAAAATTGTTGGACTTGTGTTAATGCCTTGATAGCAGCCTCTTCAACAATATCTAGCATTGCAACACCAACGACGAGTCTTTTAAGCTTCATTGATAATACCTGATGTGTAAACGTACATATACTGCCCCCTAAAGAATGACCAACTAGTATTATTGAAATTTTTTCGGTGGGAATATGAGCAAATTTCTTAAGAATAACATCAATCAATTCAGTAAAGTCTTTAATAAAACTCTCACGATCAAATTTGATTTCAGCTTCTGGATCAATCGGTTTAGTGTTACCATGTCCTCTAGCATCAAATGCAAAGCATCCACATTTACCATCTAACCTTGTTGAAAGGTGTTTACTTAAATTTGCAAATGATAGCCCTGATGAACCAGCACCATGATGAAATATGAAGATTGGTATTGATGCACTGTCCAATGTGGTGGGTAGAGTGTAGTAGAGATTAAAGCTAAAATTTCGCTCTTTCAATTCAATTTGAACATTATTTGAAAAATATTCTTTCCAAGACACTATCTTATCATTATCTATGACATTCTTATTATGCAAATCTGAATTTCCTCTCATGCTATTAAAGTCAGGCAAATTAGTGAAACTATCCCTTTCTTCCTCATCTTCTGCGGTAGTAGAGACAGAGGCATTTTCTTTCTTATTTATTATATGCCCAGCTTCTTCGAGGTGTTTAAGTATAATACCTCTCCTCAAATTATCTCCCATAGTATATAAAACAGGGTGCTTTGGCTCTCTGGATAACGTATTATATAACCTCTTAAAGGTATGTCAACGTAATAAATCTCGCTTATGAAATCTGATGTTGCAAGGTACGGATGTTCATAATGTTGTGAATATATAAATTGTTTATATTGATGAATTGCATTAAAAGAATTGCTATATACGTTACTACGTATTTGGTAGCACTCTGTAAATTTCTGTTGTTGTAGAGGCTGTTTTTGTCTATAAAAGTTTTGATAATTTCTCAATTAAATGAGTAGTATTCGCTCTTTCCTATTGTAGATAGTCTTTTTAATAGTGTCCTACATTTCAATTCCATACTTGAGTTCAGATTCGATTCAAATATATTGAATACTGAATCATCCCAGTTATTCACTATTTGTCTTTCTTTAAAGGGACACAACCAATGAAAACTTCTTTAGATTTCTTTGTGTAGCATATTACCTTGTTTTTAAGGATTTCGCACTGAAGAGGAACAAAAGAGACACATCAGAGGATTCATCTTGGTTATTACTGTACTATACCAATATATCATGGCTGTATGAAAAGTAATGACTGCCTTTCTGTTAGTCACTCATATTCATGGAATTCAATGAGATTGTGGTTTCAAAAAATGTTTTAGTCTTGACAGCACTATAAGTAGTCAAACATAGCAAAATGGGACTCGGAAAGTTCAAATTTCCATACAATTGTAGACACACTCTTGTTACCCAACGATAGCTCATCTTCTGCAACTACCATTGTCGTTAAAGTGATTCAAATATTATTCATAACATTGGGAAATACAAAGCAGCAACATAGAGTTACATTGCCCTTCGATGCCCTTGAATTTCTAATACAAATATCCCTGAATCATCAAACCATTCTTTTCCAATCTCGTTAACTTGATTCTCGAAGTAAACATAACGAAACCTCACTTGCTACCAACTGAATATACTAAACCCAGTTAGTGTATCAAACCCTATCGTAGGCACACCCCATGCCATCATTAATAGCGTACTAGATGCTTTTAATATCCTCTATAAACTGAAGTTTACACGCCTCTTAAATATCTTATTCATGTATTTTGTGTTACCCGATTGAATTTGCAATGAGCGACATCGAAATTTACAAGATTTCATTAACAATAATGAAGGAAGATAGCATCTCTTGAGGAATCCCTACTGAAGGAGAGCCTTATATCTTCCATTGATAGCTCTTATAAGATTACTCAAAGACCCCAGAAACAACCACAAGTATGTTTGTTTCGCCAGGTATCAGAACCCTGCGGTTCTCCACCAAATCTTTTTATTGTATGTGTTTATTCATCATGTGTACCGTCCTCTCAGGTTTGTTACTCGAGCATTTACTAATATCGTTTAATTATATTGATAATTCGAACAATGCAGATGCCTCTTATTCCAACAAGCTTTTTTCAAGTCACTTCTCGTTATTATCCAAAAGATCTTTCTTTAGTGGAAGTAGTAATGGATTTAGTAATTCTTACTCAAGCAACGGGAATTATCAAGATGCTTCAGGTGCTGTCAATCCTCAATTCACTTACAAAACTGCTGTTGCATACCAACCAAAGGATAGAGATGATCAAATTTATCAAAAATTAAAAGATTCACTATCCTCCCCTACTGGTGAAGACAATTTCTTTGTCCAAGCTAATAGTTTTTCTGACGTTTATGCTGGTGTAGCAGATGGTGTTGGTGGTTGGGCTGAACATGGTTATGATTCAAGTGCTATTTCAAGAGAATTGTGCAAAGCTATGAGTCAATTGTCTTCTACTTTGAACCCTTCCAAGAAAGAACTCTCCCCCAAAGATCTTATTGATATAGCGTACAAGAAGATTAAAAATGAAGGCATTGTAAAGGTCGGTGGTACTACTGCCATAGTGGCTCATTTCAAAAATAATGGTACCATGAATGTAGCTAATTTGGGTGATTCATGGTGTGGTGTCTTTAGAAATGAAAAGCTCGTTTTCCATACAGAATTTCAAACAGTTGGGTTTAACGCCCCATACCAGTTATCAATTATTCCGGAGGAAATTGAACAAGAAGCCAAGAAAAGAGGTAGCTCATATATCCAAAATCAACCATCTGATGCTGATGAATATTCTTTTCAACTAGCTAAGGACGATATCATCATTCTAGCTACTGACGGTGTTACCGACAATATTGCTACACAGGATATTGAGTTGTACTTGAGTGATAAAGCTTCTACAAAAGAAGATTTACAATCTGTTACAAAGGAGTTGGTCAAAAACGTTGTCACTTTAAGTAAAGATACGGAATATCCAAGTGTGTTTGCCCAAGAACTCTCTAAATTGACCGGTAAACAGTACAGAGGTGGTAAGGAAGATGATATTACCGTAGTGGTAGTGAAAGTAGAATGAATATAACTGATAATATCACGTTAATTCTTTATTTCTTTTTTGCTTCAACTTAATTCTATCTTTTTCAAACTTGGCTGGTTCGAAATATATGCACATGTATATAATTACATATTCGTTAATAAGTTTTGTGATGAAAATCATATATAGCATACATTGCATAAATGATGGATCATATCATATCCCTCAATCAAATGATCGTTGCAAAACTATCTTCTTGATTTTTTCTCTTTCATTCTTCAGTTTTTCTTCTTCTTCAAGAACACCTGAGACAAATTTAACAGTTGTTGGTAACTCTAGAGTACGTGAATTCGTTTTCTTTCCAGACTTTGTTAAGAACGAGAATGCAACATTTTTTTTGAACGGCATTTTAGATGAATCTAAGTTTTCATCTCTTGCACGTTGATATAATTTTGGTTTCATAGTACCTGACGCACTTGAGTTTGATATGATTGGCATATTATTTACGTTACCAACTGTTTCGCTTTTCCTTTCCTCTATAGATTCCAGCATAACCTGTTGAAATTGTCTCTCCATTTCTTCTTCAATTTTACGCTCTTCTTCATTCTTAAGTTTCATTTCATATTCATCATACATCCGTTTTAATTCTGTATCTCTATCAGCACCAATATCTCTAAATTCGTCATCATCGTCCTCATCCTGGCTATCATCATTGTCGCTACTATCATCATCTTCATCATCGTCATCGTCGTCTTCATCCTCATCTTCATCCTCATCCTCATTTCCTGAGCTGCCCCCTTCATTATTATCACTCACGGTTAATATATCATTATCGTCATCCTCGGAAACCATCCCGTTTATGACATCATCAATATCTTCTTCATCCTCTATATTCTGTCCTTCATCATTATCCTCATCATCCTCATCATCTTCTCCCTCGATAACATCAGTTTCGTTAATAGAGGATGAATCCTTATTCTGATTTGTGTCTGATTTAGATATCGATATTTTTTTCATTGATTCAAGTATTTGTTCTAATCTATTGGCACTTTCAATTAAATTCTTCGATTTATCAAATTCAACATATTTGGAAAATTGATTAAAAACATCACTTACTCTAAATTGAACTTCTTTTGGCAGTGGTTGTTCCTTGGTAAATGTATAATACTCGAAAAATCTTAACAAAAGTGGTAGTTGTCTTGTAAGCGTAGAAGGAAATCTTTTAATGTTGCACATTATCGTTGTTACTAACTGTATTCTGAAATAATTCTCTGGTAAATCTGATTGGTTCAAATAGACAGGATTTGGTTGATTTCTAAAATGGCCAAACTTGATAATGTGATATATGACATCTAGAAGAACATTTGATTTGATCATTTCTAAGTTAAAGATTTCTGTCAAATATCTAACTTGAGCAATTCTATGGATGTTTTCGCTAAAGTCATGAACCTCTAAACCTCGTTCAATGTTTTCAAGAATTTGATCGATACATTTGATAACAAAATTTCTGTGATATGCGTACAATCCATTAAGAATTTTAGTTAAAGTAGTAATATTTTGATAACTAATCTTTTCAGGTTCCGAAAACAATGAAAACATTGTATTATAAACATTTTCATCATTCCAATGTGCCTTTCTGATTAAAATTAGGCATTGCTTAAAGTCAAAATTCGCCAACTCTTTCCTAATTAGAATACGATAAAAATTTTCTTCTGGAGTTATCTTCCGTTCCTCGCTATTCAAAGATTTTACTGACGGTGGGAAAAGCAAAGCAAGAATATTCTCTAAAGCACTCTTCAACGACATTCCTAATTGCCTATCTTTCATCTTTGTTCTTAACAAAACAACCATTTTCTCCATGTGAGGTTTGTATTCCGGATGATTAAGTAAAAACTTACCAGAATGTTCCAAGAAAATTGTTAATATCTCTATGTTATTTGGAACTTGCATGTTCATAATTAATGTTCTGATTTTATGGAAAATCATGAACGTTGGAACCAACATAAATTTAATCATTTCACTATAAAATATAATATTTTTAACATTTATTTTATTAGAGTGCAGCTGGTTGCGGAATCCGTTATCCAAGTATTTGATGAATTCTTCCGTAACCTCAGGTAAATATTTACTGTTGCAGGCGATAAATCGTGAATAAATTCTAATTTTACTCCAGTCTTGTGTTTCAATGAAAAATTTTAATAATCTATTTCTTGTAGCTTTGTTGTCGAGTCTATTTGTCCAATATTCGATAGTTAACTCATCAATTTCTTCTTTTGTTTCTACAAGCTCTAATTTATTGAAGAAATTATTAATCGCTTCTGCATTGCTTTTCATTGATGAATTACTGTCCTCCGTAGAAGCAGCTTCTTCAACTAGTAGTTTAATATCAGGTAAATTCTCATAAAATCTACGAGCTTCCTCATTTTCCCATAGCCTTTGATCTGGTGGCAGTACGGTATTTGTTATCATGGGTTGAACTTCTTCTTTACTAGTGGTATCCTCATTAGTGTCTGGTAATTGCAAATTGAAAAATTCTGCAAATATAGATGCTGCCGACTTAAATCGTTCATATATAGGCAACAAGACGTCATGCTCTTCGATATATTCATCTGTCAACTTACCTGTCCTAATTTGACATTTTTGATGTTCTTTCATCAATTTATTTATCTGTTTGTACAATTCTGCCGTTCTTGTCATAACTGCGTCAGTGAAGACCTTAAAGAGAGTTTGCAATAAAGACTTTAAATTTTCATCGTATATGAATTTATCCCAGGAATGGTCATCACTGGCAAATAAAACTGGAAATCTTTTAACAAAAGTTGTTCCTATAGAGGTTGTATGACCGTATTTAAATTTGTAATTTAAGATCTCTTTCAGTACACTGAACAAATATGGTTCTTTTCTATGAAGTTTTCTTTGTAAATAAAATGGTATTGATTCTTTTGATTCAATGATATTCAATGATGTAAAAACACCAACAAGGTACAATTCGGTCAAGACTCTAAGATTACCTTTTAGTCTATTTATCCTGAAATTCTCTTCCTTTTCTGAATCTTTATCATCTGTTGGGTTAACAAAATTACCAATAAAGAGGGCAAATAGGTTCCCAGTAAACCTTATATTAAACCTTTGATGCATGGCTGATATTACTTCTACAGCGGCTACAATGTCATCACTTTTGTTCGATACATGAGATAAGCATTCATTGACTGTAGAAATGACTTCTGAAAGATATTTTTCCAATGAAATTTCACTTAAATCTCTTAACAGAGAGTTTTTATTTTCTTTAGTGAAACCTTTCTTTAGTTTCTTAATGAAACCTGTATTTTTCTTAATACTAGAGTCTAATTTCAGACTTTTCAATGGGAACACATCTTCACCACCCCAAGCCCTTGTATTTAGCTCATATAGTTCTAGTCTACGTTCATCCTATAGACAATATTAAATGTAATATCAACGATTTTGATATCACACGAAGAAAATTTTGGAATTGTTAGTAACTTTATTGCATACAGAAGGATAACTGGGGCATCCATATGTTATACGTACCTCCATATTTGAATAATATACGGTATTAACAGCAAAGAACTCAAATTGAGTAGTGTTTTCTCTCGATTATTCTATTACAGATTAGTTAATATTTCAACTTAATGGATTTCAAATAATTTTTCATTAAAGATCGAGTTCATTACCCGAATTAATAAATCTTATGGTTTACATATATGTAAACGAAGAGGAAGTCTACTTAATGAAAGAGCAATTTGTTGAGACCTCTAAGATTAGAAGATTGCAGTAGTGCTATTGTGTTTGGTGAGTTGTATTATTATTGGTTGCTATTTAACAAGGCTTGTCTTTTGTCAAGAAGTTTACGCAGCTCTGATTATTGTTGGTACTTATTATAGCGATGGGACATATTGTGATTTGTTTAATACTGATTCTCTCAACAGTTTTGGTATACAACTGGTCATATAAAATACTCTGGTTCAAGATTGGTTTGTTATTCGAGAATTTAACTCCTCCAACTGACAAAGACATTTTATCCATTTGGCATGGCAATGATGGAGATCGGAAAGGAGATAAAGGTAACAATAGCTATAATGACACTTTTGTAGAAAGGTTTTATTCTGAATATTCTTTATCATCTCATACATTTTCAGAGTTTATTCGAATAGTATTCTCGATTGCAATGGTATGTTACATAGTCACAATTGAGATTGTTTTATGGCAAATTGAAACTTCGAATAGTGAACAAGAGGCAAATTTCATTACAAGCTGGATATGGCCGATGGTCTCCATGATATTATCAGTGATTTTGATTTTAATTCAACCTTTCTTCATTCTCATATCGCTGCTCAGTAAATTTTTTAACGACAGGTTTGATATAGATAGATTAATTATTATTACAACTGCGACCTTAATTGTTTTAATAGCAATCTTAAAATTTTTATCCATTGGTCCATTTTTTTATAGTTCCAATATTCTTACTCGTTTATCTATATCAGGTGTCACAGTCATGGCAACCTTATCAGGAATTGCAAGTGTATCTACAATATACTACACAATATTATATTTTTGGAATAGAAGCAAAACAACTAAGTCATCTTATTTGACTATATCTGAATACGCATCAAATAGTATAGGCAATAGAAAAATTTTAATTTGGGCTCGAAAGAGTTGGATCAAACAAAGGCTGCTTGATTATGATCAACTGATCGAAGAAAATATTCATGCTCTGAAAAATCTTGAAGGTGAAGGGAATTTTGCCTTAAAGCCAGATATTAAATATAAAAGAGAAAAATTATTGGAAGATATAACAAAATATCAGATGGAATCAGGAAAATTGAAGAGATCATTAAATGAATCACCATATATACGGTTAGGAAAAAGATGTTTTGAAATTGGATTTCTGATATATTGTTGTTATAAGATTATGTTTACCTTTTTGAGCAGATTGCCCAGAATAATAAAGCATTTTTTGCAGTACCCAACTGATTATCAATATGATCATTTTAAGACGTCGTCAGATCCATTGGCTGTGACCATAGCAGATATATTAGATTTTTTTCTATTCAATTTCAATTACCAGCATGATATTGATTCTTTGACAAACCAAATTTCCTTGCTATTATCGACATCTTTATTTATTTGCAGTCTATCGACTGTTAATACCACAATATCTTTTCTTTTGGCTCTGTTACCTATTAGATTTCAAATGTTAGCAATGTTCGCTTTACAAAACAATGAAAACTTAGATTATTTACCAAAATTTAACCATTCAACAAAATCAGAAACAAATAAATCACCGTCGATGATCAAAAATTTACTTGTTTCGGAACTAGCTGGCACATACGTTGTTGCAACAATTTTGATGATTAGATCGAACTTACCATTTGATGTCGCAGCGAAGTTGAAAGACTTATTAGGACAGAAATTTACAGTAACGAATTTGGCTATCGATTGTTGGTTTGACGAGATATTCGCCATTGCTTGTATATTAACCTTTGCCTTCATTAAGCTAGCGGAAAGAACTTTGTATCTAGTACACAAAGATAAGAAATTAAGGTCATAGCTTTGATTAAGGGTATGCATATTCATTGTATATATTTTGATATACAGATTTATAGAATTTTTAAGTATTTTTAAAAAATATGAAAAGGCACTTTCAGTAAATGTCAAAAAAAAAAGTTATGCCTCAGTTGTGATGTGACATACAAATGCATGTTCTAACTTTTATTTCAGTGCTGCTTGTGCGTAATTTTGTCTATTCAACTAAAAGAACTCGTTCATCATTTGATCATCTTCTAAATTTTTCTTTACAACATGATAAACTTCCATTAAAAGGTTAGGGAATCTTTTGATAAAATAATCATAAAAGCCATCTGGTATTGGACCCATAATCTCAGCAAGATCCTCTGGTAAATCCATAAAATGATGGTATTTATTTCTTAATGCTCTTAATAAATCCATGACTTTATCAAAGTTATATTTTCTGTATTTACCCAAATTATCCATAAATGATTGATCAAACTTAGTAGACCAGTTACCATTTGGAATGACAATTTTTGAAATTTCTTCCAGCTTCAATAATAATGGACTTGGTGGATCTCTCCTTTCAATCTCAAATCGGTCACTAGTTTTCAGTAGAAAACTTAGTTTCTTAGAGACAGGCCAAAATATCGGATGTTTTAATACGGTAAAAGCCGTAGGTCTATCAATTGGGTCCCTTGCAATCATCTGAGAGATCAAATCTGTCGTTTCAATCACTGCAGACCTATCCTTAATCGCTGTTTTTAAAGGAGTTAAATCAGAATTACCTTTGATTATATTTGCTTCCCGCATATACTTGTCGCCATATGGATGTTTACCTTTGGTTAGAACATAAAAGAACACACAGCCCAGTGAAAATATATCAATTGCCCTCGTCAATCTTTTCTTTGTAAATGGATCATAAAATGAATCTGTAGAAAATGTAGAATTATTATGATTTCCAAAAGAGGCTTCTGACTCATTTGGCTCTTCATTTAATGTCTCTAAAATTCTACAAGCAGATTCCTCTAGTAATTCTGGAGCTCTCCAGCCCGTTGTACCAGCAGGATTATTAATGTTTGTCTTAAATGAGGACTGATCTGCGTCTAACTTTTTACATAAACCAAAGTCGGAAATTAAAACTCTTAGTCTTTCTTTTTCAGTTAAATGGCCTGCAGAAAACTTCTTTGAAGTTGAGACTAAGATATTTTGTGGTTTCAGATCTCTATGAATAATTTTAAGAGAGTGTAGATGAGCTACACCTGATGCAATCTGGTGAATTATGTTTATTGGTTTTATTTCTTTCTGTAACTCTCTTATGTTTGCTGAATTCTTGTTACCTTCAATAAGATCTTGTAGTGTTGAGTTACATAACTCTAATGCAATATATAAGAACTTTTCAGAAGTTTCAGAACAGTAGTATCGAATAACGTTAGGATCATCATCACTTTCTGTTAACAATTTAATTTCACGGTATGCTAAATCGCAGAAATCGATTAACATTCTTTTCACAGCCACAGGTCTTCCTTGGAAATTACCTTGGAATACTATTGTACCTGAAGAACCATAACCTAAAATTTTATCAGAAACAGTCAAATTTTTCAAATTTTGCTCAAATTCTAGTTTCTCAACTGTCTCAGACAGTTGTGAAGATTGAACACTTTGAACCTGTAATTGTGTCTTTTTGTTTTTGTTTTTTTTACCACCTCTAGAACCTCTTTTTCTCCTCTTCTTTTCACTTTGAGATTGATCGGTAGATAAAGTTTTTTCATTTTCATTATCATTCTCTTTATCTGGTTCAGTTTGTGTATCGTCGCTATTTTTCCCAGATTCATCATTCGTATCTGCTAGTGTCAACGTAGTTGAATCAGAAAGAACTGCAGGATCTGAGTTATTTTTAGAGGTAATTTTGTCATCCTTAGACTCAGTTTCTGAAATTTCAATTTGAGATAGTTGTAATTCCTTCTGTGGTATCAAACCTATTTTAGCAAACATTACATGCAATGGAGGTGTAATTTTGAACCTTTGTAATAGACCTATGCAAAATAAAGACACCAAGAAAATTAAACCACTCTCAATAATTTTGTAAACAAAATTCCCAACTCTATAGATTATGGAATGCTGGTTCTCCAATAGAATTTGCCTTGTGATCTGTTCTTGAACTTTTAACCTATATGCTTCAATTTCAGCTGGTGAGATATATCTTTCCAAAGCACTTAACTTATCATTTCTAGTTTTCAATTCTTTTTGAGATTCATTTGGAGACTCAATCATTAGTAATGAATTTTGTGAATTTGTCGTTTTATAACCGGCGTCAGTTATCATATTTGGAAGAACTTGTTTGAAATTGGAATCCATGACTTTATGAACACCAGTAACTGCAGTCTTAAATAAACTATCATTTTCAAAAATTGAGGATACTCTCCATCTTTCACTAGAGGCATATTTAGAAATTGGTGCAGCTCTAACTAATGATGGAAAATTCTCACTTGATAATGCAGCCCAAGAATGATTCTCCGTTTGTTCTAAATAAACACTATTTTCAATTGATTCTTGTGAGTCGAACGACTGAAATGGATGTGGAACAAGCACAGTTTCACCAGTTGTCTTATCTGAAAAGATATCAAACACTGAGATAATAATACCTGGAAAATCTGGTGATACCCATTTGGCGATTCTAAAGTCTGAATCAATTGCCAATAATGATTTATCTCTAAATGGTGCAATAAATATACCATCCTTCGAAACTTTATTTTCTTGAGCTAAATGAAGATCTAGAGAATTTTGTTGCCATGATGCATAAGTAACATTATAGGAAGAACCATCCTTTGAGTGGATACCTAATTCATATATTGTTTTACCTATTATGATTACATTTTCAGAATCAGTGTTTGTATCACTATCATATGTGGAATCCTTTTCAGTTAATCTTGATTCTTTTCTATAGTTTTTATTTTCGGTTCCTGAACCGAAAACAGATATAATTTCACCTGTAGATCGATCTATTGTATACATTATTGTCTTTCTTGAACCGGTGTAGATTTTTTCATCCTCTATTACAGTTCCTTCATCATTTATAATTATATCAGTCTTTAGATGCATTGGTGACGTTAAAATTAGTTGTCGTATTGAGACTGGTATTTTTTGTAGACCTTGATGAATATTGAAATAGAAAATATTACCATCACCGTATGGTTCAATAATTAAAGTTTCATTAGTCTTTAACTTGGAGGGTTCCTTGATATCTATCAATGGTTGAAATGCAGAGGAGTCAATAGACCATAGGATTTTCCCATTTTCTCTATTTAATGCATGAAGTCCACCTTCTATGTCGGCAGCAATTAAAATATCATCTAATTGTAATTGGTCTAAAGATCTCCCTTTCACATATGGCACGGAGATTGATTTGAAAGAGTTTCCATTGGCCTCATTGTTATGTAATAGTTTCTTATGATTTTTTGGTATTATAGCCTCAACAGCAGTTGGATTTGTTCTTTTCGTTCTATCAATGGTTCGTACTGTCTCTGGTGGATAACTACGATGTTTACTCTTGCTAATCTGTTTTAATTTCGGTGTTGAAAATCTCCTCGAATGACTCTGTTGTATTCGATTCGAACGAGTACTTTTACTTTGTATTGAATTGCTATTATCATTGTTTATCTTAAAATTGGAGAGTCCCCAGCATAAAGCACCTTCAAAGAGCGTTAAAAATATAAGGAAACGAATAAAAAAAATTTTAATCGACAGCTTCATAGTTACTAAAGCGTGAAATGTCTATATTTCTATTCGAGTAATGCAGTATCCTATTCCCTTGAATGGTTATTACCTAAACAAAATCTTTTTTATTTTTTTTTTTGTTTGTTTGGTGGGTATGGTAGTAATAGGGATAATAAGTACAAACAAAAAAATCTTCGAGATATATATCTATATGCAAATTAGTTTAGAGGTTTGGCAATGTTTCAAATGCATACAATTTATTGTAATCTTTGTATAGTTTCTACTTTCCTACTTAGTATTTATTCTGGAGTGTTCGGGTCTCTTAATTTTTTCTTTCTCTTCTCAAGTGAAAAAACTTGAAAATATTTTATAATCACTCGATGATTCCTTTCCCTATTAAGAATATTAAGTGAAACGCAAAAGATATTTTGATAGAAGAGAGAGAAAAGTATATACTCTAGCAAGCATCTGGAGTGGGTTGTTATGCAGTATACCATTTCAAGATCAACATTCAATATTTCCACGCGCAGACTGAAGCTACATAATATAGACGTTCTTGCAGATTTCAGAAGTAACCTTGTTATCCTTGTAAAAAATATGCACAGCATTACATTCTACCGGGATCTTTCAGAGGGATCCCACTATCGAACTTTCAGCAACACTAGTTCGCGATTTTCTCTTTGAATAGAACAAAAACAATAAAGATACCGTAGAAAGAGAAATTTTTTCACCCATTTAGGCTGCAACTATTCTGCACTCCTAAATTTATCGGGAACTTAACCTAATACAGCCCATTTCTCAGAATGGGTTGTGTTTTCAGAGGTAAATCAATAGCTCATTTGCTAATATGTCGTATTACTAATTCCTGCGGAGAAATACAACAATATTCATGCTTGCTAACACAAAGGAAAATCATTTCAATTATTATTAGTGATAACCCCCCGTTTCATTGATTATCACTGCCCAAGTAAGGTAGGATTTGCAACATGCAACAAGTCCAAAAAAAAAAATTAAGGAAACAAAGACATTTATTAGAGTGTAACATAGCTAGAGTAACAGTATTTATTATGATTCACAATATAGCCATTATGGGTTAATCAGTCAATCATTTAATCGTCATTCATGGGAAACCCTATTTCATCAAAGACATCCTTTAATTTACATTTCTTGTCGTCAGCTATTAGTTGCACTAACCTTAAACCAACATCCCGTAACTCGTTATATTCCTTCAATCGTTTGATATGTAATGACTTCAGTTCCTTTGGAGTGCAGCTTCTAGGTGTAGTTATTCGACAGTTAGTAAATTATACCGCAGAGTAAATATCGGTGATCAGTTTATATATACATTTCGTTCTCCTGTGAGAGTTTATCAAATTCTTCTTTGAGCTCTTTGTAAACAACCTTAATCTTGCTCAATTCTTCTTCCTTGGCCTTAATCTGGGATTCCATTGCTACTGTTTATCAAATATTAACCAGTTATTAATTCTTCTCTTCTTCTATATAGTAAAGTATTTCAAATTTTTAAGCGCTAACTATATAAAAAAAAATATACTAAATAGTAGTAAAAAGATGAATATTGCTATTATATGAACTGAAAAAAAATATACGAATATATATATATCTGTAAGAATGTATATGACAATAAGAATGATTTAAGAATTTTCTTTCTGCAACATAGCAACTTTCCTCTTCATTTCATTCAATTGTAAACTTGTAATCTTAATAGTCTCCATTAATTCCTGTAGACTACTATTATCTATTTTCTCTCCCTCGTAACTAACATATGGATTAGTAGGTATATTAGTTTCGCCACGATCATTTATCCAATCCCAAATGGTACCTTGTGTCTCAGAGACGATATCTTTACCCCAAGAATGTTTACGTTGGTTGGATCTAATATTGTCTTCGTAAATTTCATATAAAGTCTTAAAACTTGGGACATAATTGTATTCACTACCATCAATATCAATTCTACCTGGTCTCAATAAAGATATGTTATGTCTGTCAGATCTACCAGAAGATGAAAAAATCATTCTGAAGAATGAGAATAAGAAAATAACCCAAAATAGGGCTGCTATTATAAATTTACCAGATGTTATGTCGAATTCGATTAATGGATTGATTAATGTTGACGATAACGTACCCAAAATTGTCTTCTTTTCAATTTCTTCTTCCTTCTTTTCCTCTGGAACGTTTTCAGATTCAAATGATTCTCTTTTACCAAGTTTACCTTTCTTGCTCTTTCTTCTTTTACCACCTTTCTTCTTTAGTTTAGCGTTAGCTATTATAGTTTTAACTTCATTAATTAAAATTTCAGTGGTATCCTTTTGACCATCAATGGAACCTCTTTCGATAGCACCTTTTAAGAAAGATTTTCCTGTCCAAACAATATTAGTAATTACCGATAATTTTGTTGAATTATTATTACCCCATGATAGGTAAAATTTTGTTTGTACTGAGAAACTGTTACCGGATGGAACATCTGGTGTACGTGAAACTTGTTTAACGAGAATATATCCATTCATATCATTATGTTCGATAGTTTCTGTAATTAAACATTTTGTTTGTTTTGGACCAATTGAATTGTTTAGACGTTTGATATAATTATATTCCCTTTTATTGTTACTAAATTTTGGAATCTCAGAAATATTAAAATTATTTTGTTTTTCCAAAATATCTTTCAAGTAAGATACATCATCACCAAATAATAACTGATATGTAGTACCTAATGGAACGTCGATTACAACATTTTCTTTGATAACAGTATCATCCTTACTCTTTGTGATTTCAGCTTCAGTAGGACCATGCGTGAAAGGTTCCAAGTTCGGTAAAGCAAGACCTGCTTCTTCCTCTTCTTCTTCTTCTCCTTCTTCTCCTTCCTTGGCAACAGCTTTTTTGGAAACCATTTTTGAAACTTCATTGACCAATATTTTAGTTGAATCAGTAACACCATCAAATGTACCTTTCTCAATGGCACCTTTAATCCAACTTTTTGCTGACCATTCAATCGAAAGGTATACTTTAAGTTTAGTTTCATTATTATTATCCCAAGATAATAAAAATGTAGTACGAACCTGAAACGAATTACCACTTGGTACATCCGGATTCTTAGTTATTTGAGTAACTTTAACAAACGACTCTAAGTCATAATTATCTAATGTTTCTGTTACAAGACATTTTGTTTTTGATGGACCAATTGAACCTGATATTGGTTTTGTATACGAATAGGAACGACTCTTTGTAGTGAGTAATGTCGTTGGAATGTCGGAGATATCATAATTTTTTTGAGTCTTTAAGATTGACTCGAGAGGTTTACTTGGGTCACCAAACAAAAGTGTAGTCACATGGCCTAACGGTGCCTTTATTGTTGATTCGTTGATTAATTTTTCACTATCCTGTGGTGTATATGGTGCACTAGTTGGAGCATGTTTTGTTGTTGTACTGACAGAATTAATAGGAGTCACATTTGGCATGGCTACTTTAGTGGCTCCGGCTGCGTTTGATTCAACTGAAGTTGTTGTCGTTGCAGAAGATACAGTACGTCTGTGATGACGTGCAATAGCATCTTCGTCATCATCAGAAGTCATATCTGTGTCATTATCTGGAGATAAAGAAGCTTCTCCATCTGAGAATTCATCCTCTTGTTCTTCCTGATTTTTTGAAATTCTTCTACCTACGATAACTTGATTCCAAATATTTGTAATTAAATCAAAAGTAGCATCACGAGACATAAACGAAGCAAATAAATATTTACTTTGAATTGTATCGATACCGATAGCATTTGGGAAAATTCCTGCTGTGTATTTTTTCTGTATTTGAATAATATCACGAAAGGCTATTACAGCAGTAGTGACATAATTCAATAAATTTGAATAAAAACACAAATGTTGATCTGTGATATAGATACGGCCATGTAACAGGATATCCTTGGATAAGGCGCAACTATGTTCCTCGATCAATTTTTCATCACTAGGTATACTCTTGAACAAAGAATGAAATTCCGTATTTCTTCTCTCTGATGCAAAATTAATATTCTCTAACGGTCTATCCTTAAGTGGAATGGTGTCAATATCAATTGTGGCGTTATCTTCATCTTTCTTGAACAGTGTACTTGCCCTTGGACGTAATGGAGAAGTAGCATAATCGGTACCGGCTTTAACTTTATTTAAAGAATATTTGATTGCAGAAGATGGTAATGGTATCGTCTTTATTCCACCAATTGGTGAAAACGATCTTCTAATAGGCTGTTGTTGTACTGGTGTTGGTTCTTTGTCATCGGGTATGGAACCAGTAGACTTATGATGCACCAATTGCAAAGGACAAGCCGTCGAAGACTTTGATTCTTCATCTTGAACTGGTAAGGTCTTTGAACGATGACGTGGATGACGATTGTTTGTTGTTTCATCAGCTATACTTGGAGATGAACTTAAAGTTGGTTCAGAATTTGTCTTTGAGGACTCAAACGTGACAACTTTATTCTGATTTTGGTTCAAAATATGATCCAAAGATTTCAATTGCTCATTCAAAGTGGTATCATTGTTATTAATCTCAGCAGCATCAGCCATTGCAAAGACTTTACCGAACAAAGTCTGGGCCTGTTGGTTATCGTCAGCGACCGGTTGTTCGGAGTTTTCCTGTTTATCCATATTAATACGAATATTATAGAACCCTTGACCAGGCACCAAAGAGGAACTATTATTCGAAATCGACCTATTACTTGCATTTGTTCTTACAGAGATCTGTGTAGAGGTATTACCACGCACAGCAGGTGGATGTAGCTCATCTGTAGTTGGTATATCAGAGAAAATGCCCGGTTTACCTTGAAATTTTTGCTTGAACTGTTTATTCACCGGCGTAATAGTAGGTTCTTCCTTTCTAAACACCACAGCAGCAGACTCACCCTCCCTCTTGTTCTTGTCCTTACTCTTCTTCTTCTTCTTACTCTTGTGTATTCCAAATACTTTCAAACCCATGTTAACACGTGTGTGATTACTCTCTAACCCTGTGAACCAAAACCAGAATGAATCATCTAATCTACCCACTATATATATATATATATATCCATCTCTATTGTTTCCAGAAGCTTATCAAATTAATTTCCGCGGGGCTTCTAGAAGTCGAAAATCTTTCTTTCCCTATTCATCCCTAACGCCGTCCCGCACTGAAGTGAATTTTTCATTCCACGGATTTTTCATTAAATTTTTTTTCAGTCGATTAAATAAGAGAAGAGAAGAGAAGAGATGCTATGGTGAATGGTGTTCTTGGTATAAGAAGGACAAACAAGCAAGAAGTTAGCCATGGATCAGGATATTAAAGCTATTAAACCGTATTTATCAAACCTGCAACGTCAACTTGACCAGTTGAAACCGCGTCTTGTGAAGCTCACATCAACTCCTCTCGATGAACAACTCGTTGCTCAACGTACTGAACGAGACAGATTGGAAATTGTTAATACATATGGTTATGTCTTGAATTCGTTGTTCTTTGCTTATGGGAAAGTTGCAGGTTTATCTGATACCGATATGGATTCTGTAAAAGAAGAGCTGACAAGGGTCAAATCGTATATGAACAGAACCGCTAGTATAGATTTAAAGGTTAAACAACGAGATGAGCAGCATACCGATGATAATAAAGCTTTGAAAAAACAAATAGTAGCTGCTATATCGAAGAAAAATTTCGATTTTAAAGGTAAACACACTCGTTTTGATAATAAGGGTAAGGTAAGTAAGTAAAAATATGTCGTGTCGTATTCGTCATTATATATATATATAGATATATATATAGTTTTTTTGGTTATTTTTATATAAATTATATGCATTAAATTTTTGGTTATTTTTTTTTTTTTTTCATTCTTGTTGCTGTTGTAACATGATCCAATTATTTTTATACTGCTCCAATGACCCAACAACTTCATCTTGTATCGAAGATTTACGTCTGTCTGAACGATACTTGTTTAATTTATCGTTGTTAGCGTCATCGTCATCGTAGATTTGATATGGACCAAAACTTTTTCTTAATGGACGTTGTTGTTGCTGTTGCGATTCGTCGTCGTCATCGTCGTCGTCATCGTCATCCTCAAAGATTAATGCATCGTTATCCGCATATCTAAATACATCCTCATTTTGTAAGGCTACTGTGGTGCTAGAATGATTATTTGAAATAACTGGTTTACGAAATTCATCAATATTAATGGAATTATTAGTCACAGATAACGTTGCCTCATTTGTGGAATGTGTTGAACTCTTTCTATGATGTGGTGGAATATAAACTCCGGGCTTATATTTATGTTCTTGTTCTTCAACGGTATGTTGATTTAACGTATTTAATGCATTCATAAATTGCGTTGCATTATTTAATTGAGCTTGTTGTGTTACCGGTGATTTTAATAAATCAGGAACGTTATCATCTCGGTTCTTCGTGTTGCTTGTATCGATATGCAATTTGTTACTTCCACCACCACTACGTCTTATATCCTTCATCTTATGCTTATCATCATTAAGACTTAAATTATTCATCCCATTAATGAAATCATTGTGATTTTCTTCAAGAGTAAATAATATATCATCCGAATCATGTTCTTCATCATCGTTATACGTATTAGCATAAATTTCATGTTGTGTTGCAACTGGTTCATCTAACACAGTAGCAATATCAGGTTGTACATGTGGTGACATTGATAGTAAATTAGCTCTGGCATTTGGTGGAATATATGTACCAGGTGAATGTTGTACCGATCCACGTCTTAATACACCACTTGTTACACCATAATTGTTAAAACTATGTCTTGTCTTAGTTGCTCCACTATTTCCCCCATTAAACGCATTGTACGAGGACGAAGAATTACCTGTAGTGCTTGGTCTTCTAAATTTTAAATTTTTATTCATGTTGTTACCATTGTTGTTGTTGTTATTCCAACTTTTACTGTTATTATTAAAATTTTTATACGTTTTATGATATCTATTGTTATTATCAAAAATACCTTCCATGTATCTATTTTGCACACTTGGAGGTGTGAAAAAATCTCTTGTATTAAATCCACTACCATTTTTCTCTTCTTTGCTTTTATAATCGTGGAAATAATTATTTATATGCGTATTTGGTGTTGGAATACCCAATGGTTTTCTTGAATTTTTAATAATTTTACTTTTGTTTCTATGGTTAATCTTAATAGCTCTAGAATTGTTGTTGTTGTTATTGTAATGATAGTGATTCTTATTGTTGTAATAATTGTCATTCTTAACACGAGAACGTTTGTTAAATTTGAATTTTGGAACAGATTTTGCACGTTCTCTATTAAATGAACCATATCCATAATAATTTGTACTTGTATTAATATGTTTACTACGAATATTATTATTGTTTTTACTATAATTGTTATTGTAATTATAGTATGATGGAGAATTCTCGTTATTCGAGTATTGATCTTGAGTAACTCTAAACTTTGGAATTTCAAATGGTTTCTTAAAGACATGATTACCTTTATTACTTGGACTCTCCTTATTTAGTTTCGGTGGTTTTGGACTTGTTTCACGTTTATCCTTTAATTCAAAATCATCATTCTTAATTTGTGGTAATGGTTTTGATGATGATACTGGTGTTGGTAATGAAACTGGTGCAGATGAAGGTGGTACCGGAGGAGGTTTGACGGTTGACAATGAATCCATTGAAACACTTGGTGTGATATCATATTCATCTTCAATACTATTGTAATATTCATCATCAAGAGTATATTCAGATAAATTAAATAACTCAGATCTCATCTTTGATAAATCTCTATTAGTTGGATCAATCGTTAAACAATACCTTAAAACTTGGAAAAAATCATAAGCCATTGTTGAAAAGACATCAAATAAAGCCTCTCTGTTAGCAGCAAAATAACAAAATGATTTATCTGATTGATTTGCAACACTAAATGGATTTTTAAGAAAGACAATGTTTAAGAAAACAATACCCATAGCCCATAAATCAACTTTGTCACATTGGTAAGGTTCTTTTCTTTCCTCGATATCTAAATTAGCTTCAAATAATTCTGGTGCCATATACCGTTCACTACCAACACTTCTATCCATTGAAGTTTTATCTGTAGTGGCAAGACCCCAATCTGTTAATTTAATGGTCCAATCTATACCAGTAATTAAAATATTTTCTGGTTTAATATCTCTATGAAAAATATTCTTATTATGAACAAATTCTACAGCATCCATAATTTGAGAAAGGATATAAGTAATAGATTTAGTCTTACGTGGTACAATATCATCTTTAATTGCTTCATATAAATCACCACCAGAACAATATTCCATAATAATATATGAATCAAAAAAATCTAATAATTCAGCAATATTTTTATGTTTACCAATCTTTGTTTGAATATCAACCTCATACATTGCCTCGAGACAAATATTATTAGATAAACGAGCTTTAACATCCTTTGAGATAAGAGATTTCTTCAGATTTTCCAAATTTTGTTTCTTACCAGCACTAGATCTTAATGAATATTTACCTTCATCCTCGTTCTCATCATCATCATCGTTGTCGTCATCGCCTAATTTAAAGATATATTTGATAGCAACTAATTTTTTCAATTTGATATCCTTGGCCAAAGAAACATAACCATAAGAACCTTCACTGATATCTTCTATCTTCTGATACCTATCGTTAAGAATCCCACCTTCCTTGTAAATTTCGTAATCTAAAGACATTTTTTTATCAGATTTTTTTTTATGCAATGAAATGGGGTTAAAAACCTTGTTATATTATGCTGAAGCAGTACCTCTGTAAAGGAAAGTAGAAAAGACTTATAATATGTTTTATATTTGGTCGTTTTTTGATCGATCGATCAAATAATGGGAAAATATGTTATGAAAAAAGTGTAGTTAAAAACAAAACGGAAACGAGTCAGGCTAAAACCAAGTGCATATAGTTTTGCTAGTGGTCCAAATAAAGGAATATATATGAAGCAGATGCTTTTTGGATCGGTCTGTAGTCGAGTTATTTCCTTTCACTTTCTGTTTTATCCTTGTTATTCTTCTAGCAATATATAAAATTTTGTATCACTCGATTAAGAAATCTTCTGTGACATTCGACGACGTTGCCCGGTCTGTTTTATAACGAATTATTTGAAGAATAAAGATTGAAGAGTATAAAGAAGAGAGTAAAGAGGTTATCAAAAGGCTATAAAGAGTATCGGTAAGATGGGTAAAGGTGTTGCTAAGTACGGTTTCAAGAGTGGGATACTTCCTACGGCAAGAGCCATTTTAAAGAAACCAACTACGAGACAGACAACGTTGATAAACAAATCCAAGGAACCCTTGCCAAAGGGGAAGAATGGTCTTGGTTATGCAGAAGGTATACAACACCCTAAAGGTTCTATAAGAGATCCGAAACCAAGAGAGTTTATTGATGTGGAAGAACTGATTGCCAAGAGTATTCCGGAAAGGAAGTCGATTCAGGTTAATTCGGAAGTTGCTAAACAGAACCTGGAGAAGGCTAAATTGCGTAGACAGTATTTAGCTGAAGCGTTTCGTAATGAAGAGAGTAGATTGCTAAAGAGGGAGAAATTAGTTAAACAAAAGACAGAAATTCTGGCTAAACAAAGAGAAATTGAATTGAAAGCTTTAAATTTACAAAAATCTTCAGATTTGACCATCCCTTCCTTGGAACATATCGTTAATCAACCTCTCTTTAGGCAAAGAACTGAAGATGAAACAAAATTAATGAAACTCAAGAGAAAGTATAACAGAGAATTTATTGATTTCAAAGCAAAAGAAAGATCTTTGGAAAAATTATTGGAACTTTACTATGAAGCTGATCAGTATATCGTTACTAATGAACAGTTATTGAAGACTATTGATTCGATCTTTGATGAAACAAAATTCTCTGTTAATTCAAACTCTATTCTTGAATTCAAAAATAATGCCAAGAAGAACACCGTAGAGACTCAAATTAGTGACGCTTTATTCGGTACTGTTAAGACTAATCATCCAGGTCTACCAATTATAAAAGATTATCTAAGTGGTGAAGCCTCCAAATTTCATGATATGGTCAAACTAGAGAATGAAAAACTATTAAATGAAAGAAAGAATAACATTGATGGTTCAATATTACCATAGTTAAAAAAAAAAAGAGAGAATTATCTTATATATATATAAATTTTTTATTTAAATTATTCATTTCATGTAAATATACAAAAAAATCGTTTGTTCCCATTCTTTTTATTACTCATCAACAGATGTTATTAATGTAATATTATCACCTTTAAGTAATATTCTACCCAATTTTTTACCCTTTTCCAATTGTTCAACTCCTGTCTTTGAATCAACCGGTACCTCCACTGCATCATCTATCACTACATTCATAAACTCATCAAATCCACTTATCTTACCCCTTATCCTTATACTGGTTTGTTCAAATAACCAAAACGTTACTACCGTTTGTTGTTGCAAATAATTGAATATACAGTTGATTGGTGGCACTATTGTCCTGGATTTTTGTGATGACATTTTATGTGGTATTCTTTGATACAAATAGATACGAAATTACTTATTCTAAGCTCTTCTATTACTTTATTATCCAACTACATCAAAATATAGCAAGCTATCTGAAAAATTATTAAGAAAAAAAAAATTTAATTAAAAGAAAAAAAATAATTTATTATGACAACAAAAATTGAAAAGATAAAGTCACTAGAATACGAACGCTACTAATAATGTCATACCAATTGACTGATGTTCAGGCTGCCTTGCAATGCATATCATCAAACGTATCTCAGGATGAAAAGAATAAAGCTTTGCATTATTTAGAACAATTTCAAAGATCGGTAGAGGCATGGTCAATATGTCATGATGTGCTGACAAAATGTGATCCATCATTGTTAGAATTACATATTTTTGCAGCACAGACTCTAAGAAATAAAGTAACGTATGATTTATCTCAATTAGAAGGTTCATCAAATACTTTGTTACAATTTAAGGAATCCCTTCTACATTTATTAACAATTCATCATCAAAAGTTAGTTATTACACAATTAAATGTTGCCTTAGCAAGGTTATCTATTCAATATCTTGAGTGGAAAAATCCAATTATAGAGATCATATCTGTTCTAAATCCATTCCCTGGTGTCTTATTAAATTTTTTAAGAATTTTACCTGAAGAAACATTGGACATTGGATCCATTCCATTAACAGAAGACGAATACAATTCACGTATTCATGAATTGATTAATACCATAGCTGAAGATGTTTTAAAATTTTTAATTCAATGTACAGAAATTTTAAAGACTGCCAACAGTAATACAATTTCATTAGAACAGATTTTACGTTGTTTAGCCTCTTGGTCGTTTGAGTTTCCAATTGAGCAATTACTCACAGTTTCTCCATTAATTTCCTTGGTCTTTGAATCAATATTGAACTCAGCAGATGATAATGAAATTTTTGAGGCAGCAGTTGATTGTTTATGCTTTATTCTAAGAGAAAGTAGAGATGCACCAAATGAACAATTGGTTGTCGCACTATATGAACAGTTGATGAATCTACAGCTCAAACTGTTACCTTCGATTACTCAAATTGATAAGATGGCCGTCGAAGATGAAATTGATCCCGATTTATTGGATGGTATGACCCGTTTGTTCGTTGAGGCAGGTGAAGCATGGTGTGTTTTCATATCTAAATCACCACAAGTATTCCAGCCAATGGTCAACATTTTATTGATGTTTACTTGTAAAAATCCAGACCTAGATATTGTTTCATACACATTCCCATTTTGGTTTAATCTAAAGCAAAATTTAGTTCTACCAAGATACCAAGAATCAAAAAAAATTTACACACAAACTTTTATAGATTTGATTAATGGTATTATCATACATTTACAATACCCATCAGACCGTTTTTCTTCCAAAGAAAATGAGGATAAATTCAAGGAGTTTAGATACAGTATGGGTGATGTTCTTAAGGATTGTACAGCCGTAGTCGGAACCACAAATGCATTGACACAGCCATTGTTAAGGATTAAGCAAGCATTGAATAATAAAACCACTAACAATAATGATAATTGGCAAATGTTAGAGGCACCTTTATTTTCTCTAAGAACTATGGCTCAAGAAGTATCTTTATCCGAACATAAAATTTTACCAGAAATTTTCCAAATATTATGTAATTTACCAGAGTTTCATCCAAAGATAAGATACGCAACGACACTAGTATTAGGTCGTTACACCGAATGGACATCAAAGCATCCAGAAATGCTAGAAATGCAATTGCAATATATATTTAACGGTTTCAATGAGATTACAAATGCTACTAACCAGGAGAATGATGACATAAAAGATATCATTACCGCTTCATCACATTCATTAATGTACTTCTGTTCAGATTGTTCTAAATTATTGAGTGGGTACCTTGATCAACTAATCGATTTCTATTTTAATATTCAAGGTATTTTGTCTAAGGATATTGAATCTCAATTTGAGCTATGCCAAGGTTTAAGTGCAGTGATTAATAATCAACCAATAGAAACAATAAGTGTCTCATTCTCTAAATTAGTAGACGACAATTTGTTACATTTACAAGATTTAATAAAAAATAGACAAATTGCAAACTATAGTAATTTGGTTGCTGATAAAATTGATTTATTTTATGCTATTTTTGAAGAACTTAAACCAAGATTTGAATATCCACAACAAGGCAATGAACCATTATTACCAGAAATTGAAAAAATTTGGAATGCTTTGAAATTTTTATTGATTGAAGCAGGTGGTATAAATGATACAATAATTGTTGAAAGATCATGTAAATTTTTGAGAAGACTGTTTGAAAGATTCCATGTATTCTGTGAACCTATTCTAGGTTCAGTTGCTGAATTGTTAGTAGAAGGATACGCTAAGACTGGATTTGGTTCATTTTTATGGTGTTCAGGTTCTATTATTGTTATCTTTGGCGATGACGACTCGTATCCAGTATCATCTGAATTAAAATCCAATGTTTGGAAATTCGCACTTAATCAATGTAGCACATTTATTTTAAATTTCAATAAGATGGATAAAGTACAATTGAACAATTACTATGAAATTGTCATGGATTTCTTTGCAATGGTTTCTGATTTAGTCATGTTTTATCCAAAAGAATTCATTATGTCGACTGAGTTATTGGGAAATATTGTAGACGTTGCAATTTTAAGTGTTGATAAACTAGAGAATTATGATGCATATTTATATATCCTGCGTTGTTTGGATGATATAATATCATGGGGTTTTAAAACACCCCCAATCTCCACAATAAGCTTGGAATACGTACCTGATGAATGGAGGAAACAAATCATTAATGAAGTTGTCATAAATAAAGGCTCAAAAATTTTGTTCGTAATGTTTTCTGGTTTGTTGGGAAATTTTGATTCGACAGCACATTCGGATGCTATTAGTATTATTGTTAAATGTTTGAGATTAATGATGGAGGTTAATAATAATAATTGCTCAATTTGTACAGATTCGATAATTGAAATTACTGGAAGATTGGAAAAAGTAACGGCAAAGGAAAGAGAAAATTTAGTTACAGTTGTTTCAGATGGTTTAACTAAAGGGAATTATAGAAAAGTTAGGGATGGTATCAGGACCTTTGTTGATTGGTATTTGAGAAAAAATATATCACCAAGAGTTGATTAATTATCTAAGTAAAAATATATATATATTTTTTATGTATGAATGAAAAAAAAAAATAAAAAATATTAAAAATTAAATTAAAAATAAATGTTAAGAGTTCGAGAATATTAAAAATGAGGACGGATTAGTTAGAAAGAAAAAAAAATTACAGCTGTTATCAGACATTCTTGTGGCTCAATTTGTTCAATACTTGTGGATAAGCTCTAAATACTTCATCAAATCTTTCAGGATAAGAAGCTTGAAATACTTCAGGGTCATTACCTAAAGCAATAAAAAATGTGGCAACACCGGATCTTATAACTTCATTTGCAATATTACAAATTTGTAAAGCAATGACAAACGAAAACGCCATTAATGGGGCATTAAAATCACCATTTGAATTGTAATTTGGTGTCGTAAATCTTAAATAAAGGAAAGCAAATAAAGTTGCCATATAACTTGCAAATAACGAGTAAAATCCTAACGCAACATTAACTAAATTATCGTTAATCAAAGCATCCATACCTTTATCTCTAATCATATACCAAGTTTCCTTTGCTGCTTTTAAATATGGTTTCCCATAAAGGGCAATAAATGAATAAGCATAATGATTAAAGTATTGTGTTAACCATTGTAAGAAACCAATGATCCAATCGACAAAGATGAAAAGAAATTGAATCCAACTACCATAATCTGAACTGGAGATTGCACCTTGCTTCAATAATTGTAAAAATTGTCTAAAAGTTTCGATTAAGGCAACAATTAGAGAACCAAAACAAATAGAACCGAATGAATAGGTCATCGCTCTCTTAAATGCACCCATTGCAGGCCATTTAGGCATTCCCTGATCTGATTTAGACATGTAGTACCAAGCACCGTAAACACCTGATACTGTAACATGAATAATATTTCTAATTACTTCAGAAATGTAATATCCACAAAAGAATACAACGACTAAGACACCAATTAATTTTGCGTGGGAGCAGCCACCACCAGAAACGTCACAGCCTGAATTAGAAGAACTTGGATCATATTTCATGTAAGTAGCTACTATGACAATTGAAAACAAGAAAGCAAAAGCAGCACTAACTATAGTTCCCAATAGAGAAATAAACAGAGTCTGAGGGCAACGTTTCATGGCATCTATAACTATTCTTAAGATAGTGACAGTAAATGGAATTCTGTGTCTTATACTCCAATAACAAAAAGCAGTAAACAAAGTAAAAACAAGGAAAACAATACCTGCAGACCAATAATGTAAAGACATATACATTATAGCTGTTCCCAAACCGGCTAAAATATTAACTATCATACCGGTAATAATGAAAAATTTAGGGTACATACGACATAAAACAATACCCAATACAGCAAAACACAAAGCAATAACACATGAAAAAACCAGTAAAATTGCAGAGTTAGTATTCATAGTTCCTGTATTAGTAGATGAATAAATACCGGAACCTGTTTGAGAATAGTTTTGCGACCATGCACGCAGAGTCAATGCAGCAATAACGATAAAGGCAAAACATGTTAAAATGAAAAGTATAGTAAAAGGCCAGTCATTTAATTTTTGTCTTTTAGACTCTATTGGGAAGGCTTCCTCAAATGTGTCGTTGGGTCCATGGGCCCCGATAGGTGCTCCTCCAGAAGCAGATTGTAAATTATAATACTGATCCTGCCTAAATTGGTACTGTGGTTGTTGTCCACTACCCTGTTGGGTATTTGCCATAGTTGTACCCTGAGAATTTGAAGAATCAGAGTTGGCACCACCATTATTATTCTGTTCATTTTTATGCTGTTGGACATAAGCAGGAGGGGGTGCCGCAATATTAATATTATTGTTAGTCTTTTCTTCTGACATTGTTACTATATTATGCTTCGAGAATTATACCAACAAGAAACTATAAACTATCTTCAAAATACAAATCCCTTTTTATATCCCTGTAGTCTCTCCTCAACATCGATAATTACCTGAAATTGTGTCAAAGCCGTCTCTATATACTGAAAAATGACGTCACATAGTCTATGTTTCAATGGTTTCACAAAAATAGAATATATATAAGTAGTGAGAAACTTATAAGAGATGGTAAATATACCATTGGATATGTCTTATATACAGCTGGGGTGTTGTTTCCCCTTCGTATGTGTGCCTTGGTTTACATATAAGCATATAGTCTTCCGAGACATGCTTTTACAAGACATTTACAAGAAGATAGAAAAAAAAACCAGACAATAAAATAATGGTAATAGTGACTTGAATAATGGGTAATTGTACGTCTGTATGATTGTACTGGTTCATAAAACGTGGACTACACTAATTAAAAAAACATCTCTTGACTGAACAATCCCTTTATTTTTTTTTTATGGAGTTTGTTGTACTCCTTTTATAATGAGGGAAACTTTGTAATCATTGATAAGGATTGTAATTTTACATATATAGATATATATATAGTCAAATATGTCTTCGAGATACAGAGTGGAATACCATTTGAAGAGTCACAGAAAGGATGAGTTCATCGATTGGATAAAAGGCCTGTTAGCCACACCTTTCGTTCTGCATGCCGTCTCCCACGACGAAGAGGATACAGACGATTTAACCACTACTCAAAGAGTTAAGTCACAGTATGCAGAAATCTTGAAAGATGTCGAGTTGCTAGTTCTTAACAAGATTGAATTTGATGCTCATAATGCCGTTAATGACGAATCTTTCCTTAATGAATCGACATTGGGTTGCTCAAGGTTAAATTTATTAGTCCCTACCATTGGAACCTTTTTCACTCCATTACCATTAGAGAAAGCATTCTTATGGGAGGACTCACAGCGTGCAATTTCATCAAGAAGAATGATTGCTCCAAGTTTTAACGATGTAAGACATATCTTGAACACTGCTCAAATTTTCCATTTTATGAAACAGAAAAAATTAGGCAAAAGTGGTAAACCATTGAAATTAGTTACGTTTGATGGTGACGTGACTCTATATGAAGACGGTGGCTCACTAAATGTGGATAATCCAGTGATTCCATATATCATGAATCTGTTAAAATGTGATATTAATGTTGGTATCGTCACTGCTGCTGGTTATGATGAAGCTGCATCGTATGAAAGAAGGTTAGAAGGGTTGATGACTATGTTACATGAGAATAACGATCTAGCTCTTGAACAAAAAAGTAGGTTGACTATCATGGGTGGTGAATCGAATTACCTATTCTGTTATTTTGAAGATAATGAATTGTATGGTCTAAAATCTATTCCAAAAGATACTTGGGCTTCTGATGAAATGAAATCATGGGATAAACACGACATTGAAAAGACATTGGATTTTGCTGAAAAGACCCTTGAAACTTTAAAGAGAAGATTAAATTTACCACATGAGGTACCACTCATTAGAAAAGAAAGAGCAGTGGGAATTGTCCCAGGTATAAGGTTTGATGTCAATTTGCAGAAAAATGTTCCAGTTAAGTTAACTAGAGAACAACTAGAAGAAATTGTTTTAACGTTACAAAGTACATTAGAAAATTACGTTCCAAGCAGACGCATTCAATTCAGTTGTTTTGACGGTGGTAGCGATGTGTGGTGTGACATAGGAGGCAAGAATCTAGGTATTCAATGTTTGCAACATTACTATAACTCTATCAATCCTATTGAACCATGCCAAACGTTACACGTTGGAGATCAGTTTGCTCCAATGGGTTCAGCTAACGATTTCAAAGCAAGATTAGCAGGTTGTACATTGTGGATTGCTTCACCGCAAGAAACTGTAAATATGCTAAGTAGATTATTAAGAGGTTAGATAATCGCGCTTTTTTCCCTTAATTATTTGAATGAGAAAATCAAAACACAGATTAATATACTATTAAATAAAGGCATCGAAAGCAAATAATATACAAATATAAATATATATATATAATAGCAGTTATTTTCAGTATTCAATAGAAACAGAAGACTTACAAGACATTATGTTCAGTTTAATATTTGAGCCTATATCATTTATCACCTCAATAATCATCCCATTGCAAATTACATTGGAGTATATTCATCTAACCAAGGACTCTAACGAAATGAACTCCATATTAAGGTCAACATCACAATCTTTGTTTCAACAGCAGGAGAAAAATTCATTAAGCACGTCATTACTAAAGTATTGGTCTATCTATGCCATAATATACCTTGTGACTCCAATGACACCTTTACGTGTCGTTTACCAACTGTTGCCATTTTCATCTCTTATATTTGCTATCTTTAATGCAGCATTAACTAGAGAGCTATTATTACAATTTATTAGATTCATTAAAGAGCAAGAACAATTTACCACATCGTTCTTGAATTTTATTAACAACCTTAGTGATCCCAAGAAATCGAAATTTGAGCAGTTTACAAAATTCTACGAAAGCGGGTTTATCAACTATTATAATAACAAATATAAAATGGAATTAAAGGACAAAAACTTTATAGATAGCTTTTTATTCGGTGCTTATACAGAATCCGTCTATTCACTAACGAAGAAATACGCAACTGTATACCCAGAGACAAATTATATCCAAAGCATATTCGATCTCTTTGAAACCAACTTACTCTTGCTGAGAAATTACATAAGTAAGTATTGGACCCCATCGAACCAGCAAGAATCATATTTCTCGTTCAGCTTCTTTTCACAGAACAAAGAACCCAGACCAAGCTCGCAACCTCAGCCAGATGCAAGACCAAGATCAGCACACGAAGATGAGTACGTTTTCATCGACGATCTTGACTAAATACATCCTTTATAATCATTAAAATAACAAGAATTTGGTATATTCATCATCTTGAACGAGTATCGTAGCTTATGATTTTGTATGCCGCTAAAAATTTTTATAATGAAATTTTTTGGTGGCGAAATAAAAACAGTTGAAATAAACAAGCAGAATTAACGATTGTTATAAAGTGATAAGAAGAGTTCTGTACAGAAGGCATTTATATTTTTCTGTGGGATATTATCAGCTGGATTAAGAGCTACCTTTTGTTGTTGTTTTTCTGCATATAAGAAACATCGTTTTTTTGTTTGGGTTAGCTAATCATCTATTTTTTTTTTATTTTCGTTGAAGTTTTAGGTGTAAGTTAATTCATCTATTTCCATAAAACTTGAAGTACTTGAGCCAGAGAATTGCTCGATTTTGGTTCCACGTACCTTATAAAACAGTTTAGAATACCCCCGTTATTCTCAAAGACTTTTGTCCCTTTTTTTTTTTTTTTTGGTTTATTGAAATATAATTAAATTTAAAGCAATCATGTCAAATGAAGATGAATATTACGAGGAAGATCCCTATGGATTTGAAGATGAAAATGCTCCAATTACCGCTGAGGACTCCTGGGCTGTCATCTCCTCCTTTTTCCGTGAGAAAGGTTTAGTATCTCAACAATTAGACTCCTTTAATCAATTTGTTGATTACACTTTACAAGATATCATCTCTGAAGATTCAACTTTGATTTTGGAACAATTAGCACAACATACAACTGAATCTGATAATATTAGTAGGAAATACGAAATTAGTTTTGGTAAAATTTACGTAACAAAACCTATGGTTAATGAGTCCGATGGTGTTACACACGCTTTATATCCACAAGAAGCCCGTTTACGTAATTTAACTTATTCATCAGGTTTATTTGTGGATGTTAAGAAAAGAACTTACGAGGCCGTAGACGTTCCAGGTAGAGAATTGAAATATGAACTAATAGCTGAAGAATCTGAAGATGATAGTGAAAGTGGCAAAGTATTTATTGGTCGTTTGCCAATTATGTTAAGATCCAAGAATTGTTATTTGAGTGACGCAACAGAATCAGATTTATATAAATTAAAAGAATGTCCATTTGATATGGGTGGTTATTTCATTATTAATGGTTCTGAAAAAGTTCTTATTGCTCAAGAGCGTTCTGCAGGTAATATTGTTCAAGTCTTTAAAAAGGCTGCTCCATCTCCAATTTCTCATATAGCAGAAATTAGATCTGCTTTAGAGAAAGGTTCAAGATTCATTAGTACATTACAAGTTAAACTTTATGGACGTGAAAGTAGTTCTTCTCGTACAATTAAAGCCACTTTACCATATATTAAACAAGATATTCCAATTGTAATTATTTTTAGAGCTTTAGGTATTATTCCAGATGGTGAAATTTTGGAACATATTTGTTATGATGTTAACGATTGGCAAATGTTAGAAATGTTGAAACCTTGTGTTGAAGATGGTTTCGTTATCCAAGATCGTGAAACTGCTTTAGATTTTATTGGTCGTCGTGGTACTGCTTTAGGTATTAAAAAAGAGAAAAGAATTCAATACGCAAAGGATATTTTACAAAAAGAATTTTTACCACATATCACACAATTAGAAGGTTTTGAAAGTAGAAAGGCTTTTTTCCTTGGTTACATGATTAACAGATTATTACTATGTGCCCTTGATCGTAGAGATCAAGATGATCGTGATCATTTCGGTAAGAAAAGATTAGATTTGGCAGGTCCACTTTTAGGTCAATTATTCAAAACTTTATTCAGAAAATTAACCAAAGATATTTTCCGTTACATGCAAAGAACTGTAGAAGAAGCTAATGATTTCAACATGAAATTGGCTATTAACGCTAAAACTATCACTTCAGGTCTAAAATATGCTCTAGCTACTGGTAACTGGGGTGAACAAAAGAAAGCTATGTCTTCAAGGGCTGGTGTTTCTCAAGTTTTAAACCGTTATACTTATTCTTCTACTTTATCACATTTAAGAAGAACAAATACACCTATTGGTCGTGATGGTAAATTAGCAAAACCACGTCAATTACATAATACTCATTGGGGTTTAGTTTGTCCTGCTGAAACACCAGAAGGTCAAGCGTGTGGTTTAGTTAAAAATTTATCATTGATGTCTTGCATATCCGTTGGTACTGATCCAATGCCAATTATTACATTCTTAAGTGAATGGGGTATGGAACCATTAGAAGATTATGTACCTCACCAATCTCCTGATGCAACAAGAGTTTTCGTCAATGGTGTTTGGCATGGTGTTCATAGAAATCCAGCAAGATTAATGGAAACTTTAAGAACACTAAGAAGAAAAGGTGATATTAATCCAGAAGTTTCTATGATTAGAGATATTCGTGAAAAAGAACTGAAGATTTTCACTGATGCAGGTAGAGTCTATAGACCATTATTTATTGTCGAAGACGATCAAAACTTGGGTCATAAAGAATTGAAGGTTAGAAAAGGTCATATTAATAAATTGATGGCTACTGAATATCAAGATATTGAAGGTGGTTTTGAAGATTCTGAAGAATATACATGGACATCGTTATTAAATGAGGGTCTTGTAGAATATATTGATGCAGAAGAAGAGGAAACAATTTTAATTGCTATGCAACCTGAAGATTTAGAACCTGTTGATGAAAATGAGGAAGTCATTGATGATATGGACCCGGCTAAGAGAATTAAAGCAGTACAACATGCAACTACATTTACACATTGTGAAATTCATCCTTCAATGATTTTAGGTGTTGCTGCCTCAATTATTCCATTCCCAGATCATAACCAATCTCCTCGTAATACATATCAATCTGCTATGGGTAAGCAAGCTATGGGTGTATTTTTAACTAACTATAATGTTCGTATGGACACAATGGCTAACATTTTATATTATCCACAAAAGCCATTGGGTACCACACGTTCGATGGAATACTTAAAGTTTAGAGAATTGCCTGCTGGTCAAAATGCTATTGTTGCTATTGCTTGTTATTCAGGTTATAACCAAGAAGATTCTATGATTATGAATCAATCTTCTATTGATAGAGGTTTATTTAGATCATTATTTTTCAGATCTTATATGGATCAAGAAAAGAAATACGGTATGTCTATTACAGAAACATTTGAAAAACCACAACGTACAAATACATTAAGAATGAAGCATGGTACATACGATAAATTAGATGATGATGGTCTAATTGCTCCAGGTGTTAGAGTTTCAGGAGAAGATATTATTATTGGTAAGACAACTCCAATTTCCCCTGATGAAGAAGAACTTGGTCAAAGAACTGCATATCACTCAAAACGTGATGCATCAACTCCATTAAGAAGTACAGAAAATGGTATTATTGATCAAGTTTTAGTGACAACAAATCAAGATGGTTTGAAGTTTTTGAAAGTTCGTGTTAGAACAACAAAAATTCCACAAATTGGTGATAAATTTGCTTCTCGTCATGGTCAAAAGGGTACCATTGGTATTACGTATCGTAGAGAAGATATGCCATTCACAGCAGAAGGTATTGTTCCTGATTTAATTATTAACCCTCATGCTATTCCATCTCGTATGACTGTCGCGCATTTAATCGAATGTCTGTTAAGTAAGGTCGCAGCTCTTTCAGGTAATGAAGGTGATGCATCACCATTTACTGATATTACTGTCGAAGGTATCTCTAAATTATTACGTGAACATGGTTATCAATCTCGTGGTTTCGAGGTTATGTATAACGGTCACACAGGTAAAAAATTAATGGCACAAATTTTTTTTGGTCCAACATATTACCAACGTTTAAGACATATGGTCGATGATAAGATTCATGCAAGAGCTCGTGGTCCAATGCAAGTATTAACCAGACAACCTGTTGAAGGTAGATCTAGAGATGGTGGTTTAAGATTCGGTGAAATGGAACGTGATTGTATGATTGCCCATGGTGCCGCAGCTTTCTTAAAGGAAAGATTAATGGAAGCATCCGATGCCTTTAGAGTTCATATTTGTGGTAACTGTGGTTTAATGTCTGTTATCGCTAAATTAAGTCATAACCAATTTGAATGTAAAGGTTGTGATAATAAAATCGATATTTATCAAATCCATATTCCTTACGCTGCTAAATTATTATTCCAAGAATTGATGGCTATGAACATTACACCACGTTTATACACTGACCGTTCAAGAGATTTTTAATGAATTAATAGATTAATGAAATCAACAAAAAAAAAATAATAAAACAAAGAAAAAAATAAAAAAAAAAGAACAAGAAACGTAATTCCAATTATATAACTTCCAGTAATGAGAAGATAAGAATTAATTATTTCTGACACTTAAATAGTTCACTTAACTGAGTAACTACATCATAAAATTAAAAGGTATATAATTCAAGTTACAAGTATGTGTGTATTTAGTTAAAATGTAATATAAATAAATCAGTACAAAAAAGAAAAAAAAATACATGGAATCCTTATTTAAAATAAAAAGTTATGGTTAATGTTAAGTATAGCTTTCCGTTGAATATTATGTATGTACAAGTTAAACATTTAATTAGTTCTATTTTATTTACATATGTTTATTTCCCTTTAGATTGAGTCTCTTGTAAAAGTTTTTCCACCTCAGGTTGCTCTACGGCAAAGGCTGTTATATTTTGCTTGTATGGATGTTCACTACCATCAAAGACCTTCAACCTTTCTAGTCTAATTTTTCGTAACTTGTTCTTTGGCAACATACCACTTACAGCTCTTTTCAGTATTTCTCCATAACCTTTATCACTGGAGACTCTTTCCATTGTTTTCAATTGTAAACTACCTGGCCTTGTGGAGTGAGACCAATAGGTCTTTTGTTCAAATTTGTTACCTGTAGTCTTTAAACTCTGACAATTTGTTACAACTACGTAATCTCCAGAATCTTGTGATTGATGATAGACGGGCTTATGTTTACCCATTAATGTGATTGCAATAGATGAAGCCAATCTACCTAAGGATCTTTGATCATGCGCTAGATCAACATGATGCCATAACCTAGCAAAAGCTAGACCTGTGTGACCAATCTTCTGGGACATTGTTATTTATTCACCTGCTTATTCTTGTCGCTTTTAAGGCCTCACTTTTAATAATAGAGCTTAAATGATAAAGAAAACTAAGGACGACAAAGGTTTCAGATACGGATTATTCAATAACACTAACCTAAAAAACGTGCTTTCCTTATTCTAATGTTGTCTGTGTTCTCTTCGTTATGTTCAATATCTTGTTTAAAACGGGATTTCTTAAATTCAAATTCATAGTCAAGAAAATAAATACCCGGACAACAATTTTATTAAGAAGAACTACTATGAATAGTGAACTATAAAGGCTAACAGAGGTCTGAGAGTCTTTATTTGTACTGAGTATTGTTGTTAACAGTATATTATTTTGGAGGTCATGGGCAAACATCTTTTTTTATGTTTCCTCTGTGATCTATGGAGCATTGTCCTGCTTGGTTTACTGATAATTTAGTAGTTCTTACCTCTTCCTCAACGGATATAGTATATTTACTCTCTCAAGTTGACTAAGTGGGATAGGTTGGAATGGTAAATTAAATGACGATATATATCCTTTGTTAGTTATGTAAAGTTTATTTGAATTTTTCTATTTATGTTACATTATTCCATTTCTACATCACTATACCCTTGCTCGTCTAAAAGATTTTCTTCATCTTCTTTTAATGAGGGAGCATTCTGTCTTTCTTCCTTATCATCATCTTCTGATTCCAATTCTGAATCTGATTCTATGCTATCACCATCTTCTTCTCCTGAATCTATTAGATGGGCGTCATCCAATTCTTCATTATATTCTACTTCGTCTTCATCTTCACTATCATTAACAGTATCTTCGTTGAGGGATATCTCTTTTTCATCAAGGTTCAGATTAGCATCATAACTATCTAACTTATTCAATGTACAATCTAATCTTGTCTCTAATTCTAACAATCTGTCCAAAAGGCCTATTCTATTTTTCAATGCAGAATGTAAAGAGGCTAATGTTTTGATTAAGTTTGGTACAGCAACTAAATAGCCACCGTGGATAATAATACACCATTTGACCCATACATTCAATGCACCTTGACGATGAGTTTGTCTAGCAATTCTTTCAGCTAATCTTTCTAACAATATGACTGACAATGTTGGTTTTAATCTCATTATAGTGTCTCTAATTATTCTTTCATCACGGTTATTTAGTACAGTCTCTAATAAAGAATGATCATTAGATTGTAATGCTTGTGATAATATAACTGTAACCGTACCAGTAATTGGATTCTTCCTCTTTGTAGTCTGACCTAAAGGTAATTTATCTGCTAAAGATTCTAAATCTGTGTAATTATTAGTAAAATCTTCCTTGGATCTTTCATTTTCATTGATTTCTGATTCCCATTCTTTTATAACATCTTCGATATGTTTAAAATTATCACCCGATGTGACTCTTGCATTACCTTCCCTATATGTAGTTGTTGCTGCTAAATCCTTTCCATGTAAAGAACGATCTTGAGAACGGTTCTTAGATTGACTTGTTACATCAATCTCTAAATTATAATTATCAGACATTTCAGTCCATTGTAATTGAGTAAAATGAGGTAGTGTTGCATTCAAAAGATAAGTCAGGTTTAACATATCCTTGCTGATATATGTATTAATAATTGGTAATAGTTTACCATTTTTATTAGTTAACTGTAAATTTTTACTACATTGTTTCGATTTGACACTTCTTCTTTTATTTTTGTTTGATATTAATGGATCTATAAATAACTCTACATTACCATTCTCGGTTGTTATCACTATAGCATTTTCATTTGAGTTAGACATTTCATTGATGTTAGATTTGGCGACTAAAACACTCTTGGTAGCACCACTATGTATATCGTATATGTTTAAAAATCTATCATTGTCGGCACCAGAGACGAAATAATCTTTAGTCAATGGTTTCAAAATTCTTACAGGTGAGATATGACCAGGATAGGTAAGTAGTGTCTTTTTGGTGACGGTATCAACAAGGAAGATTTGATGTGACGCAATTAAGATTTTGTTCTCTGAAATATAAGCAATCTTTTTCAAGCCAACACATGATTCAATTTTAAAATGTTGTTTCAATTCAAATTTTTCCAAATCAAATTCGTAAATAAAATCATTGGAATCAATACAAAAGAGACTATCATCTGTAACAATGACATCTTGAATTTGATATGAATTGTCAGTTGACAATTTGAAAACTACCTCATTGGCCAACGGGGAATATAGCCATATTTGACCATTATTCAAACCGATAAAGACGCAAAGAGTTTCATTTGAATTCAAATAGGCCCATTGTAACGAAGTGACTCTTAAATTGGAATCATCTAAATATAAAAAGTTTTCATTCAGTAACGAATCACTCTGTGATTTCTGCGTTGGTTCAACAGATATACGTTGCTTATCTAAGGCTGTGGTCACATAACATAGGTATTGACCATTTGGATCGTAACTAGAAAGCACAACAGGACTATTTTCTTGTGTTGCAGACATAGTGTCAGTTTATATGATCCTTCTAATGTAATTTGGAACACGATACGGCGACTTCCTCAATAGATATGTCTTTAAATAGAGATCTCTTCCTTGTACTTTAAACAGTTTTGAAGAGAAGCTCATCGCATCGAAAGAAATTTCAATTTTTTTCAAACGAAAAATTTTTCAGTTCCGTGATGCGTGATTATATATAGCAATATCCAATGATTAAGTGAATAGTTTGAGTATATTGGAAGCAGATATAGGACTGTTTTGATGGTCTAGTGTTGCTAGTAACGGTATTGGTTTGTATATGTGAAAGTTTTTGAACTAAGGGATCTATTTAGCGCATTAAATAGGGTACAATGTCTGATACATTTTCGTTAAGTATAAAGAAGACAAAGCCAAAGGGTAAATCCAAGAAGAAGAGAAGCAATGATTTGTTTGGAGATAGCTCCTCAAAGGCAGGCTCTCTGTTGAATGATGAAAATGAAGATGATATCAATAAACTAAGGAAGAGAAAGAAGATAAAAATTACACATGTCGATGGGAAAGTTGCTGATGATAGCAATTCAACTAAAGATAACCTCATTATATCGATTAAGGATAACAATGTAGATAATAGTAACATTCAAGAAATGACGACAATTGATGAGTACGAAGCTGTCCCAGTGGAACTATTTGGCGACGCCATGCTACGTGGTATGGGCTGGGATGGTAAGGAAGATAAGGAAAAAGAATCTGAAACCACAACTGTAGCTCATCCGGAGGGGTTAGGTATTGGTGCGAAAGGTACTAATGATGTGACTGATATCGATTCTTTTATGCCTGTGGTAAGAGTAACAAAACATGACTGAAAGAGAAGAAATGCAAAACCTGGTGTGTCTATACAATGTGAGATAGTTTTATTGATAAAAATATATGCAAATTATTTACAAAATGTTTGTGAAACCGAATAATAATAATTGTGATGCGAAGGATGTACCCCATTGTTTCATCCATTCATCTTTATTTTTGAATTCCCATTCTTCTACGATTTTAATTAAATCGACGTATAATTCCATGCTTAATTGGTCATATATGCCTGTCTCTTGAAACAAGATCATTTTCTCTAAATCTTTAACATTTTTAACTATTCTACAATGCAAAGTGATTTCATTATAATTATTCGGTCTCTGTATGTTTTTATACTGTGATAAATAAGATGGGTTTGAATCATCATGAAATTTCATAACTGGTGTATCAACAGTAGTAGTATCGTCAATTTCATTATTATCATTATTATTTTTATAGCTATTATTTGACTGGATTATTGTTACCTTCGGATATGATTTTTTCCTTTTTATGGAAACGTTTGGCATAATATGTGTATTATTATAGTCATCATCTGAATCAATATCGTCAACAATTTCATTATTATAATTATTTGTAGCCGAATGTGATAGTATTCTTCTTAAATTTACAAACGAAATCACAGGTTTTAATTCGTTCAATGATATAATAGATTCACCAGATGATAACGATGGTGCCTCTGACGGCAATGAACCTTTCAAATCTTTGAATTTAAATTTTAAATCAAGAACGATATATTTATCATTATCTGTATTCTCTAGTGAAACCGATGATGACGATTCATTATCATGGGGTAACATAATATCTGCGATGATATCGACGTTACCATCTTCAATCCAATTGAATGCGTTAGTTTTACTTAAACCTAAATCGTTAACATTAATTGAATTTAATCTTAGTCTTGTGATTCTTTCCCATGATGATAAATCATCTTTTAAATCATTCATATAAGCCAGTTTATGTTGTCTCTTATGGAATGTAAACAGTGATTTATCGATAGAACCAGTTATAACGTTAGCTTTCAAAAAATCTGTTAACATTTGGTTAAACCTTAAGCTAGAGATTTCCAAATTGTAAACAGAAATCTTATGATTTGTTGTGGATGAATTTGAAAAATTTTCAATTAAATTAAATTTTGAATCGGTGACTTTAATTTCATTCAATCTATAGTTTGGATTTTTAAACCAATTAATCAATAATGTATCTTTCTCATTACTGTTTTTATAATTTATTGTAGTTTCACCTCTCATACCAAAAATTTTAACATCATTAATTAATCCATTACCTGCTAACCATTTCCTCAACGATAGGTTTATTTCAATTTGATGAAATTTTAAATCAAAGCATAAGATATCGTTTTTTTGTAATTTTTTAGTCTTTAATTGGACATTATTAAATTTGATAAACCCATTCTTCCATTCTGGTATTAAAGCATCTTGAAATTTTATATCAATATTATCGCTAAAGTAGTTGATCAAGTTTCCTATAGTCTGAGCTACTAATTCTTTGGCAAAGACTGTGTTGAATGTCAAAAGCAATAATGATACAACTGTAGTGGTCTTAAGAATCAACCAAACAATTTGCGATATTATTAACCATGAAAATAATGTACCTATCTCATCCTTAGAAAATGGTCTTTCCTTATTTCTTATGAGTAACCACTTTATATTCGAACTCAATCGCTGATAAATGTTAAACTTTGGTTTTACCGGAGCAGCTGGAGGTAATGATGACGATTTATTCTGTTTAATTAAATTTTGACTTTTCACTTCTTGTAAGCTATACCTATCATAAGATAAAGGACGTCGTATAAATAGAGGTGGATATAAAACACCTGAATGCAACCTATATGACGATATATTTCTCAATTCCATCGACGAGGACCGATGAAGGCTATATCTTATGGCATTCCTGCTCCAACTTCGAAGAGACAAGCTCATTGCAAGATAAACAATTTGCTCAGTAGTACGGTATAATACACTAATAGATAAGTAGCCCCACTTACAACCAATATATCAAAAAACAAAAAAAAATTGAATTAATTTATTTCGATGTCTTGATAGGCAAGAAATCCCTAAAATGTCTTTAATTTTTCAAAAATTTGAAATTTCAAAATCTTTATTGGAGGGAAAAAATAAAATTGGGGCATACTGGGAATTGAACCCAGGGCCTCTCGCATATTTGTGTTTAAGGTTAAACCCAAAGCGAGAATCATACCACTAGACCACACGCCCATGTTATTTTATGTTTTTTTGTAAGATATAGGCCTTCGCTATCCTTAATAATTTTAATGAGTTGAGTATGTTATTAGATTAGATTAATTATTTAGTATTTAATCCAAGTATTGCTTATCTATATATCTGGAATTATATGTGATAGTAATATTTAAGATAACAGTTAGGAGTTATCAGGTATGGGAGTTTTAAGACCCATTTATATACTTTTGGTTTGAGAGAACCTCGGCGGCAATTCATGACTTGCCGGAGGTTCTTCACCAATTAGTTGGGTGTTACCCCAACGGATCGTCGGAAAGGATCGAGTGACATCTTTTAGATCTTTTTGTGTCATCCGACCTTAGCCGCTTATGGTTGATTTATACAGTAGGGTTAATTATCTAATTTACTTAGGTCTTGGCTCTGCAGAAGCCCGGTTGACTAGTACTAGGTTTAGGGTTGGTGTCGTTCGACGTAATACCTCGACCAATGGCGGATCATTAGGAATCGAGTAGTGATGAGCTGAGAGGCAACTAAGCAATCGGTAGCTGACCAGGCTAAGATCGTTAGGTTCGTGCAGCTAGATGTGCGACTGAGGGTAAAGCATCCCAGTCGGGTCCGTAAGTTGGTTATGGGTAACCAGACTTCGGCGAGTTATATAAGAAGTATAGATTTATACGAATTATGAATCGAATAGCTATAAAGGCTCTTTGATTATGTAAGGTTATAGGTGGTCTTGTGCCGACCTATCTTACATTTTTAAAACTTTGAGTTCATATATTATTTGTGTGTTTGGCCACGTGACAGAAAATAATTTAAGGCTGATATCAGTTATGAAAATTATAACATTCATATTTCCTATTGTAAGGCAAATTTTTAATTATGATAATTGTGAGATGATTTTCCGAAGTATGATACGTTCTAAATGAGCATTACTGGTAAATAATTTAGAATTTAGTGGGGACTGCTGAAACTGTAAATAGCATCCAAGGTACTATTATGTTACAGATTATTCTAAGAGATCAGGTTTGCTGGGTTTGTTTGATAGAAACTTGAAATAATTGACCAAAATCGTAAGATCTTTTTCACCTGAATAACAATTAGTATTGTTACAAAAATGAGAGATTTAATATCAAGAACGTTGGTGAAAATTCTTTCACCAAGACATTTCCAAGATTTCGAATGAATAAAAATTGAATATAAATAGACCGATAATCTAGATGTTTATGAACTGGTAAAAAATGTATTATAATTTATTTTATTTAATTTATATATTTTTTTATATTTTTTAATAAACCCGAATCTTTATAACTAAAACACAAGACAGGTAAAATAAATAGCATATTATTTTCCACAGCCTTAATAAAGAAAAAATCAATTAATTTACTACTAAATTCAATCCCATAAATATGTCCCCTTTAAATTCTACATTATTTACCAGTAATATTTATTTAGAATGTATTGTTTTCGAATAGCAGCACCACATCACTACAAATATACGACAATAGTGGTCAAGATAAAATAAGGGAAAGTTTGCTCATTCAATGGGAATAATTTCTTGTTAGATGAAATGGTAGTGTTTGTTTCTGGTACTGGTATGATTGTCTCATTTTCTGTTGTGGGTTGTGGCTTAAAAGGGAGATATGAGCTTTGAAAAAAATGTATAATTGCTCTTCTCTGATACTGAAAGTGTGTGAAACCATGCAGTGTATGTTGAATTATCTGCAAAAATTGATGGCAGAATTTGGATATAAAGGGGACTTGTTTATTGCAGTTGAGGCCTCCTGGTTTACTTCAAGGACAATGGGATTCATGGATGTTTTTGTATTTAGTAGTAACTTTTCATACTTTTGGTTTGTCAAGATTAAGATGGTGGTACTATAGAATAAATAAATAAACATTAAATAAGTAGCGGTAGTTACGAGACCCAGAGAGATGTTAAGAAAGTTGGTTTTTTAAATAAAGTTGATTTAATACAAAGTTTGTAGGCGATATGGCACTCAAGATTGTCTTAGAATCTGTTGTGGAAATCTGTTTGGTACAGTAAGATGTATTCCATTGGAAAAAGCATAAATTGTTTAGTAGTAGTTATATTAGATCTTGTGAAATGCTATGTGTTTGTACAATGGTAGCTGAAAAAAGGTTTCCGATGTCTCATTAAGAGTTTCGCAAAATGTTCTGGAAGTGCGTTTCTCACCAGGAAAAAGATAAGCGAAAAACAAGGAAGACAGGGTGAAAAAAGAGGATAAAAGAGCAAGAAACAGAGGGAGAGTGGTAGGCCAACGCTGCAGTACCAGGACGGGTAGGAAACAGTGGCTGGGAGGTATTTCAGACACGCAAATTAATAGGAGCTGTTTTCTTTTCCACAAATAACGACAGTACCAATAATAAAAATATACAAAATATTTGCACAACTTTCATTTTAGTATAAATGTATTTACAAATGTATAATAAAATATCAAATAACTATCTTAAGGCTTGTTTTGCAGTTTATAATTATGATTATGATAACTTTATAAAATTTTACGATGAAGGTAATTTAGAATATGCTATGGTTGAATTAGATTATGAATCTGAGAATGAAGATGAAGAAGTACCTAAATTAAGAAATAGTTGTATACTAACTAGTTATTTAGTTAAATCATGCAAATCTAATTTTATATTTGCGCAAAATATAAGAAATTCTGGGCTAGAATTAAATTCTAAAGTATTTAGAGCTATTTCAGCATCTTTTATTATGAATAATTATTTAGAGGATGATGTTATTCAAAAATATATACCTGTTATATTTTGGACCCCTTATTTACCTTTAAAAGAAACATTTGTTAAACTATTAGATAAACATGAAATTTATCATTATATTATTTTAATTTTTTCATTTGTTATGGATTGGTTTGATGTATTTAAACTATGTAAAATAGAATATATACCTATCGAGTTTATTGATGTATATATATATTATAAGGATAGAACTAAATATTTAAATTATTTACGTGAAAATATTTTAGATTGGAGTTATCGTATGCATCTTTTGGATGTTGAATGGTTTGATATATATCCTAAGAAATATGATATTAACGCTTATCTAAATTCTACATATATTGTGACTTATAAAGTAAGAAATCCTTTTTATTTAATATTCCCAAGACATATAAGGTCTGATAACATTCCATTAGTTGGTTTGGAATGGTTAAATATACCAGAAGATGTTTGCTATGACCATGGATTATACCCAGATGGTTATGATTATTTAAATTGGATAAATATAGATTATTCAATATTTAAAGAAGATTATGTTAATGAAGTATCAGCAGCTGATGATCGTTATACAAAAGACTACCCCGTATCAACTGGTAAAGCTGATGACAGTCAAATGGATATTAACATCGAGACTAACTCCCTCCATTCTACAGATTTGTACCGCATGGAAGAGAGACTTGATCAAGCAGAATATCACTTAAAAGAGAAAGAAAAACACGTGATGGATTGTAATAGATTATATGCCTTTTATGGAGATGTTAAAAATTATGAATTAGGTGATTTTGATTGTGCAAAGAATGGAGCACTTAATTATCCATATTTTGCTAGTATGGTCTTAAAGAACCAATCTAAATTTCCAGATTTTGTTTGTAAAAACGCCGTTTCTAATCTATTAATTAATGGTATTTTTAATGATGAGTTGGTGAAAAAATACAAACCTTTTAAATTATATAATTCAGACAGATTTTTTGATATAAAGAATCAAGATATTTTATTACAAAAATATCCATATTTATTATATAATGTATTATTAATACATTGTATAATATACGTTGAACTAAAGAGAGAGGTAGATTTTGAACCGGATATAGACCTAGCAGCTGTTGCATATAATTTCTCTAATTATGGTTTTTATAATATTCATCTAGAAAAAGCTAAGAAGTTAGGATATTTTTATAGACATTTAGATTTTGAAAATGAACAAAATTTTGAAGAACCAATAAAAGTATCTATTGATTCACTGCAAGATTATATTCTAAAACATAAAACTCCGTTTTTCTTAAGCACTACAGAATCTACCTCTCTTATATAAATTTGTAACATATATAATATATTAAGAATTGTTTAATACATAAAATTTTTTATTAAAATTAACACTAATTAATTCAGCTATAACTTCTTACCTTTAATATATACCATCATACCATAATTTTTTCAGTTAACATATCTATACTAGGCTACTTTAACATGATATAACTCAAATTTCAGCATTTAAATATGTTAATTATATTATATATTAGAGATAACACAAATAATATCACATTTTTTCAACTTTTTACTACAATTATTCAAGAATACTAATATTTCACAAATTATAACTCACTTTTGTTCTAAATTTTCAAGGATAAAGTTAACCGTTGACATCACATCTTGATCAGTAGTATTTTGCCCATTGATAATTTCCAATTGTTATCTTGAATATTATTAGTTCATATACTTTCTTTTATAAAAACCCAAGCAATACTTGGACTTAATATTTATCAATTGTACCGGATAGAACACGTTTCGGACTTGGCCATTATAGGTCTCTGTAATAATAGTTAACTGGATTACTGTTTTAATTATATAATTGTATGTAAAATTTATATACTTAATTATATTAATTTTGACTTTGTTAGTCAGTGTTGAAAAACCTTTGCGACAAAATAGTCTGATGCAAAATAAAAAAATGACTGATGAAAAAAATATAAATTACGATGTAACTTCCAGCAAATTACTTACTTAGATTTAGCTTGATTTGGCTTGCTTGTATTGGATATGATGAAATTTTTGTGCATCAGAGATGTAGTCAGGCCTTCTAGCCTAAAACCTGAACTTCCTTTTAAATTATAAAAGTAATATGTAACATATACATATTTTACATCTCTGTCTTTATAAGTGAAAACTTTTCACTTTTTCTGACGTTCTTTGTTGTGATGAGCGTCAGCGCACAAATAATAAATGTGCTTTTAACACTAAATAATGTGTAATAAACCCATTATTTCCAACAGAACATTCGTTTATAGGATGTTACAATGTCAGCGCATTATAATCTGTGTTAGTAGAATTGAGGTTCCATGGCAGGGCAGTGGAATTTGTTCCTGGAGTTTGTTTTTTTTAATGGAATCTATACCAAAAAAGGTGATCTAGTGTTCGGGGGCAAAAAAGTAGTTTAGTTAATAGAAGGATCCATGGCAGAGCCGTAGATCAAGGATTCTATGGCAGAGCATTGGACCCCAGGATAGAAATTCTTAGATAATCGTTCTAAATGGGCATTACTGGTAAGTAGTGTATTATTTAAAGGTGTCATTGTAGTAGATTTGACTTTAAATCGCTTTACTTGGTTCTTTTTCTTTATTTAGGCTGTGAAAAATTTTTCACCAACGCACTCGACACTAAATCTGTCATTTTTTGTGACAATAGGCGTTGTTATGCAGGTAAAAGAATACTTCTCATTTCATTACTTATTTCGCGTTTCTGTCAAACATATGTAACAAACCTGATCTCTTAGAATAATCTGTAATACAATAGTACCTTGGATGTTATTTACAGTTTCAGCAATAATCGATTACGGAGAATTCTATGAGATTATTATAAATGTAATCTGTCGTTTTCTTCTAAATAAATATACTTAAGAACTATATATAATTATGATAGAAAAGAGGTTGAACATATAAAAGGTTTGCCTTTTATATGTGGAGTTCAACCAAACGTTCAGTTCGACGTTCTCGTCATCGAGAACGTCTCTCATGAGCTCACGTGTTATTGATAATCACGTGGCAATCTTAAGTAACAGTGTGACGGGATCACTCTCTCACAAAATCTGTAATAATATGAAGCGGTATCAAGGAACCAGAAAATCCATGCTGACATATCCTAGAACATTCTAGAACCCTTACTGACAAATATACTCAAAGAGTTCTAACACTCGAACCTGAAATCAAAGATATAAAAGGACAACGTTATTTTATATCTTTTCTGATAAAACACTTTATATAAAATAAATAGAAGAAGAAAAGACTAAGTAATTATATATCTCAAGTTAACATATATTGGTTATTACAAGCACCAATATCCGCGACTAGACCCTGTTACATATTGAACCTATTACCCATAGTAGCCTGTTACAAAATCATACAAATCATTGGAGGGTTGGCCGAGTGGTCTAAGGCGGCAGACTTAAGATCTGTTGGACGGTGTCCGCGCGAGTTCGAACCTCGCATCCTTCATTATTTTTTTTGGTCAATATTTTTCTTTCGAGAAATTATTTTTGAAATTTTAACAGGTTTAATAAAAGGTTGATGATAGTTAAGGTAATAATTGACTAAAGGTAGTATAAGTTAGTATAGGATATTTAAAAGGACACTTTAATTTCGCCTTATGAGTTTACCAACAATTGGAGAAATTGCGATAAGTTTTATCGTAACGTATTATGAAAGAATAAAAGCAGATCCCTTCAAACTGTCTGCCCTTTATTCTAATACGGCTGAATTGACACATCTTAATTATCAAGCAGACTTTAACCTAATTAGCATAAATGAACCATTACCTACAGTCAAAATTACTGGTAGGGATAACATCCATAAATTTTTCTCGAGAAATAAAAAGAAAACTGAAGATATAAAGTTTAAGTTAAATTCATACGATTATCAAACGGTAGGGGTTTCTAAGACAAGTTCAAATATTTTAATCTTGGTCACCGGTGAAGTATTTTGGCGTACAAGTCCGTCTTACCAATTTACTCAAACTTTTATCTTATCACCGATTGATGAAACAGCAAAGGTATTCGATATCTCTAATGATATAATAAGGTTTATACCAGATGATATTGAGGAAACAAATTTTAAAATCAAACGTAAAGGTGTGGAGGGACAGAACTCAAAACAACCTGTTGAACCTTATTACAATAACAATTCTCATAAACAAAATATTAAGAACCAGCATCAATACAAAAACTATAATACTAATAACACAAGCATTGACACTCCCATACCGTATTATGCCCCATCATCTTATCTTGGTAATGCTAATTATTGGAATACAGCTTATTATAATAATAATTCATATTCTCCAGAAAACACAACGCATACTTATCAACATTATTATAATGAACGTATAAAATATAGTAAATCAAACAATAGCATGAGAGGTGATACAAAGAAAAATATTTATTATTCAATTTGTGCTAAAAATACCAGAAATGTTGAAGTTGCTAAACTGAAAGAAGCATTGGAACGAGAATTTGGTACAATAATAAAATTGACAAATAATGAACATTATGCTATCGTAGATTTTGAAAAACGTGAAAGTCAACAGCTTGCCCTTTCCACAAAGAAACTAAATATTAGCGATAAAGAAGTGATTTTAGAATTGAAGACTGTTAAACACAACAACTTCAATAATACTTATAATCATAATAGCCCTTACAAAGGTAAGGTAACATCAAACCCTTCTACCGCAAACGATGGCAATGGTAGTAAGCCATCGATATGACATTAACACATCAACTGTACATAACTATAGATCAATTATATATAATATTTTGATTATTTATTCTTAAATACTTATAGTGGTTTATATTCTCTGTTAAGGCCTGTTAGTTAACATTTTTTTAAGCTGGAAAAAAAAAATTGTGTTTTATCAAGACTTGAAGGAAGACCAAATTTAGCTAACAATTAAAACGCCATAATCAAAACAATTTGTTACGATACAGGGCTGAATAAACCTACAGAATTAATCCCACCTCAGATATAGACTACAATCATGCTAGTTCCTCCTGCCAATTTTGGTATTGCCGAAGAAGGGATCTATCGATGTTCAAAGGTAGAAACACTAAACCTTTCATTTTTAGAGACATTAGAATTGAAGACTGTTCTCTTTATAGGTGGGCAAGAACCATCTAAATTCTTTAAAGAGTTCTTTAATAGATCATCCATCGAATGGTACGTTTTAAGAATCACTGATTTTTCGAATGTTGGTACAATAAATAATAGAAGTAATAACACGAGTACAGCATCCACTGTTACTGCTGCAACTACCCCTCAAAATGAACGAAAACTTACAGATAACAATCAGGCATTACTAAAGTCACAATTAACAAAAATTAAGGCCCAGTTTACTCAGAAGGAAGGCAAGCCTACAGGTAATTTAAAGAAAGCTTTGGATGGTACGCTACAGCCAAGTATAATGATGAATGAACTGCAAGATAATGACAAGCTTGCCAATTCAAATTTAAAATACAGACTTAATGACAATGATGAACTAATGTTAATAAAAAGCTATTGTCTGAAAAAGACATTTAAACAATTATTGAATTCGGACAATTATAATACCTTACTAGTCGATAAAACAGCTCTTATAATAGGAATATTACGAAAAATACAGAAATGGAACATTTCATCAATAATAAATGAGTATCGTCTGTATGCTGGTAAAAATAGATCATATTTTGCTGAAACATTCCTCGAATTAATCACCATTAAAATAGAACAAGAGAAATATATTCTAGATAGTCAAAATAAATCTGAAGGACATCAGTTAAAGTTAGAGGAGGATTATGAGAAAAATAGAAAATTATCTAATGGTAATATAATAATAGTAAATGAGGATGATTTATGTAAACCAATTGAGGTACCTAAAAGGTTACTTAAGATGGTTCAAAAAGCAGAGGAAAGAGTTCAACAGACATCTTTGAACGAAGATGGTAATCTGTCCTTTTCTAATGAAATGCAAAGAAGTACGTCAAACCTTGGAATATTTGGTCATAGATATAGATTAGCTTTTAATAAAAAAGAGAACGGTGACTACGATTATTATAAACCGGACACACTTTGCAGAGATGAGAATAATACAGTGATTTTGAAAATTCCTAATGAATCTAAATTACCTGAATGGTTTAAATATCAAAGAGATTTATGGGAACAAGAAAATGTACCCGAAGAACATCATTTTTATAAAGAGCATGTTTTTATTTGATATTCAAGTTCAACACGAACTACTCTTATACACGTCATATACATTCAAGGTGAGGCTTCAATAAAGTAATATAAATATGTTCATTGTATTTAAATGCCTCCTAGAATGTTTCACTTATAGAAAACCTATATCAATTTTGGCACATTAAATAATTTTTGGGTTAGTGATTCTAAAAAGTAGCTCTCCTATAATCGATGCGAAACCAATCATATATTCCATTCATCATTCATATATCATTTTTACATAATAACCGAATAGATTTTCACCATTACCAGGTTATAAAATTTTTATCATATTATGGTTTATAATACACTTACATTTGTAGATGATATACATTTACATAAATGAATAGCGCTGAAGGCTTCTTAAGCTCGTTCCATCATAAAATCTCTCTCAATGGTAATGTATTGTCCAAAGTCTCCTCATCCTGTCTTGAGTCATCAGAATTATCAAAATTTAAATAAGAGTGATCACCCAATTTTCTTGGTTGGAATACTAACTTGATTAAAAAGAAAATTGCAAATAGTGCAGATAAGCCTGCTACAATCAAAAAGGTAATACTAACGGCTAGATTTCTTGTACCTGTAATACCATTAGTAGTCATTACAAATGATTTGCTACCACCATAAAGGGATACTGGATAATTCAATCCAATATTCATAATGTAATACCCAGCAGGAAGTGGTGAAGTTTCGTTCTTTAATGCTAATTTGTAGAATTTCGGTAATGGCGCTGTTCTCATCCATACTTGAAACTCTTCCCATTCATGAATATCTGGAATGTTTTCATCAGTGTAACCATCAGGAAATTTTTTTGTCCAGTTAGGTGGTGGTACAATCTGTGATGCATTATAACTTGTTTTTTTGTAACGCTTTCGATCGATGGACCAAGATATCTTCTTATTTGATAAAATAAAGTCTTCTGTCTCATCATTAGCACCTGTTAAGACATTAGAAAATGTATCATTGAACATGGAATTAGCAATTAAACCACATGGATAAACAGCTTTATCACCGTCACTTCGTAATGGCTTACAATCTGAAGTTAATTCCTCTGGGGTTAATGCTTTTCCTCTCAACTGCTTGACATCATGTGAATTTACATACTTACGATGATTTTGGTAAAAATTTGTCATTTTGTAATAAATATATATATGTTTCTTGATCTCATTTGGGACTTCAAATTGCAGCTTACATGTTTGTCCTCCATCTGAGTCTTCTTCTAGTTTCCAAGTGGGTTTGGTTTCGACATGTTTTTTGAAATGATATCTTACATATTTATGAGGGATTTCTTGGTATTCATTTGAGGCTATCGTATCACAGTGGCTATAATCTATGGATAGATCCTGGACCCCGTTACTACTAGCGACTAACCCAATACCAATTGGAGTGAAAGCACATGCAATAAATATCAGCAGCGGTAGAACACTTTGAGGTGTCAATATGGGTTGCCATGACTTTAGCCGTTGCTGTCTAAAAGCTGTATTAGGTGGTCTATTTGACTTATTCAGAGGTTCCTTCATAGTATTAGAACTCGTAGATGAGTCCTTTCTTCTTCTAAAAAACGATAGCATACTTGAGCGAGTGATAAATCAGGAGAAGTCCAAATATATTGTTCTATGAGTTGGCAAACCTGACGGTATCTTCCTTCTTCTTCTTTTTGTATAAGTTTACATGTCAACATGTATCTTTTTACATAATATCTTTTTTTTACTCTAATTGATTTGTACTCGCCAATAGACAGAAAAAAAGTTAATGTAAGACTTAATCAATGAAAAACGCAAATATAGTAGAAAGGTTTAAATTAACAATTGATTTGTTTATTAATATTAATATTACATATGACATATTATAGATGAACTACTTTATATTGAAACTATCTATATAAGGAAATTGTTAATTATGTGGATGTGTATTATATGTCTTGATTAAAATGCAGATGTGGATAGCTTTTTTGCTCCCGAAACGTCAGTTTCAATTTCTTCAATATTTAGTTTCAAAGTGGTATGCTTTTTTAATTGTCTTAGTATACTCTCAATTTCTGGAACGTTTTTAACAAACTCTAAGCTTAAAATATCAATATTTTCGGCCATTAATAACTGAGTGAACAACACAGAAATACCCCAGGCATGTGGTTTGTTGACAATAATTCTTTCTAACAAACACCTTAGCATGACTTCTTGTACTTCAGATGTTCGGTTACCAAAATCATTACTAGTAAACATATTCATCAGAACATAGATAAACCAATATGTATGGATATTTGGATATCTCAATTGTTCAACCATGACCTGTAAGACTTGAAATTTCAATTCAGTAGATCCTTCATTAATTAAATTGAATAATAAGGTGTAATATGAAGATTTGGTGTTGAATACTGCGCTGGAAGATGTTCTTTCATTTTCTAGACCAGCTTCGATACCAACATGCAGGACAATAGCACGGACTAACTTACTATCGACGGTTAAGAAATCATACCCAACACCATTCTTGATGTCATATTCAGTCTTATAAACATCATTCAATATAGTTCTCAACAAAGAATTTGATGGAATACGTAAATAGTTATCAACTGGCTTTTTCAGAGCATGCAAATCGTTGACAGGATCATAAAAGATAAATGGTGGAACTTGACAAGATTTCAAGTCGGCTAAATTTAGCTCAGGATCATATGGATTAGGTGTATCCATTTTAATTGGAATAGCGGACAATATTACATTCTTTAATTGGAAATAGGTAGCTGGAATGTTATTCATTAATTCGTAATGGTTACCAATCAAAAACTCTGGAACGTCGTTTGAAATACCCAGAATTACACGTAAGGTACCCTTATAGACAACAGATATAGCATCAGAAAGAGAATCCTTAGTGGTATATGTGTCTAAAAATTTGAATAAATCAATTATCAATAACATCAATTTCTCCCAGCCACTCTTCTCAGGCAATCTTAGCATTATTGGTAAAAACATTCTATGGGAAATCAATGAAACCCATGCAAATGAGAACCCAGCAAACGCAAAGGGTTGTAAAGAATGCAAGTAAGTGGCAAAAATATTGAAAAATTCAACGTCAAATGAGCGTAAATCTTTTCTAACCTTGGAATTACTGATACTTGCAAAATTACGACCACGGATACTAACCCATTCGTATAAGAGATTAGATAATAATCTGAAATAAGGTCTTTCATTGAATGAGGAATCTTGATGATCTTTCGAGAAAACTAGTAAAATCACAGAAAAAATAGTGTTCATATATTCTTTCTTGGATAACTCGGAAAATTCTTGTAAAACTAACAGCTTTATTATCAGTTTGCCTAAGGCATCAATTGCAGTGAAAACTTCACCAGTTGGATCACTCTCTTTAAATGAGTATACTGACAATTCTAAAGCAGCTTTGATGAACTTTATTAGGCTATCTGTATCGGCCAATACACCTTTCTCCATCATTTGAGAGATGAAAGCTAAAACAATTTTATCTTCAATAGCGACACCTTGTAATAATTTAACCCATTCAGTGAAAACTAAAAAGTACTTTTCAGTCAATACAATTTCAGTTTCCTTTGAGACAGGCATGATTTTTGACTTGTTATATTCTTCTAAAAATCTCTTAACCTTTGGATCATCTAATGTACTCAAATATTCTAATGCGTGACTGAAATCCATTCTCATTAATAAAGGACTTTCTGACAATACGGTATCCTTAAGGATATTGATAGCAAATTCAACAGCGTTTTTCATTTTATTTTCCATAGCAGTTACCAGGACATTATCTAATTCGGAAGCATCAATTAACTTGACTTCAAGTAAGGATCTGATAACACGCACATCAAATTTCCTGCTATCAAGAGCATAAATTAACCACCAGCCAACGTCTTTTCTAGCAACCATAGATAAAGAACATAGTTTTTCTAGAAGCAGTGATAAAACTTCTCTGCATAAAGAACTGTCACTGGTAGCAAAGAGACTATTAACAACGGCCTGAGATACCTTTAACGCTAATTGGTCTTTTTGTGGACTTCTAGCAATAAAAGTTAATATTTGAAATATTATATTCTTAATTTGGTTTTGTTCACCCAATTCTTCTAACGAGTTCTTGTCAGCGTTCTCTTTTATTTGAGCGACCAAAACATCCATTAAATGGACTAGCACTCTGTGATTTTGTTCTAGTTCGCTCTGACCAACATTTGGAACTTGCGGGCCTCTTGCAGGTTGCATCGATTGATTGGCCGGTGGTTGTCCTACAGTTGGCTGTTGCTGTTGGGCCTGTTGCTGCTGCTGCTGTTGGATTTGTTGCTGCTGCTGTTGAAGAAGTTGTGCTTGTAAATTTTGTTGTTCCTGATTTTGAGGAATTGATGGTTGACGGTTCATATTTTGATTTTGTGGGATTACACCCATACTTGGAATATTATCGATGTTTGTAGCAAATTGACCAAATTCTTCATAAATCTTAAATTGTTGAGGTGTAACACCACTGCTTTTCAAACCTAGCGGATCAGGAAGACTTAATGAGTATGGATTAGCATTGGGTGCCAAAAATGGTTGATCAGCCCTTCTTTCTTGATGGTAACGACGAACAGCAATTGATTGCATCAGTTGTTCATTAACATCTTGAGATGCTCTATCCATAGCTGCGTTCTCAATTATAGTTAATGCTAATACGATGTTATCGTTAATGGCAGTGTCTAACTCAACCATTGGATTTGATGATATATTCATCAGATTCGGAGCTAAAGCTTGGGTAGAACTACGAATACCCTCTCTTAAGGGTTCAATTGATGTAGCACGTGCTAAACTTTGCGCTAGATGTCTAACCATCGTAGAAGCAGCAGCCTTTATTTTGATTTCATCTACTTCAGTGGCAAAATCCTTCGTAACAATTTTGATAGTTGTCACAACAGCAATGTTCGATGATTTTTCAATAGCAGGAATCAAGATTTCACGGACAGCTTTTGCTAAAGCCATTTGGAAAACTCTCTTTAAATCAGGATGTGTTACAAATAGAGATGAACCTAAAAGATTATTGAATGGTGTATCATTAGTTGGAGCGTTCGCAGTACTAGAAGGAATGTTTGATTGAAGTCCAGCATTATTAGCTGTAGCATTAATTCCGTTTGCGTCAGTTGAGATACCACTAGCAGAATTGTTCAATGCTTCAATACCACCAAACTGAGATTGTTCAGTTAGCATACGTTGTTGTCTCTGTTGATACATTAGCATATGTTGTTGATGTTGTTGCATCAGCATCAATTGTCTTTGATGTTCGTTTTGTTGTTGTTCAATTGAGATATTACCCAAGCTACCAGCCAATGTTTCTACAATATCTGGTCTTGCAATAAAATTTGAAGGGGTTACACTTTTCATTGAAATATTCAAAGTTTTGAAGAGAACTTCTACTTCAAAAGTCAAACTTAACTTCCATTCTGCTTTTGCATTTAACTCTAACAAAACTTGTAAAATACCGACTGTCCAAGGATTAGGAGGTCTAAATACCTTAGAATCTACAACATTTTGAAGTACCCTTGTAACAAATGGTACCGTAATCTCTAATCTATTTTCCTTATTGGATTCTAATAATAATTCTCTGAAAGCAATGTTTCTATGTCTAATTGGCCTATCAACAGCGAGTGTAATACAACCTAACCATGCAGCTAAATTCTTTAGCAATTTTTTGTCAATTGAATTTTTATCCTTGGCACCAATAAACATATATAACTGTCTCAAAGTAATATTAATCATACAGTCATGTAATGCATTAGAATTGAATGCCATCAATATTTTACTATACAGTTTATGATAGTTTGGTTCAGTTTTTGCTCTTTGATTAACTAAGTAATTAGAAAACCAAGCAAAGTAATTTGGAGTTAATAATGGAATTAAATCATGAATCTTAGATTCAAAATTATCCATGGTGATATTATTAGCAATGAATAAGACCTTTTCAGTAGTTACTTTAGGTGGATTTTCTTGTGGTACTGGAGGTTGCCATTCTTCAACTACAAAATATCTTAAGGGTAGCAATTCAATAACTGGTTTGGCATTTTTTTGATTATCAGGTGATTCTGAAGTAGCTCTTTTAGAAGCATCGACAATAAATTGATAAACTTGCGTCTGACTCTGTAAGCCAGGAATTTGTTGTAATAAATCTTTGCAATACTGTGGAAAGTCGATGAGGCGAATTCTAAAGGCATATATGGCTTGAATTGCGAATTTGAACATCTTTGATTCAGGACCTTCTTTAGCAAAATTTAGAATTGTTCGTAAAGCTACATCAAGTACAAAGCCATTTAAAAGATGAAATAAAATCATGGAACCAAATAACACGGATGTAGTGGCCAGGGCTTCTAATGGATAATCTTTGAAAAAGCTACATTCACCTAAGACAGCGTGTGTGATACAGGCAAAGACATCTTGATCTCTTGGATCATCACTATCCTTTAATTTTCTTAATATTTCGACGACATCCTTGATTGCCATTTCACCGCTATACATTTTTTGTAAATAGCTTTGCATTTCCTTTTCAATATCTGAATTAATTGGTGTAAAATCACCATTAGCAACAATAGCTTCGTCGTGTCCATTACCAAAATTGATAATTCTTGGAAATGCAATTAAGATAGAATATTGAAGCTGTTCAAATCTACCACGATCGATTTCGTTTAGTGATATATCCATTAATGCTGTAATTAAGAAATGTAAAGATGATAAACTGAATGTTTTCGATGAACGGAATGTGGTGTTTACATCAGTCATTTTCGTTTGCTCTTCCAATGAATCCAGAATAACAGACGCAGTAGTACTGTTCATATTTGATTTCATAAATTCATTAAAACCAGTCCAGCCAACTTTAATTGCGCTTGGCAAAATATCAAATGCTTCAGAAAATGAAATTCTGTTTAAGAAAAAATCTAATTTATTTTGTTCAGCCAAGACCTTAACAAAATTACTTATTGGGACATCTTTCCTTCCAATTATCATTCTACCAACATCTATTAACAATTTGTCCTTTGATGGTAAGACGTCTAATAAATCACCTAACACTGTGGGGGATTTTTCAAAGACTTGAACTAATAATGTGACAATAATTTCGTCAATGATGCTTTTATTTTCAATTAATAAAGTGAAATGTTTCATGTTATTAACTAATGCTAAGTATAAATATTCTGGCACTAAATTAAAATCTTCGAAAAAGCATTCTTGATAATATGTTAGCATTGGATTATTAGTTAATTCATCTCTTAATAAAAAAAGTTCTAAATCCAAAATTGAAATTGATGATAGATATAATAATGAATTCTTTGAGTTTGGAATTGCATCAGAGACTTTTTTAGTATCCGGTACATTTAATAAGTCAAAACAACCACTTTGTGGGGACCATTTATGTAATTGACAAGTTAAAAATAACTTGAAACTAATATCCCAATCACAACTAAAGAATTGGTCTATTAAATAGCCATATCGTAAAGAGGCCAATAAACAATTTAATGATGCAGTAGTTGGTTTTAATGGAGTAGTCATAAAATATTTAGTTGACATTAAGTTAAATACACGATTCCAATTAATTGCATTTTGTGAAACTCTTTTTAATGAGTTTGATATATGTTCACCTAATTGAGTTGATTCAGGGATTGTTGATGGAGTGAACCAACTATTTGTTTCATTTTGTACATTTTGTGAACCTGGTGATAAGATTTCTGATAATAAAAGGGCAACCATGGCGTTTAATGATTCACCATTTAGAGATAGTAGCATATCATTTAATTTTGATTCTGCTGTGGAAACAGAACCTTCTGCAATGAATGCTTCTAAATATTTGAAATTATTCATCTTTAATAACTTTATGGTTTCTAAATTTTTCAAAGATGAAGCTGGTTCTAGAATATCTTTAACTTTCTTATTTGTATCAAAGAGTTTTATAATATCTTTAAGATTTAAACTTGATTGTTCTTGAAACTCTATGTTATTGAAAATTTCTTCTTGAAGTGTTTGAATAGTTTCCTGACTTTTCAATGGTAACGAATTAAAAAGATTTAATAATAATCTATGCGATAAATTTGTTTCAGGCGATAATTTATTGTACTCTAAAATATCAAATGCACAAAAGATTAATAATTTTCTCCAATATTTAAGATAAGTTTGGTATGTTGATTTCTCTAATAAGTAATTGATTTGTGATTCAACGGAATTGAAATTTTCTGGAGTTAATGTACTTATTAATAAACTTATCTGTGATAAGACGATCTGGATAGCCTCTTTTTCTTGTTTAGTAATGTGTGTTGTAGACGCTAATGAAGGTGCAGATTGCATGTAATCAATTGTCTAGGGCTTGTCAATAAAAAATTCGTAGTGAAGACTGTTACTACGAATGAATGTATTGAATTTTTCTGTTTTTCTAGTGGTTTATATACTTTGAGATAACCTAATTGCAGACTAAACAACCTTTAAAGACTCAAGATTTACCTAATACTTCACTCAATAAGTTACTAGTAAATAAGGCCTCTAAGCGTTTACCATTGCCACCGTTGAAAGTTCCCTTGTGAAAGAACGAAAAAAAAAATTGCGTCCAAAGTGAAGAAATACACCTCGTCTTAAATGACATATGGAATTGTTATAAAGTCGTGTAAGATTATTATTATATAATATATTGTATATTGAGGTTCATTGAAGAGTAAGAGCGAACCAAAAGTCTTTGAGTGTTGCTAGAGGGTGTGTGGAGATGTCCAATCAGCCAACTATTAGTAGGTTCTTTAAACCAGCTGCTAAAAAGGAGTTGCCGAGTCCAGATGAGAGTCTTATATTGGGTACCTCACAAGAAACTTCGATATGTTTATCAGATTCCAGTGATGAGGAATTGGATAAGGTAGATGAAATACCTCATATTCCCGAGGAAACTAAACAAAATGATAAAGAAACTGTTGAAACTATGACTGACAGTGTAGTGACTTTACAATTTGACAGCTTTAAAGCGACTAATTCTTCTCATGAATCATCAGTTACCGATGCTAGTAGCGATGAATTTTCTAAGAGATTGGATAAATTGATGAAGCATAGAACCACAAGACTGGACTCTAAGAAAAGAATTGCCAATCCAGACTCAACTGATGAGGACAATGAGCCATCTTCAAAGAAGTCAAAGTCTAAAACAGACTCGAAAAAACTAACTCCGTTGGATAAACAAGTCCAAGGTTTGAAGTTAGATAACATGGACAAAGTTTTAGTTGTGAGGGTAGGTTACAAGTATAAATGTTTTGCACAAGATGCTGTAATAGCTAGTCAGATTTTACATATACAATTAATTCCTGGTAAATTGAGCATCGATGGATCTAATCCACAGGATTCCCAATACAAACAATTTGCATATTGCTCTTTCCCCGATACAAGACTAAATGTTCATTTGGAGCGCCTCATACACTATGGTTTGAAAGTAGGTATAGTGGAACAATCTGAAACAACTGCTATAAAGAAGGTATCCGGGAATAAAAATAATGTTTTTGAAAGAAAAGTTACTAATACACTATCTAGAGCCACTTATGGTGTCAATCATACATTCTCAAAGAGTAGTAATGATAAACATGTCATAGGTGATACAAGCAGTATATGGGTTATGAGATTACAGCCAAAAAATTCTGTTAATATTCTTTACACAATTTTATCTGTTAATCTTAATAGTGGTGAAATTGTTTATGATATATTTGAAGATAACGAAAAATCAACAGATAAACTTTTCACTAGGATAAAACATTTAGAACCAACAGAATTACTTATAGTTAGTGATGAACAAATGCAGAAAAAATCGTTGAGTTTATTTAAAGAGAATCATTGTACTATTCATGAAAAATCACTTCCTGAAAATGCTGACAACGATTTCATCTCAAAGAAACTTGGTACTGACTTTAAATTATCACTTGATATTAAGAAGCTGATTCCAATATTATATGAATATTTGAAAGAGTATGGTAATGAACAGGTTTTACTAATTCCAACAAACTATCATCCCTTCGAATCGAAAATGTACATGACTCTAGACGGTAGTGCCCTTCAAAGTTTGGATATACTGACAAATGAAGGTAAGAAAGGTTCTCTGTTTTGGTTATTTGACCACACACGTACGCCGTTTGGATCTAGACTTTTGCGTGAATGGGTTATGAAACCACTGATTAATCAAGATAGCATAGAACAAAGGTTAAACGCAATTGACTGCATAACAGCTGAAGTTGGAAATATCTTTTTTGAGTCTTTGAATCATATGCTAAAGAGTGTCCCTGATTTATGGCATACATTAAATAGAATAGCTTACGGGTTTACCTCTAGAAAGGAAGTATATTTTTTCTTGAAACACATGTCTTCATTGTCAAAACATTTTAAAATTCATGAAAGATACCTTAATGACCAAATTATTTCCACAGATGGATATATTCGTAAGAATTCCTTATATCTGACTTCATTATTCAAAGAAATGATGAATTATTTTGATAATAATAAGATACCTGAGCTATTCCAGATGATCAATGTTTCTGCTGTTATGGAGAAGGATCTTGAGAAACAGAAAATAGATTTCTTCAATCTAAACTTATATGAACATTCAGGAAAGATCATAGATATACAACGAGATATTGAAGGCGTTAAAAGTGAATTAATGGAGGAACTGCAAGAAATTCGAAAATATTTGAAAAGACCATATTTGAAATATAAAGATGAAATTGATTTTTTGATTGAAGTAAGAAATTCACAAATAAAGAATTTGCCTGATGACTGGTTGAAAGTTAATTGCACCAAAGCCGTTAGTAGATTTAGTACGCCAAAAACTTTGAAGTTGGTGGAACGTTTGCAGTATCATAAGGAATTATTAGTCAACGAATGTGAAATTGAATATAAACGATTTCTTAATATGATAAATGACGAATATCCTTCTTTGAAGAACATTATTGAGAATCTTGCCAGCTATGATTGTATCTTGTCACTTGCTGCAACATCATGTAACATGGGATACGTCAAACCAAAATTTATCGAAAACGATGAGAGCAGCCGCCAAATAATACGAGTCACCAAAGGCAGAAATCCAGTAATAGAATCTCTTGATAGAAATTATGTCCCCAATGATATAAGCATGTCACAGGATGACGGCAAAATCAATATCATTACTGGACCAAACATGGGTGGTAAGTCTTCATATATACGACAAGTTGCATTACTTATTATCATGGCCCAAATCGGTTCATATGTGCCAGCGCAATCAATGGAATTAAGTATATTTGATAATATATTAACACGTATTGGTGCTTACGATAATCTTTTACGTGGTGAATCGACGTTTAAAGTTGAAATGTCAGAAGTTCTGGGAATCATAAAAAGAAGCACAGCAAAGTCATTACTACTATTAGACGAAGTAGGTAGAGGTACGGGAACTTTAGATGGTAAGGCAATCTGTTATGCTATATTAAAGTACTTTATAGAACAAAAGGATAATTGTCCTCTTGTACTGTTCACCACCCATTTTCCTGAGTTAGGTAAAAGTATTAATTCTCCATTACTAAAGTCCTATTTTATGGATTATGTTGAAGAGAAAAGACCCGGCGAAAATTGGACAAGCGTCGTATTTTTATATACATTGAGACCTGGATCTAGCCTTGATTCTTATGGAATGAATGTTGCTAAATTGGCACACATTGATAAAGATATCATCAACAATGCCTTTTCAGTTTCAGAACAATTGAAGAAAGAGGAATTAGACAATGAAATAAACCTGACTATTCCATTAAAAATAAAACAACTGTTAAAACAAATTAGTGACATGGACGACCGTAATGAAGGAGAGAGTTTAAACATACGAATGAGAGACTTTATAAATTTTATAAATGAAATCTGATCAAAAGAGGGCTGTTTATTTTTTACCTAAATATCATGTACGAGCTTCTAGTTTCCTTAATTTCTTAAAATATAAATATTACATACAGAAAATATATCCCATTGGTAGGCGATTATGAAAGAATGGTAAGTGATAGTTAATAAGCGGATAATGTTTTTATATTATATGAAATATCTAGCTACTTATGTTCCCTCAAAGAGGGATTTCTGTAACTAGTTTGTAACACAAGAACATATTTCAACAAACTATTATGCCATTCCAAGAGTTTAATACTTTTCCAGTACCTATGTTACTGATATCGTAAACCAGAAATCATATGAACCTAAAAATACACTCCAAGGGAATAGTGATAATAGGCTACTATACTCAAGCTGGCAATGTTTCAAAAAAAATTTCTGACATATCATTAAACAGTTAGGGTGACTGAAACCACTTTTTTCCTTAGAGAAAGGTAACAGTTCTAGCATATGCAATTCCAACATCTACAGCACTGTATGAATTAGTAATAGTAACTGTGATGCATATTTCTTTTGAAAACTATATATTCCTCATACAGCAGCTAACATATGGGCATCTAATAGAAAGCTATCCTTTGTTATATTTTGAAATTATCGGGAGCCTCTTTTAAAGAAATGTCTTGCGTTACTGCTATTACTTCTTGGCCTATTCACATTCGTTGTATAGGAAATCTTACCATAAAAAGTCTTGTCACCATAAAGTAAAGAACTCTTCTCTATTTCACTGATCATTAAACTCATTGAGTTAAAATCATGAAATGGATCGTCATCTGAAACTTCATCATCATGCTCAATTTTTTCATGAAATATTATGTCTTCCTCGGAATCTAAAGTCGTATTGCTCTTGTTCATATTTTCATTGTCATAATTATAGGTTTTATTATATTCGTTAAGTTCATTAGCACTGTCATTATTCATATTATCATTATTGTAAATTTTTGGCTTCAATGTTGAACTTTTAACATTATTTGATAGGCCTGAAAATTCAAAACCATCCTCGGAAAGGATTGGTAGTAACGGAGGTTCCTGATTTCTTAGAAAGTTCCATTCAACCTTCTTGAAGAAAGGATGTTTTTTTAAATCTGCAGCACCCATTTTAGAACCCAACCTTTTTGTCTCATTTTTGATCAATAGCTTTTTGATCAAATCCTTACAAGACCTTGACACATTGTTATTATTTGGAAATGAAACGTCCTTTTTCAAAACATTGCTAAAAGTTTCATTTGTGTTTTCACCTTTGAATGGAGTGATGCCATATAACATCTCAAATAAAAGAATACCTAAAGCCCACCAATCTACACTTGCATTATGTCCATTGCCTCTAATTACTTCAGGGGCAATATATTCCTCGGTACCAACAAATGAATTAGTCTTAAAATCTTCGGAACATATATTAGTATCGATAATTGAACCCTGTATCGAAGGAGTTTTTGATGTTGGCGTTTGAATAGACAAATCAAAGTCCGAAAGCATAATATGACCGGATTGATGTAATAAGATATTCTCAGGCTTTAAATCTCTATAAATAAAACCCAATAAATGCAAATATTCCAAAGCAGCAATAACCTCACTGGTATAAAATTTCGCATCCTCCTCACAAATACATTTGGTATCTCTTGTTTGTAATGCACGAAAGAATTCGCCACCAAGACAATATTCCATACAAAAGTATAGAAAATCTTCCGTTTGAAAGGAGTGATATAAAGTGACTATGAATGGGTGATTACTGGTCGCTAAAATTTGCTGTTCAGCTAAAATTCTTTTCGTTTTTTTACGTTTTATCATATCATTCTTGGAGAAAATCTTCATTGCAAAAAGTCTATTAGTTTTTTTCTCTCTAACCAAATAAACTGTCCCTACATCACCTTGACCTAGTAATTTAATCTTATCAAAAGAGCTTGGCCCAACAGTAATGTCTTGAAATTTATTACTGAATGATTTTGTCCTTAAACGGCGTGATCGCTTTGGTTCCTTTGTCAATAAACCTACGCTACTAGCACTTGCTACAGTACTATTATTATTAGAGTGATATGATGAAGCTGCTGAAGAAATTGATGATGAGAAGTTATGTCTAGTAAAGCTCTTCATATTCATAGAATTTGGGGTGTATTCGGATTCATTTTGGCTATTTAAAATTTTTGAATTTGATGTTAATTCATTTAATGAATCTGACCTCTGTTTTCTTAAAAGCATAGATTGTAGATTTCCAGAGTCAGTAGTCACTGAAAAATTACTCGACGTTTTCTTACTCGTTGATGGTGTAGAAAGAAGTGAAGAATTTCTACTAATACTATATGGGTTATTCTTATTACTGTTAAATTGGTCTAGTTCTTCATTCTCTTTAATTTCGTTTAGCGACACATTACTCAAAGTTCTATGATATTTCTGAGAAGCATTATTTGGTGTTAAGCCAGTTGGAATCGATGAGTTCGAGGATGTATAGAATTGATTTTCTTCCTTTTGATAATTAAAAATGTTGGTGGTGGTCGCGTTAGGTAGTGGTGGAGTATTGTTACAATATGCAGTTTTCAAGTAAGGATTGTTGGATTGGATAGGAATGGTGCTAGAAGCTCGTATATTATCTGTCCTGAATGGATTTGTAGAAGAAAAAGGCTCCCCATTTGAATTAGTCCTAAACCTTGTTGGAGAAACCTTCTTTGGGGACCTATCAGGAGATACGACATAATGACTAGGCATAATTGGAGTTGAGGGAGATCTATTACGAATTATGTCTGGTAGATCATGTTGTGGTTGCTTCTGCTGAGTCAGAGGTTGTGTACGTATCTCAATTGTACCTGAATTATCTGAAGTAGAGGTAAACATTGGTAAAGGTATTGGTACCTGTGTAAATGAATCATCATTGTCTTCTCTCAATATTCCTGGTGGTGCATCATGTTCAATTTCTATTATGTCGTCATCAGAAAAGATAGCGTTACTGAAAATGTTTGGACTTCTTGATTCTATGGGTATAGACCTTGTTGGGGCCTTAAGTTTTTCTGATGATATAAAGTTTTTACCTTTAGCTAAAAGATTTGATGTGCTGTTGCCATTATTGCTCCTTCTATTAGCAAATATTGTTTTGATTTTAGAAAATTTAGATACATGTCGCTCACTATTGCTATCTTGGGTATGTTCATCGTTAATATCATTCGATATGTTGTTCATATTATTACTATTAGAATCAACGGATAAACTAGAAGTATACGTCTTTATACTATTAGTACCACTGTTGGTACCACTGTCTCCAGCAACATTAGAAGCACCTAAAACATTTGAACTGCCAGCCAGGGTTGTTCCGGTGGCAGAATCATTCTTTTTGAAAGAAACATGAAACAGCTTAGGAAAGGATATATTTCTAGTTTTCTGGTTGGGTTGTGTAGGCAATTCAAAGAGTTCCGTCTCTTCTGTCATATTTATATTAGAAAAATCGACGATTTGACTTCCAAAAGTAGATACAAAAGTAACGAAAGAGTATCAGATTGTTGAATCGTATGGTTGACTTGAATTATAGATGTACCTAGTATATTTTTCACTAGCTATGGTGATATAGTCCTTTCTCTAGCAAAAAAATAATAGCAAAAAAACCAAATCTGGCTGAAGATTAAAGGTGATAGAAGAAAGCACCGTACTAGTTTACAATCAGCAACTTAGGAACCGTCAGTTAGAGTATTCTATTCTTAGCACTACTATTGACACTTTCCAATAACAAACTTTATATGTAAATTATGAAAAAAAGTCCATAGAAAAGTTATTCGGGGAAGTTTCCGGAGTGCCTTAATTGCTGGGTAAATCGTTAATTTCACTACTAATTATGGTAAAAGTGATTGTTTATTGGGTTAATTTATGTTTGATAATGATGGTATTACTGAAAAGTCTTTTATGAAGCTAGTAGAAAGGTGTTTTGTTGAATGTTTATGTTTCTTGTGATTTGCGTTCTGAAATTTTTCACTAATGAATTGTTTATCTCACTATGAAAATTTATATCGAACAAGTTTTTGAGTTTGTAATGAACAAGAAGATTGCAAAGACTCTAAAAGCTCTGAAATATGATTTATACTCTTATAGCTGCTGACTTCTCTGAGAACATTAACAAGCTTTATGTCAATGATTCAGAAAGTAAACCTGTAGAATACGTCTTCAAATTGAAATGTACACAGTGCGGTGAAGATGCAAACAAACCTGTTATGTTCAATGCATATGAGAAACATGAGATCCCAGGTAGTAAAGGTGAAGCCTCTTTTATTATGAAATGCAAATTTTGCTCCAAAGAAAACACGATTAATTTGAATCATTTCACTGAGGAACTGTTTGCTAATCAATCTGAACATATTAATAAGGAAAAGAGAAAAAAAAATGGATTAAATGGTAATAAGATGGACATAGAAAACTATGCAGCAATCTTACAGCTAGATACAAGAGGATGTGAAGTAACTGAATTTGTTTTCCATGAAATTCCTTGGGTTGTAGAACTCAACTCAGGAAAACTAGTAGAATGCCAGTTTGATGAAGGTGAGGATTCTTGGTATGATTACGATGAAGATGCTAGTGAAGAGATTTATGTCACTGATTTTAAGACTAAAATCATTAAGGGCAAATAATTGAATGGTCTTTTTATTTTCATTAAATAGTCTATATTTTGTATTTAGGTTTATATAAATCAGTCACTTCATTGACTAAATAAATAACAACATCATAATAATGGAAAGGAGAAAGTTGTTTTGGTTAATAACATTACCAGATGCATTACCATGATATTCTGTAACAATTGCTGATGTTTCCCAAGCAGATGATATTGGAGTTCTAATTGTTGAAGCTGTACTCGATTTATTTTTTGTTGTTGCTGTTGTGACTAGTGCAGGTGTGGAAGTTACTGGGACATCTTTGCTAACCAAAATCGTTGTAACTGTGTGACTGACTATGGAACTAGGTTCACTAAATGTAGTATATTGATGATTTTCGCTATTAAACGAAGTATGTGGTACTAATGTCACTTTAGTAAAAGAAATAGTAGATTCTGTAGATTCTGTCATTATTGAAGTTCCTATAACAGGTCCTTGTGTAACTGGTGATGTATTTGAGACTTGGCTAGTGGTCGATAAAGATGGTGTCACATCTTCAGGTAAGCAATTACTTTCTGTACACGTCTTTGTAATGATAACAGGTTTAGAATTAGAAGTTGTGGTGGTAATGATTGTAATGCTTTTACTTGGGACTGAAGTAGAAGAAAAACTAACTGGTGAAGAAGAGGATAAAGATTTCGAAGATATAGTTTCCGTTGAGCAGATTGTACCAGTACAACTTTCACTGGATAATAATGTAGATTTTATGGAAGTTTTAACCTCGCATTGCGTACCACTACATAAACCGGATGATACTGTCGATGACTTGACATCCTTAACAGAAGGAGTACCAATAGATGAGCTTTCTTCGATGGTTGAAGTACTCACCAAATGTGATTCAGTCAGTGGGCACCAAGTCGTGAATATTGTAATAATACCATTAGTTGTAGTAGTAACAGTAGATAGAGAGAATGAAGTAGTTTCAGTATTTGCTTTAGTTGAGATTGTTGAAGAACTTGTCATAACGCTTGTTTTTGAAGTTGATAAAGAGGTTGAAGACAATTGATCAAAGCTTTCAGTAGTTGAAGTAATGTGGTTAACAACTGGTGTGGAGATGGACTTAGTAGATGTTATTTCTCGTGAAGTTGAGATGGTTGATTCGTATGTAGATAGGGAACTAGCAAACGAGGAAAATGAAGAATCGGAAGAAACTGAAGTCTGAGTTAATGGACACCAAGTTGTATAGATAGTGACAACACCTTTGGTAGTAGTAGTAACTGTGGACACGGTATAGGAAGTTTTACTAACTGTAACATCACCAGAAGAGGGAGTTTCAATTGAAATTGAAGTACTAGAAACATGAGAACTCGAAGTCGTAGATGTAGTAGAAGTAGTAGAAGTAGTAGAAGTAGTAGAAGTAGTAGAAGTAGTAGAAGTAGTAGAAGTAGTAGAAGTAGTAGAATCCAAAGTTATTTGAGATTCTGTGGCAGTAGTAGGAATTGAAACAGACTCAGAAAATGGGCACCATGTTGTGTAAACTGTAACAATACCTTTTGTTGTAGTAGTAACTGTGGATAAAGAATAAATTCTTGTTATACTAGCACTACTGCTAAACGACAAATGCGTTGTAGAATCTGAAATAGGTCTTGAGTGTGTGTTCATACTTGTAGCACTTTGACTTGAAACTTCTGAATGACCCGAAGATTTTGGTTTAACAGAGGTAGAAACCAATGACGAATGAAGGGAAGTAGATGAGGAAGTACTAGATGAAAATGTACTTAACACGTTAGGAGAAGAGTTAGTGGATGGAGGTAAAGAAGATGTTGAAGATGTGGGATTCGTTGTTACAGAAGGTACAATGGATGTAGATGTGGGTGTAGATGTGGCAGTAAGTGACACTACTGGTGTCTCAGTCTTTATGGAAGTGATGACTGTTCCGGAACAGCGATGACTAGAACAGACTTCTGTCGAGATAGTTACTGTACTGTAGGACACATCTATGAGTGGACACCAAGTAGTGTATTCCGTTATAACGCCATGAACTGTAGTTGTTACTGTGGAAAGTATGGCATTATATGAGTTCACTGTGGTAGAACCGACATTATCTGTTGATGTTAATGAAATTACTGATGTTACTTGTGATCTATCTGGAACACTCATAGTAGAATTGGAAATTGAGACCACACTTAATAAAGTAGATGAGGAAGAAGATATGGAGAAGGTTGGCTTAATTATGTCATTAACAATGGGAGGTGTTGTAGTTAACAAATTTGATGGGGCTGGTGGAGTAGCTTTTGAAAACGTCAAGGAAGAAGAGTTCATGTTTACAACAGATGATGACAGAAGATCTGTTTCCAAGGGACACCATGTAATATATTCAGTGACAATACCTTCAACTGTTTCGGTTATCGTAGATTTGGAGGCTGAATATGTAGCAGTTATTGTATTTTCTGAAGAGGTAAACGTTGTAGTCAAAATAGTAAATATGTCCGTAGAAGACGCCTGGTATTGTGAAGCAATAACTGATAAGTTCATATGCAAATCAGATGAAACATTAGAGCTATTGGTATTAAGGGCAGGAATGGACTGTAGTAACAGTACCGGCGTTTCTGTAACATCGACAATGGAAGATAATGTAGGTTCCCATTGTGAAATAGATTCCGTAAAGGTAGGTAATGACACAGATGTTGTTAGATTAAGATTTACATAAAGGTTGGAGGTAGCTGTCTCACCTAATGTGCCATTTTCGGTTGAAGGAAAGCCCATAGAGGAAGTAATAAAAGTCTGATAGTTCTCAGGTTGAGAACGAGTTGAAGATAGTACAGAAGAAGTAAGATCAGCTGTGGAAGAGGTCATATTAAGGTTCAACAAAGTATTGGACGAAATAGTACCGGCTGTTGTAGAGTGAGTTTCAGATGAAGTCGAAAACTCAGAGGATGATGACGATGCAGGTTGTTCAATTGAAGATTCTGCTCTGTATGAATGTATATCAAAGGAAGAAGTAGTGTAAGAAGTATTTGATGAGGAATCTACAGATGACATGGAGGTGTAGGCCACACTGACGGGAGTTGTGGTTGTGTCTGCCGTATGCTCTAGTATACATTCATTGCAAACAGTGGAAACAAAGGTGGAGTATACCATGGTTGTCTTAGTAATATATTCCATATTTTCATCTAAGGTGGTCGTTGTTGTTGGATATGAAGTAATTATAGTAGTCAAACTTAAAGAACTTGCAGATGAGTTTGAAGATGTGGTTGGTAGAGGCTCAAAAGTACTCAAAGTATTCATATTAGAGGCGGTAGTTACATTCGTATTCATTGATGATGAAGTAGCTTCTATCATTATACTTGAAAATGTAGCATCTAAAACAAAGCTACTCTTAGAAATGGTTGCTTTTGTTTCTGAAGAAGAAATTACAGTTGATTCAATTGGAGTTGCAGTTACTAAATCAATGTTACTAGGTCTTAATGTTGATGAAACTTCTTCTAAAGTGCTGTTTGAATCTGTAGTATTAGAAGAAAGACTATTATCACTCATTGAACTTACTGATGCCGATTCATTCAAAGTAACACTAGATACAACAGAAGATGATATAGTAGCAGCCATTAGGGAAGTAGACAAAGAAGATACAGGGATATTCTCAGGATTAGTCGTGTCTAGAATGGAATTGTAAGCAGAAGTGGCCATAGATACAGCAGTAGAACTAAATGGCTCCATGTCAGTAGATATTAACGAGGAAAACGTTAAATCATTGCTATTGAACATGGATGAAGCAGATGAATGTGCATTGAAATCTAGACTGTTTTTGTATATTGATTGTTTCGATGTAGTAGTAAGGTCAGAAATTGACTCACTGTAATGTATACTATTACTTGTTGTTAATTGTTGAGTCAATTTATCACTTGAAGAAGTAGAGTTGCTATAATAAACATTTTGAGAAAATGCCAAACCTAAAATGGGAAGGAGCGTTAATAATGAATGCAATTTCATAATTGGAGGGTTGGTATTGGTTTTATGCTTCTAACAGCAAAAATTAAAGGCTAGTAATTAACCATGATGATAGAGTTGATATAGCGAATGCCAACATTATATATAATTTTTCTTGGCTGTTACTTCCACCACTTTCTCTTGTTTTGAGCCAATGTCAAAACATTTTTAAAGCATCAGTTTCATATAATATTCAGAAACTTAATCACCTATAAGTCGACTTTGTAGATATGATGGAGAACCGTTTTTAGTTTGTTTTATATCATGTAAGAACTGTGTTTCAGATATGTTTATTCTGCTGGTTGCTAACGCCGCGCAAAAAATATCAGAGTAAAATTCAAAGAAGTGACTATTTGGTTTTGGAAGCAATTTACATAAGCAACACATATGTTTTATATATCATGCTGTTATGTATATCTGTCTTGTCCAGACTCTGTTTCTGCAGTATTATCACTACTGACCTTTATAAAGAAAATCATAAGTAATATATCATCATACATATATAGAAAAGGAGGACATTATTTAGTTACCTAAAGAGACATAATTACTTGGGAACAAACCCTTTTCACCAGTACTTTCTAACTCACCTAACCACCAATCATCATCAACAAATTCAATATTAATAATCTTATCATTTTCGCTAAAAGTCAATTCATTGTCTTCGCCTGCTTCATAATCATATTCAGCAGTTGCCCATGGTGCTGCTTCTTCTTCAGGTTCAGGTTCAGGTTCAGCTCTCTTTGGAGGAGGTGGTGGAACTTGATTTCTTGCTGGTAAAGAAGGTGCTGGAGCTTCTTTCTCTTCTTCTTCTTCTTCTTCTTCTTCTTCTTCTGGTTCAGGTGCAGGTGCAGGTGCCATATTTCTAGAAGGGAGCGATGGAGGTGCAGTTTCCTTTTCTTCTTCTTGTTCTTCTTCTTCAGGTTGAGGAGGAACAACACTATTTCTTGAAGGAAGCGTTGGTGGAGGGATATGTGATTCCTTGACTTCAGCTTCATCATCATCCCAATCATCATCATCTCCCTCATCTTGATGGTCATCTTCAGAAGTTTCAGTATGCATGCCAGGTAATGGGTTACCGATCGTTGAAGGAGTAAAAGGTTTTTTTGATTCTTGAGGTTCTGAAACTGCTGGTTTTGAGAAAGGTTTTGGAGAAATTATCGATGGTTCGTTTGATGAGGATTCGGTAGCCATTTTCTCAAATTTCGATTTCAAGTCATGAACATCTGGTTCTTCTTCATTATCAACACCGGATTCGGTAGCAGCAGAAGGTTTTTCAGCAGAGTTGGAACTTGGTGCAGATGCATTTTGTTTGGCTTTCTTTTCCGCCCATAATTGAGCTGGACTCTTTTCATTTCTAAAACCATGAATAATCTTATCATCATTATTTTCCTTCGCAAAGTCTGATTTGACTAAAGGTGGTTTGGTACCAACAGTGGTACTACCGGTAGATAGAAAAGAATCTAATTCGTTATCTCTTCTTTGTTGAGATTGTTTTTTCAAATTGTTTATATCAGAGCTTGGATCAATCTTATTTATTAATCTTGGATCTTCCTTTGCTGTTTCTTCAGCAATAACACTCTTGATATCAATCTTACCAATTGGTTTATATGTCGATTGATTTGCCTTTAGTGGATTTTTGTCAAAATCACGTTCTTTCAATTCCGGTTCATTCCAATCGTCGTCGTCATCATCATTAGTGCTTCTAGTATCATGTTTGATTGAGGAAGTTGGAGCTGGAGCCGGAGCTGCAGCAGGAGCTGGAGCTGGAACTGGAGTTGGCTTTTGAACTACTGGAGCTGGACTAAAAGTTCTTTTGACAGCAGGGGCAGAAGGTTTCTTGACGTTTGAAGTAGAAGAATGTTGAATAGAGTAACGAGCACCAGAAGCGTTACTAATCTTCATTAACAATTCATCTTCATCCAAATCATCTTCATCTCTAGCAGAGACTTGAACATGGTAACCCTTCAACACTTGGTTAGCCACTGTTGCAAAATTAGCAGCAAACGAAGCTCTAGTCTTCATTGGAGCAGCATCTGGACACCAACCAATCAATATATTTTTTCCAACGTCAGAACCAGGTGGTGAGACCCTAGCCATACCGAATTGAACTTTAGTTTCATCAAATGAAGTCAAGAAATCAGTAAATTGGGATCCTGTTTCAGAAGGTAAATATTCTTTTTGTGCATTTGGTGAGATAATCAACCATGTGGTGTCAGCATCTGTGCCTCTAACGACCTTGAGGTATTCTGCCTCAATTTCTCTTGAATGAGTAGTGCAATCAATTGGTTCCAAAGCCATTGTAGTTGTTAATTCCGTTTAATTCGAACGCGGATGGGGTTTACACTCCTGCAATTACAACTACATAAACCCCTATCCTGGTATGTTTCTTTCAAACGTTTCTTGCTTACATGGAAAAAGCCATGTTGGAAAATTCAAGTTAGTGCGTGTCACAATAGACGGAAGAGTATAACAAGACAAGATAGTGGATTGCATGTATGAAAGAGTGTCTGGAGAGTGCTAACAAGTCTCTGATGGTGGTTGGATTGTGCTGAGGCACTGTGTTGGTTGTGGTGGGGTGTGTGTATCTTGATTAGTTGTTTTACATAGTTTTTTTAAAGACAGATATCTAGAAATAGCTCCCAGTTGTTTGATATTACAGATATAGCTGTAATAGTGTTGTGTCCCATGACTCAATCTATTAACTTCAGCCTAGACTATTTTCAATCGTTTTACTTCGAGGTGACTATTTTTCACTAAAATTGTTTTTTGGTATTAAAGTGAAAAATTTTTTATTAAGAAAAAAGTTTCAGATCCATCTCATCGCAAAGTACAAGCACCTTGACAAAACACCCTAAGACGCTATGGTGACCTTTAACTGTGAAGTCTGTAACGATACTGTTCCTAAGAAAAACACAGAGAAACATTACTACCGTTGTCCGGATGCTTACTACACTTGCATCGATTGCTCCAAGACATTTGAAGATGGTGTAAGTTATAAGAAGCACACATCGTGTATCACTGAAGATGAAAAATACCAAAAAGCATTGTATAAAGGAAAGAAAAAGACTCCTACACCGGAACCCAAGAAGGTAGAACCTAAGAAGGTAGCACCAAAGAAGGAAGATCCAAAGAAAGTATCAAAAGTTGAAAAGAAACAAACTTGGAAAGATGGTGAATCTTTATATAAAATTTTGAAAGCAATTAAAAGCAAAGACGAAAAGAAGAAACTATTAAAAGCTTTAGTTGTTAAGGATGGTAAATTAACTTTATAATAATTTATGTATATTTATGCAACATTAGATAATTCATTTGTATTGGTGTCATTACTTGATGACGATGCTGGGGTTTTGTTATGGCGTCTCTTTATTAAACATCGAGACATCTTATTATAAAACTGATTTAATGATTTCAATGGAAAACTCAACGTATCAAACATATACGATGGTAACTGTTCTTGTAAACGATGTAATTCCTCACTTGATCTCTGCTTTAATAATGGGACATAAATCACCTCTGTGTCAGACATTTCTCCTTTAACAAAACCCAACTTATAATCCATGATACCTGTAGTGCTACTACCTTGCGATGTGTCAAACCACAGACCAGATTCATCTTCATAAGATTTATGTATTCTGACCCCACAGAGATGTTCAAATAAATCCTTGACAACCTCCATATCATCATCGATTTTCGTGCATTTCGTTTCCAGCGTATCCTTCCCCTCTTTCAACTCTGCCACTTGACGTCTTAACGATTCGATTTCTTGCTCTTTAGTGTCAAGTTTTGTAGTTAACACACTGTTCTCATGAATCAATTTATTGATGAGTATATCTGCACTATCCAACCTCTCCTTCACAGAATCCCGATACTGCGTCAATGGGTCGTCCATACCGTACTAATTCCACGTTCAAAAAGACTTAACAGGCTCTCTTCAAGCTTCTTCTCTTGCTCTCTTTCTATCAATCTTCATTCACTTCTTATCAACTCTTCTAACCCTTCGGGTAAATATAATTTTTGTTGCAAGAAATATCGAAAAACTGAAAAAAAAAAATTAGAACAAGTAGAAGAAGAGTATAGTAAAATAAAGAAACAAACAGAGTAAACCCAAAATTTCTATATTAATAAGGATATAGTGCCATCAAGAACTCCTTTATTTGTTTGTTTTTGAATTGCTGCTTTGATTTTTTACCCATTTTAATTTTTTGTTTTAATATTCTGCCCACTTTCGTTTTTGTTTATCTGCTTTTGTTAACCCTTAATAACTTATGACTACCGCTGTACCCCCAAACGTTAATAAACTGGATGAATTGCTTGATGCAATTAGACAGGAATTCCATCATGTATCGCAGGAAGCGAATACCTTTCGTATGCAGAACCAAAAGGATTATGATTTCAAGATTAATCAACAATTGGTGGAAATGCAACAGATTAGAACCACTGTATATGAATTGGAAATGGCCCATCGTAAGATGAAGGATGCATATGATGAAGAATTAAATCATTTGAAAGTAGAATTGGATCAAAGAGATCGTCAAATTACCAATTTAACAGTTCATCATCAACAACAATTGCAACAACAACAATCTCAACAACATCAAGCCCAACAACAAGCTCAACTGCATGCACAAGTTCAAGCTCAACAACAAGCCCAGCAGCAAGCTCAGTTACAACAACAGCAGCAACAGCAACAGCAACAACAGCAGCAGCAACAGCTTCAACAGCAACAACAGCAGCAACAACAGCTTCAGCAACAACAACAGCAACAGCCGTTAAGTACAACTACCTCTCCAACAATGATACCTACTGCAACCCAAACAATTACTGCTTCAAATTTTCCACCACAGATCAATCGTCCTGTTGTTCAAACATCTCACTTTCCTACATCTTCTACTTTACCTGTAGTTTCAAATAATAATATCGCGCCAACAAGTACTTCTACTAATTTACAGTCTTCTACTATGGCAGCAACGAATACGCCTGCTACCTCTATGCCTATGCCAACTACTACACCATCTATTACATCAAACACTACTACATTGCCTGTACCAAACACATCAGACGCAAGTGGCTCTGTTCCTACGGCTCTACCTAGTACGACAATTGTTGAGGAAGAACCAGTCACTACAACGACTACCATAACTTCCGCAAGTCAACCTCCGAATCCATCTAGTTTTGCCCAAGTTGAACCTCCTGTAGCAATCGTTACAGCAACGGTAAATTCTGTAACTACTGCCGCAACATTACCACAAATGAAGTCAACAAAACCTGAATCTTCGGTTGCTACTATTGCTCCCGTTGAATCTGAAGCAGAAACGAAAACTAAAACTGAATCGAAAGAAATCGATACCAATACGGAGCAATATCTTGTACCTTATGAAGATCGTGCTAAACATAATAAACCTATTCCCCCATTTTTACTTGATTTAGATCCAACTTATGTACCAGAGAATTTGAAAAAACAAATGGCAGATTATTATATCTTATACAATCCAGCATTGCCACGTCAGTTTGATATTGATTTACATGCCTCCTTGGAGCATTCATCTGTAGTTTGTTGTGTTCGTTTTAGTAATGATGGTCAATATTTAGCTACCGGTTGTAATAAAACAACGCAAGTCTATAAAGTTGAATCTGGGGAATTAATTGCAAGATTATCAGATGATTCAGTATCTAAATCGGAGACAGCTAAAAGTGAAAACAATGATAATAATTCCTCTACCGCCACAACATCGACACCCGATCTATATATTCGTTCAGTTTGCTTTTCTCCTGATGGTAAATTTTTAGCAACTGGTGCTGAGGATAAGTTAATTAGAATTTGGGATATTGAACAGAAAAAAATTGTCATGATTTTACAAGGTCATGAACAGGATATTTATTCACTTGATTACTTCCCTAACGGGGAAAAATTAGTTTCTGGTTCAGGTGATAGAACCGTAAGAATTTGGGATTTGAAAACCGGTCAATGTTCCTTGATGCTATCTATTGAAGATGGTGTCACTACAGTTGCTGTTTCGCCAGGTGATGGTAAGTTTATAGCAGCTGGGTCTTTAGATCGTGCCGTTAGAGTTTGGGATTCTGAGACTGGGTTCCTTGTAGAAAGATTAGACTCAGAAAATGAATTAGGCAATGGCCATAAAGATTCTGTTTATAGTGTTGTCTTTACAAAAGATGGTAATGGAGTTGTATCAGGTTCGTTGGACAGATCTGTTAAGCTTTGGAATCTACGTAATAGCAATAATGAACATGATAGTAAATCGGCAACTAACTCGATAGAAAAATCAAACTCTAGTGTCAAATCTGGTGTCTGTGAAGTTACTTATACAGGACATAAAGATTTTGTTTTATCTGTGGCAACAACAGAGAATGATGATTATATATTGTCTGGTTCAAAAGATCGTGGTGTTTTATTTTGGGACAGAAAATCTGGTAATCCATTAATGATGTTGCAAGGTCATAGAAATTCAGTAATATCTGTTGCTGTTGCAAACAAATCGCCTCTAAGTGGTAACTACTGTGTTTTTGCTACAGGTAGTGGTGATTGTAAGGCAAGAATTTGGAAGATTTTTGAAACCAAAGAAGATAGTAATGACAAAATAGAAGAAGTTAAAGAATAATTAGCTATGTAGTTAAACGGAAAAAATAGGAATAAATAAGAGTTTTTGTATATGTATATAGATTAAACAGCAAATAAAGTTATAAATTTTCACTAATACTATTTTCTAAAGCCATAGAGTTTGCCCCAACAATCTTACTGACTAATTTCCCATCCTTAACGATTAAAAATGTTGGCATCGCATTAATTTCACAACTTTGTGCAATGTCTGTGGACTCATCGACATCAACTTTATAAAACTTTGCAGCTGGGTATTCGTTCATCAGTTTAGAAATCAATGGAATCATAGCTTTGCATGGTCCACACCAAGTTGCATAGAAATCGATAACTTTCAAAGATGAACCCTCACTTTTATTGGTCAAAATTTCATCTTTGAATTGTTTGAGTGAGGTCAGTTTTGGAATTTGCGAATAGCTCGATTGATATCTTGCCGTGGTTGCCCTTAAAGTAAAACGATAAGTTGGTGTTGATAATTTAGTTAATGTTCTTAGTAGCGTCATATCCTTGCTTTATTATATTGCTCTATTTATGAACTCTCTATTACTAATAGTATCAAATTTTCTAATTAAAGGTATCCTTTAGAAAAAAAAAAAAAAATTAAAGCTCAATTAGCCTTCCAACCATAACTTGTTGATTTGGTCTTTACAGGTTATAAAAGCATACCATTATTATATAATGCCGCTAACTCATCATTATTATTTACATAGTTGATCATGTCAACACCATACTGGTCCCAGTTTATTTCTACAATGTCGGATTGGTCTAGTATCTTCAGATATTCATCGTCTGACTCAGATTTCAATTTAAGCATCTCATTTGCTTTTGACATCGCCTCTACAAATTCTTCATAGTTATTTGCATTATCTAGCTGTGAATATAGTTCCCGTAGTTGTTTATTAATATCTTTCTTAATCATGTATTTCCGAAGTAGGTATTTCTTTTGATGGGCCAACAGTTCGTAATCATCACTTTCATTCAATGGTAACTCTTGAAAGCTTTCTATAAATTCTCTAGTAGTTTTTGGAGTAATCATGTTCGTTGTTGCAGTGTTTACGAAGATACTATTATTTGTCGTTTACTTTATTCTATAAAAAAATACACAGAGAAAATAACAAAAGAAAGTGAATAGTGGCTACTGATAGTATGAAGTCCTGTAATCTAGATATCCCTAACTAATTGGCAACTTCCTGTACTATTCAAAAGTATTCAATTAAACAGTTAAATGTTTTGCCATCAAATATTTAAAATCAATAAATTTCTGGTCGGGTAACATGGTATTAACAGTATAAATTCAATGGGAAAGTTGAATATTATTCAAAGATATACAGATATATAGATTATATGGTATATTCTACTATTTAGGGTTCTTATTCTCAAAACTAGCATCCAATAGACTTAAATTGAAACAAGAATTGTTGAACAATTTGACAGGATCCGAATCATTTTGATAATTATTAATGTAATAGAAGGACTCATTTCGCAGTTTGCAACTATAAACCTTTTCCTTTTTATCAAACAAGAACCATTTTTCTCCATTGTCTTGATTATAGATGTCACCTGAAGGAGTTTCTCTTCTATCATTCAATGATGATATACCAAGATTTAATGTATCGTTATTCTTTTTGTTCAACGAGCTTTCAATAAATGAGGAAACTTGAAACGGAGGTAAACTTAACAACCGTTTTGGCACTTCAAATTTGATGTTTTTCTTGAAGAATACATTGTTATTGTTGTCTTTCTTGTTATTGCTATTGCTGTCTGTACTGGGTAATTTCAAATCAAAATTTGTCATGGAACTACTGATGCTGGTAGAACTATTATTTGCACTATTTGTGGCGTTATTCTTTAGATTATTTCCTCCTCCAACATTAGCAATATAGATACTATACGATTTCAATGAGGATAATATTTCGTATAAAATTAATTTTAACCTTAAATTAAATGAAAACTTGTCAAATAAGTTAAAAATATCATTAATCAGGTCAAGCATCTCATCTTTCGTTATAGTATTTTGCAAGCCTTGTATAATATATTGTAATATCGAATTTTGATGAATGGTAAAAATTTTCATAGTTACATCAATTTCAAATTCCATTTCAGCTAGTGCTGGCTCACCTATCTCATTAAAGTTATGCATTAATTTTTTCAGTAAGTCAAAGCAGCCATCACTTAACGGTAAACTTGATGAAGTGATTTTGGTCATCTTTTTCGATAATGACACAATGGATTCAATTATTATAATGGAGTAATTGCTAGTTATCTTTTCCTTCTTCAACACTTTTTGGAAAAAATCGAGTTCGAAGATTCTAATTATTACTTCTATAACATTTTCATCAGTGATTTGATCAAATATCTCAGAACATAACTCATCATACTCCGTAATTTCAATGATTTCAAATAAGTACTCTTTTAAATCTTGTTCATACTCTTCATTGGCTTTAATTATTTCTTCAATCTGATATAAAGCAAATGCTTGAAATATCCAAATGTTTGTAAAGTCCAATAATGCAAACGGTTCGTACGGCAACGTTTCTTCAATTGAATGATCACTTTCAGTATCATTTGTTTCTGTCATAATATTCACTGGCTCTTCAGCTTCTTTGACATTTCCTAGTAAATTTTTGTGATGTAAGATATCTTCCAATATTTGAATGGATGTGAGGTTTTTATTTTCTCTTAATAGAGATATTATTATTCTTGTTGATATATTTGAGAATTTCGAGGATGTTCCAAATCGAATTAAAATAGTAAAGAAGAATTTATAATATTTGGATAAATTATCCCTACATGATGACAAAATTAATTGGAAATTGTTTTTGATGAATTCATTTGTATTATATTCGTAGTAAATGGGGTTAATAATATTATGAATGTCATCTTCATTACTAATTAGGGTGCTGAGATCGATCTCGTGGCTTAATAAATTTAGTACCCATTCAATACCCAATGTGTTTTTAATTTGTTCGAATGTCAATAATTTATTGGATATTAAGCATATTAAGTCGATGTTCTTAAAATTTTTCCTTTTCAAAAAAATGGACATAAATTTATTATACTCTCTCAACGATGAAGATCTCAATAAATTCAAAATAATTTTTGATTTTTTCAGAGATTGTAGGGAACTGTTTGTTTTAAATGATAAGAAAGTCTTCATATTAACCTGGAATATCTCTGTAACATTAAAATATGTTCCCGTAGCCTCAGTCTTACTGTCATTGTTGATTGAATGGTAAAGTTTTTGTACTAATTCCTTATTTGTCTCCAAATTACTTTGCTTTATCTTTTCTTCCTCATATATGTTAGATAACTCGTTTCTTAAATCATTGTCAATTACTAAAGCCATTGGAAAGTTTTTCATGAAAAATTTCCAAAAGGACATGAACGATGTTACTTGATAGCTGTCATTATCTTTTTCTTTCAAAATTTTACCATAAATGAAGATAAATGTCTTGATAAACAATATGTGATCATTGATAAATTGAGAAAATAATTTTTGATAACGTGTCAAAATGTCAATCAATAATGACATAGCTTCAATATCGTTCAGTAGTTGATGGTAAACGATAAATTCAACCCATTTATAGAAATGATGAGAAACTTTCAAATCTAAACAAAATATTTTGAAATTTCGTAATAAGGTCTCTTTATCTATACGCTCTAATGTTATTCCGGAACAAATATAACTCAAATACCACTCAGCAATCATAATTTTACCGCTTAAAGGAATATTTTGCAATCTTATTGAGTTATCGGTATTTTTCAATGACTTTTCCTCAGTGCAATCAAACCCCGTATCGATAATTAATGTCTCCTTGATGGAATCGACCAATTTTAATAGATTATCAAAATTATAATTGTCATAAAAGCTTGAATCATATTCGATTACATTTCTTAGAACCATATTATATTGACTTCTCATCAATGGTGAGATCTTTAAATTGACTAACAAACTAACATGAAATATTTTATCATTTGAGTCCTGGAGATACATGATCCCTGAACTAATCAATTTCCTAATATATGTAGATACTTTAATAATTCCGTACGTTATTAAAATGTTTAACAATTGATACAATGACTCTAGATGGATTAAGTTTTGTAAGTTATTTTGGTCCAATTTAGCTATCTGGAAAACCAATGACCAAACTGTATCTTCGATTTCATACTCAGGAAATCCATCCAGTGAATTGATTTGTAATAACAATAATTTTGCACCTAATTGATTTGATTCATAATGAGAAATACGGGAAGGATGGACTGACCAAATGATTAATTGTATAATTTGTGTCTTTTGCAAAGGATTCTGTTCAATATATTGTGCCCAATCGAAGTCTGTTGGATTATTATCTAACAATACTGTAAATTTAGTATCGACATGTGGAATTTTAATGATCTTAATATGGGAATCGGTACTTGCACTTACAAAATAGTTTGAAGTACTCGGTAAAGTTGCGGTAGTTGTTGGCGATACTGATTTCCTATAATTTCTTGAGTTTTCATTTTCATCACTAGTTAAGAAATTACTATTTTTTAAAGTCTCATTTCTGTAACTTATTAATTCTAATTTTTTCTTGATTTCATTCTTATTTTTCATTGGAGTTGACTTATTTGCTATATCAAATAAACAGGGTTTATAAAGGTCCCAATTTGATGGTGAAAATAAAAAAATTTCTAGAGATTGTTCCTGAAATAATCGAAGTATCAAATTGGATAATACGGCAAGTATCGACTCTTTAATCTTATTATTTTTCTTGATATCATTGATTATATATTTTTCATCATTAATCATTGATTTGGCATTTGAGATAATATAATACTTATGCAACAGCAAATCGGCAATTTTTGAAACTAAAAAATTCGAGCTTATCTCATTTTCTGGTTTGTAATTAGTAATATTATCCCAAAATATCATTAAAATATGTAATGTAAATGGTAAGAATTCAAATTTCTCGACCTTTGCCACAAACTCAATAAGCCAATGATGAAAAATCTCTTTATCTAAAAGATTCAGAGTATAACAATTTCCCAGCAGTTTAAGAAAATAGGAAATTTCACGCTTCCAAACTTTTAGTTTATTTGAATCGTTATAATATTGGCTCATTTCAAAAATTAATTTTTCAAGGATGTAAACAAAATTATCAGTCCATTCTTTATATAAAGAAGTGTCATTATTATTGTTAGCGGTAGCTGAAAATTGCTTTGTGGGCGTCGAATAATGAGATTGTAAATGAGATTGTTTTGTCTTCAATGATTGCGTCTCTATCAAATAGCAACACTTGATTAACCAAATAGCCCTCTTTAAAGGAATTTGTTTAGTGTAACATTGTTCAATTACCTGCCTTTTCTTTAACCCATGTGGAATAAATTTTGAGATTGTATGCAGTGATACGTAGGGTGAACTTAGGTCTTGTAACCACGCTTCTTTTCGATTATCCGTTAATGTGACTCTTTGAGGAAGGCAGAACCCAGGTCCTGCAAGCTTATTTAATGAATTTGTAGTGGAACCTGACGATATATTTGCTGGAATTCTATTGATTTTGTCCTCTCTAATTTGTAAAACTTTTGAAAATTGTGATGCCAATTGATCGGATAACTTTGGTAGAGGATCATGGAGGGATGACCTAGCAGATATACTTTCAAAATTAACTTTAGAAGTAGTGTAATAACCCTTTGAGACGAAATTCAAAAATATTTGATCTTCATCCTTTTTATGTTTCCATGGATCAAAGTCAGGATATGTAGGCTCAGAGGATACCTCCGTAGAGGAGTCTATTAATGATTGCGGTATATATGGATGGAGTTCCTCAGGAGGTGTCAATATATATTTGCTGGGGGACATTTAGTATGTTTGTTTTATTGTGGTTCACCACTAATTGGTTTCTACACTTTTATTTAACCATATATAGTGATTATTTCATTAACGTTTTTACAAACTCTCTTTAAGCGGCGAGATGAAAATAACCATTATAAGGTCATATAGATCAAAAAGACAAGATGTTAGAACATTTATGCTGCTTGATATGCTGGTAGCTGTTTGCCATTAAGGTGGGCTTTTTCTTATGTGATGTCTTATACTCATCTTCAAAGGAATTATCTGCTGTCTCAGTACTATCGCTGTTCCTCGAAGCAATCCTTTTTATATCAATGCTAAAAGCAAATATTCTGCATTCTTAGTAGATTGAACAACTTCACATATAATTGTATGCTCTCAGTATGAATGCCTAGTAAAACTATTTTAAGATTCAAGACGTTTATCGATATATTAACTAAAACGATCGAATATATTATACATAATTGATAAGTAAATCTTTTAAACAAGGGAGTCTTTCCCATGGTACACCTGTCCATCTTTTATATACCTCATCAACGTCAATTGGTGCATACTTTCTTTTTGTAGCTGTTTCTTTAAATATTAATATTTTTAGTATCAAATTTAATTATTGAATAGTAAAACATAAAAAAAATTTTAAATTGAACATGGCCCAAATGTATAGAATTATAAGGCAGCAAGGCTCTTCCTACTATACGGTTCACATTATATTGTGCTATTATGAAGTTAATTCACGTTATCTCACAGTAAGAATATATTTATGTATATATGTATATATATTTGTATATATAGCGAATAAAGGAATATTAAATATTTGAATATAATTTCTGTTCTCTTAAATGACCGGTCCTATCACCGCCTGGCCAATTGCCCCAATTACTTAATCTTAATACCAAACAAGTAGCATTATCAGCATGTTTATCCCCGACACTTTGAATGAATTTAATAACTTCCTCAGCAACAAATTGTGGTGTTGCCATTTTTAAACCTCTCAAATTAACTGTTGATGTTATTAAATCAATAATTTCCTGATCTCTTAACCAATCTGAAACCCCATCGGTAACCATAACAATGAAACATTCATCACCACCAAATTGTAACTTAGCCCTTTCACTATAAGGTAACTGTAATGTATTTCCGACTAGATAAGAATAGATATCAGGTTCAGCAGAAAGACCATCACGTTTTCCTACAAGATCACCAAACGCTCTAGTATTAGCAAAATTATTAAGAAATCGTTCTTCACCAAAAGAATCAGTGGCAAATATACCACCATTGGAAAGCCTAGATGATTCACGAGATTCTGTGGCATTGTGCGGTTTTGATAAATTATGAGCTGTACCATTAGCGTCACAAATTAAAATTTTGGAATCACCAACTTGAGTAACAATTAATTTCAATAAACCTGTTGGATTTATAAAAAATGATTGATCTGATTTATGTAAAACGTCATTGAAAGGTGATAAAAGTATTGATGAAGCCGTCGAACCACCAGGATGTGTCTTAGCTAATGATTCTAAAGAAGGTACCGTATCCGAATTTATTCCACAGCATCGTTCAAGATCAAAAAGTAAATAAGTGTAATAAATTTTCAATCTTTGTAATTCATTAAGTAAAGAAGTCTTATCAATTAAATTACCTGACTTATCGAACAACATACGAGTACCTTTATTCTCAGAATCAAATAGTATCTGTTCCTGCTTTGTATTACAGGATTTAATAAATCTACTATAAAAAAAATCACGATCATGATTCAAGGATTTCCAATACTCACCATTGAAAACCTTTTCATAACGGTTTAATAACTTAAAGAGAGAACCCTTTGTCAACGTAGAAGAATCATCGATGGCTAAATATTTATGTAACTCATTTGCCAAAAGCGTCGAAACTTGACTATCGTCAGGACCATGTCCATCAAATATTGAAAGATTAAGAACTGGCGATTGTGAAAATATTTTATTTTTAATCAAGTTGATAGAATAAGTATCTTGATTGGAACGTCTGTTGACCCTTGACGAAGCATGGCCGATGAAACCAGGGAATTTGGCTAATGGAATCTTCAATCTTGGAGCAGCAGCAAACAGACTCGGTTGAATATGAATAAACGATTGCGTCGAAGCCATGATATAGTCTTCTAAGGGGGGGATGGGGGGTATTTCACTGATTAATTTGAAGCGACCTATATTATTGAAAGCTTGCTTATGTCTTGCTATAGTACCAAAGTACACTGTGAAAAAAGGGAGTATCTTATGCTATTAGACCCTTAATTATCTTCTCTGCAATAGAGATTCACTGCGAGCACGTAATTGTAATTCTAAACTAAAATTAATGGGGGGTAGTATGTGACAATAGCGACACACATATGCGCACGAAACCAATTCCGGTTCTTGATAACAAATTAATGATATCACACACGTACAATTCAATCCTGGAACCACCTCTTACTCTCTTTATTCCTCTCTCAAATTGGCCTTATTCACACTTAAAGGTATATAATATGATATACGAGTCACGCAACACGATAATCGCCTTCCCGAATTTTAATGAAAAATTTTTTGTTAATTTGGACAACAAGAATTGATAAAAACAGGGAAACACACACTTTGAATACAGATAAACAAGACAGGAATTAAACGAAGAAGACGTATAATCGGCTCAATTAACGGTAATGTCATTCTTTGGTTTTGATTCATCGTTGCCTGGCAACAAGAAGAAAAATAACCAGCAACCGTTGGATTTTGATGAAACTTATAAAGGGCTAGGTGATTACGAGCAAGAAGAAGGTGATTATCTTAACGACGAAACGTTCGGTGCTAACGTCGAATTAGGTACTGATTTTGATTTTGGTCATGCTCCTGGTACTAATGTCAATGCTAACCATACTTCATATGTTGCTGCTGCCACATCTGGAACAGGTGTTCCAACCGCTAATCCAAACAGTATGGATCCTTCGGTTGAACTAAAACCAATGGAATCGTTATGGCATTCGGATCAACATCAACATCAACCTCAACATCCTCAAATTGTATCAATGGAGGAAATTGAAAGACAACAACGTCAAATGCAACAACAGCATCCAAATTTTATGCCACCAATGAATAATTATGCCATGCCTCCACCTCAAAATTTCATGCCACCTCCTCAGCAATTCCAATATCAACAAAATCAATTCCAACAACAGGGTATTCCACCAATGTTTAACCAACAACAGCAACCTCATCCACCACCACCTCAAAACTATCAACCAATGTTTAATCAACAACAACAACAACAGCAACAACCTCCTTTACCAACTGTTTCTCCTCAACCTGATAGTTCCCCTTCAGTTGAAAGATTAGTTAAACAACCATCTCCTGTTCAACAAATTCCTGTTCAACAGGTCCCTGTCCAACAAGCTCCTATTCAGCAACAACAACAGCAACAACATGTTCAATTAAGATCTAACAATAGGGTTAGAAGAGACAGAGAACCATTATCTCCAGATGAACAAAAAAGATTGCAAATTCGTCATGCTAAAGTCGAAAAAATCTTGAAACATTCAGGTTTAATGACTCCACGTGATAAAGATTTCATTACACGTTATCAATTATCACAAATTGTCACTGAAGATCCTTATAATGAAGATTTTTATTTCCAAGTTTATAAAATCATTCAACGTGGTGGTATCGTAGGTGAATCAAATAAAGGTTTAATTGCTCGTGCTTATCTAGAACATTCTGGTCATAGATTAGGTGGTAGATATAAACGTGCTGATATTGCTTTACAAAGAATGCAAAGTCAAGTTGAAAAAGCTGTTACTGTTGCTAAAGAAAGACCTTTGAAAAATAAAGATAAACAAGATTTAAATAATTCTTTAAATGATAAGAATAAAAAATCTCAATCAAATCAATCATCATCTTCCTCATCAAATTCTAATCAAGATTCAAATACTCGTGATGGTGTATTAGGTAAAATTTCTTCAACTTTAAACAGTAAAGCTCCACGTAGACAATTACAATTACCAACAACTAATATGTTAGCTTCAACTCCATCACCTTCATCACCACAAAATAGTGGTCAACGTGGTTCAATTACTCCAGATGCTTTAGTTGAAGTTACTCAATCCTTAGATAATGTTGAATTAAGTACTAAATCAAGGGTTAGAAGAAGATCTTCTTATGCTTTCTCATCAGTGGATCAAAACTCAGTTTTATCTCGTTCAGGTGGTAGAAAATTTGTTTTGTCATTAATTGAAACTGTTTATGAAGAAGTTCTTGAATTAGAGGCAAATTTAAGAAGTGGTAAACCAATTAATAATAAAAAATTATGGGATGCTTTACATATTGATGATGAAATTTATGAAGTTTGTCCATTTATTTCAATGTTATCATTTGATAAAGGTGTTAAAATTATGCCAAGAATCTTTAATTTCTTAAATAAAGAACAAAAATTAAAGTTATTACAAACATTTTTCTCCGAATTATCTCATTTGAATATTATTATTATTAGTTCTTACAAGACTAATCCAACGCCAACTGATTCACAATTGAAGAAAATTGATTTATTCCAAACTGTTTTCTTGAAAATCATTGTTTCATTTTTATCAAATAGTTCAAATTTTATTGAGATTATGGGTTTATTATTACATTTGATCAAGAATAACAACGTTTCCTTTATTTCAACATCAAAGATTGGTTTGAATTTAATTACTGTTTTAATTTCAAGAGCTGCTTTAATTAGACAAGATACAAATAGAAGTAATATATTATCATCACCAGAAATTTCAACTTGGAATGAAATTTATGATAAATTGTTTACAGCTTTAGAGAGTAAATTGTCATCAATTTTCCCACCAAAGGAATATATTGAAAGAATTATTCAAGTATCATCGACAAAAACTGTACCACCATCATCATCGGCATCATCATCCTCATCTCAATATTATGATCAAGCTTACATATGGCAATTTTTAGCTTCCTTAGCATTAAGTGGTAAACTAAATCATCAAAGAATTATTATTGATGAAATAAGAGATGAAATTTTTGGTACAATTTCTTTAGCAGAAAAATTAAACGAAACTTTGAAAAATAATGTAAATCAACCAAATGATGATCTCTTATATAGACGTGAAAAATTATATCAGGACTTAAACCTATTCTTGAATGTTATGGGGTTGGTATCAAGAGATGGTGAAATTACTGAATTAAAATAATAAAATTCTATCAATAAATATAATATGTATAGTTAGGTTTTTTTTTCTTTTATTGATTTGTTTTCTTAATGTATAAATAAATTTTTTTTGTTTAAAGGGACAGTTGTAAAAGTGGCAAAACAAAGCAATATACAAGCAACATTGTTAAACAGGTTATAACATATAAAAAGATGTATGAAAAATTAGATCTAGTACGGGATTTAGTCATTAAATGGTATACATCGAAGTGTGAAAATGCAGAATATGATATTACAAAGAATGAAGCTGGTAACATAATTACGATAAAAGCGAATGCAATTCATATTATCTGTATCCAGCTAGACAGTAATACATGTTTGATTTCACTTACGAGAGGTAAGAACGTAACAGAAGCATGCATGTTTGATTACAAAGCAGATTTTGATATAGATTCCAGTCCAGAGAACGACATTATATATGTCAAGGGAGACAGAAACAATGCATTAGTTGATATGATTGAACAAAAATTTAGGAAGAATTTCCAGAGTCTCAAGTTAATATATGGATCTGACGAACCATCTATAGAGGTCCCCAGGGGGTCAGCAACAAGAGATAAAGACCAGTCAATGAGCTCAACGATACCACCACCAAATCCGAGTACACAGAAGAAGAGGCCCAATGATATGCCCGGATTTGAAGATGAATACGAAATAATCAACGATTCAACTGGTATACCACAGGATCCATACCCGGGTTTGAATATACCAAACAAGAATCCTGGATCTCAAGGTCAAGGTCGTCTTTGGAACCCTGATTTGTATCCCATGGGTAAGAAAGATCCATTCAATTTCAACGATATCAATGCACAAGGTACCAGTTCGTTAGGTGGAGCACCAGGAAATAATGGAATGATCTTCGATCCATTTGGTACGGGATCTAATCGTAGTAATATGAGAGGTGATCCTGGCAACAGGGGACCCGGTTATATACCCGGTTCTAAATATGATGATCCGTTTGGTGGAATGAATAATAATGGTATGAATCCACCTGGTGGATTTGGTGGGGGAGGTTTTATGTGAAACAAATATCTTATTTTTTAGTTATAAATAAATACATTCCGTTAGATAGTTGACAATATAAAAATATTTTCTGTTTGTTTACATTATGATCTACCATATGTTACAAGCGTGTTTTTATTTTTCTTGAAAAGATTAATTATTATATTATTGTCAGTGTCCTTGATTATGGCAAACCCATCTTTATCCAAAGGTACCTGTGATAACTGTTCAACATCATTCTTCCTTGATTGCCCGATTCCCGTGTATTCAACTATATTCAAGTTTTCATCAAAGGCAATGGTTCCCAGTTCAGTAGATTCCGTTTTTTGATTAGAGACACGATCACCAGAAACTGTTGCCATTACTAATCAGCCCGTCCTGGTCCTATTTGTATCTTATATAAATATATATATATATAGACATTTGTCCCGCAAATCCTTTTAACTCAATAGTTAATAGTATGTTAAAATAACAGATTGAGTGGTCACTATGTGGTGGGTGGGTGAAACAACCAAAGTAATAGTAAGAATGCTATCCTAACACTTGTTCTTTACAATTGGTAACAGGTATAAGTTGTTTAATGTTGTAACCGTTTGGACAATCGAGTACCAATCACTTTTGAGAAGCACAACACTACACGGTACGACACGTTCGCTAGGCAATGGCTGTAACATTCGATGAATTGCTAGGTTTGATATATTTTACTGCATGGTCAGTATCAATGTACCCACCAATCGTTACCAACTACAAGGAGAGGTCGACAAGAGCTATGTCAGTGGACTTCGTTATGTTAAATACTGCTGGGTACACGTATTTACTCATATCGTTGTTTCTTCAGTTATACTGCTGGATGCCCATAACAGGTCATGAAATGAATCAATTGGCAAGGCCAAAAGTCAGTCAATTCGATTTATGGTACTGTTTTCATGGGTTTGTCATGAACGGTGTACTTGTAAGTCAGATCCTATGGGGGCGCAGGTTATGGAATTTCGTTAACGATGGGAAATATAGAAAGATGAAACCCATGTACTTCAGGCTTCTTGTAGCGACTCTAGTGATATTTGTAATATTTTCATTTAATTTCATTTTAGATAATACAAGGTTTGGGTGGGACAATGCCAGGACATTGAGTTATTGTAATTACTTGTTTATGTTGAAGATCGGCATGTCACTAGTTAAATACATCCCTCAGGTCAAACATAATCAAGACAGAAAATCAATGAAGGGATTCTCCATTCATGGTGTATTCTTGGACGTTACAGGAGGTATTGCATCAATCATGCAATTGTCGATACAACTAGCTAAAGATCAAGGGTTTACAATGATGACATTCGTTACAAATTTTGGCAAAGTAGGTCTGGCCATCGTAACCTTACTATTCAACTTCATATTCATCTCTCAGTGGCTGGTCTATGGTGAGTAGAATCAAGTTTAATGTATATCTATGTAGCCATTCCATTTATATAGCTGACTCAATATGCAATCACGTGCTGCAGCATTTGCGTGGATTACGGAAACAAACTGAATTATTGTTGTCGATGGACGAAGACTACTGCAATGGATGAGGCTTTGTAGGCTGGTTAAGACGGTGAAGTGCTATTAGGATACTTACTGTGGATGTTACAAGTAGCTTGAAAAGTCTAACTTATTATTTCTTTCAAAGTGGATTTGTGCATTTGACGTCGGCAGAGTAGTCGTTGAAATATAATTTTAACGTGGCATATATAAGATACCCTATTAATAGCATACACGAGAGGAAGGTTTTGAAGGTGAATTGAGAAAACAATATAATTAGTTTTTACCTAGATTTACCTCATAGAAACATTAAGCACGGAGCAAAAAAGCTCTGTAGTTATTTGTATAAACGCAGCTTGAGGAGGTATTTAAAAACATAAGCAATGTCTGAACAAGATTACTTCAATTATAATTCGAATTCAAACGATGGGCAACCATCTTCTAGTCATCCCAATTCATCGTATAACGCTCATCTGTCAAAAAAATATGGGAAGTCAAATTTTGGTCTTCTCTCTCCAAACAGAGGTTATTCAAATCCTATAAGTCCTGGTTCTACATCCACTTCGGTGCCACCATCAAGTCATAGTCAATTTACAGTTCCTCAATCGCCCATAAATTCAATTAGATTATCCAAGAAAATGTCTACAAAATCAATATATCAACAGTCCAATAGTTCAAATAATTCCTCTACACATTCAAGTAGGCGACCATCAGCTGGTAACTTAAATACAACGCTTGCTAAATTATCGTCGCCAGCAAAGGGTCATATAAGATCAGAATCAATATCAAACATAAATAGCGACTTTTCACATAAGCGGAATTCTTTACCAAATTCAAATTCTGAAACCACTGTTACAACACCAACCATAGTATTGCCACCAGATTTAGCTAGTCTAAATACCAAAAAATCTTCAAGTATAATAACTTCTCCTCAACAAACAAATAATATTCATAGATCAACTTCATTTCATGGTTCAAATCAAAGTCTCATGACCTCTAGTGCGATGACTCCACCACAAGAAACTCTATCATCAAATTCATCGACAAGGTCATTGAATATGAGTCAAACAAATTCGTTAAATTTAAGGTCCTTCAAAAAACAATATGTCCTAAATGAAAAATTATATTTGGATAAGATGAAGAATTCAATAGATGTCGATGATTACTATACGCGAAGAATAGCTGCACCATCAACGATAAACGATGATGATTATTACGACGACTTCGAAATAGATATAGATGATCCATTTAATAATGACCATTCAAATTCAATTAACACTAATAGTACCGATGACGATATCGAATTTGGAACAACGTTTTTCACGGCAAACAGCCTGATTAATAATGAAAACTTAGTGGCAATGAGTCCCAAATATTTATTACATAGATTACAATGGTTGAAAAATTCCGATCCAAATAATAAATCTATTCAAGATATCTTTACAAAAATCAATAAAATTCATGGACATAACTCAAATTTAAATGTACCCAAAGAGAGTAAAATAGGCCAAGAAAATGGTACTAATGCCATATCAGATCATAACAGCTTAAGCTTACTTAATGATAAATTATCCAGACTGAATGTAAAGCAGGATTATTTATCAGAGTTAACCAACTTCCCATTAATATCAGAGAGGTTTAAATGGCAGACAATGTTATCTAATGTTCTCAAAGGTGATATTGTTCGCAGTGAAAAAACGAAAATTGCAAAACAAGTTAAAAACCCTGCATTGAAAAATCAATTATCTGACGATATTTGGTTTGAATTAAAAGGTTGGATGAATGGTAAGAGTAAAGAAGATATTGTTAAATCAATCAAAATTTTGAGAGACTCTTCGAATTCCTTATTTGAGGAAATTTTAAATTTTAGGATTGCTGATGATATACAAAATGATTATGATAAGATTGAGGAAAAACTTTTGGATATAACAAGCAGATATTATAAAGTTATTAATTATTGGCCCAATATGAAGAAATTATATAAAGAGAAACCCATAACGAAAACGGATAATTTTTTGAGTAGGATTGCTGTCTTTAATAGCTGGCTTAACGTTAAATCTACTTATGAAATAAAAGCTAGGCATTTGAAAGAATGGGTAGGTAATGACGACCTTGATGTCTTGAAACAATCATGCAGCACTAATATTAGCAATAGCAGTAGTTCAAGATCGAGTAACCCGAATTTCAATGATGATAGTAGTACTTTGGACTCAGCAACACCATTGTCGACTCCATCATCCATATACCAAAATAATACACGGTCTTTTGCTGAATATATCATGAAAGAAAAAGATATTGAAGATATATTTGAAAAGAAAATTTTTGCTCCTTTAGCTCCTTGGATTTCGAAATCAAAGACATATTTAATTCAATATCATAATATAATACATGATTTGAACTTAACTTTTGAGAAAAAGGGTTTGGAATTATTGTTGTTGTTTCCAATGAGGCTAATTAAAGAAATCATTTTAATTAGATTGGCGTACGCTAAAAAGTTGAAAAACCCGACAATGATGATGGTAGATCAAATGATTGATGATTTTTCCTCATACATCAGATTATCTGTACAATTAAAATATAGCATTACATTATACTGTAGTAACGCACCATTTGAGATAACTATTGATCCAAAATTCGATAATACTGTTTTGGAAGCGATTAGTTATTTATTTACATTATTGCATTTGAAAATTTTAGATTGTACTAAGAAGGCATTTAAGACATTCAAAGAGCCGGAAATTCTGTTGAAATACTGGGAAGAATTGAAAAATGTTGGTCAGTATATTGATAATGCAGGCAAGCTAATTGCCAACGAATTCAATAAACTGACATTACGAATATTACATAAATTGCATGCATACCTATTAGAGCAACAGGACTCTCCACCGCACTTTAGAGATCATAATGAAGCCGAAAAGTGGCTGATTGAAATTTTTGAGAAACTGGGTTCGATGAAAAGAAAAATAAATCGGTTTACTAATGTCTTAACAAAGGCTTTTCAAAATTCTGTTAGTTATAAAATAAATAACCACACTGTACTATTAGAGAACTTAAAAGACACAGGACACTTCCTGATTTACACAGGTGGGAACTTGGAGGCAAATGGTATTTACCTTATTGGTAGTCCAGAATTGTTGGGATGTCAAGACGAGGAGATTTTGAAGATTTTAAGTAATGCTGATATTGGTAGCGATTTAATTCCTAAACTTGAGCTGAAAAATAGTCTGGTAGCATATAATACACCTCATAGCTGTTGGGACAGCCCTACTCCTAGGTCTAGTATACCATCTAGTTCCCAAGGGATTACTTCACATCCATCATTTAGTAATAGTCGTGTTAATACAATGAATGCAGCAGGCATGAGTGATAACGGCAAGAATGATATCTATACAAAGACTAGTAAAATAGCCCCTAATAACTCATACAAGTCAGCTGTATCATATGATTATAATATGAACAATGATAGTCGTAAATCCTCCACATATCACCCCAAAAATGTTTTATTTGCAGATTATCACGACGTGGAGAAGGAGATGTTACAGCTTGAACTGAAATTACAATCATTAGGTTATATTTTAGTGTTATGTCCTGGAGAACCAATGTTATGGGAAGGTGAAATGTACAATTTGGCTAGCGACGAACCACTACAATTAGACAAATTTAAGGTCAAATTGAAACCAAACACCTTAGTACTAATGAATCAAGGTTCTAGTTATGCCCTGGAGTATCAAAATGATCGATTTCAACAAGTTGCACAAGAAGCAATCTGCTTTATCGAGAGACGTTGTTCATTCAACTCCGTAGAAAACAATTTACAAAGAATTAACAAGGCATATTTTAGATTTACTTACAGTGTCTTGAGTAATTATTATAAAATTGTCGAAACTTTCAAAAGAACATGTCCAAATAATGATTTATTAAACAGTATATTCCTATTCGCAAGAGATTTTGGTAGTAATTTTTTGAAAACAAATGTCGCTAATTTTGAAAAAAAATCGGTCATTATTTTATTAATGGTGAAGTTGAGTGTTGGATGGTTATCATTTATTGTTGATGATTGTGATCCGACAGATCAAAAAACATTTCGTTGGTGTGTTCCAGCAATGGAATTTGCTATGCATATGACTGCTGGCTATAATATTCTAGCACTTGATGAATCACAGTTTACTGCCTTAAAGCAACGAATTGCTGCCTGTATGTCATTACTTATTTCACACTTTGATGTTATGGGTGCTAGGGCTATTGAAGCCGAGAAGACAACGCAGCAAACAAGATTAAATATCGCGGTTGAGGAGGATGTTGATGATGATGCAATGCTAAAATTGAATTCTGAATTACGTTTGAAAGCTATTCAAGGATTAGAGGAAAGAAGTAAGAAAAATCCGAGAAGAATTGGTAAAGTTTTGGACGATGCAGACAAAGGTAATAAATATTTATTATCTTTGGCATCATCTTTATCTAATGTTTCCATCAGGTGGCAAAAAAGAGATTTTGTTGGTGGTGGTACATTTGGTACAGTGTATTCTGCTGTGAATTTAGATAATGGTGAAATTTTGGCTGTCAAAGAAATCAAGATTCAAGATAGCAAGACAATGAAGAAAATTTTTCCCTCTATAAAAGAGGAAATGAATGTGTTGGAAATGTTAAACCATCCAAATATCGTTCAATATTACGGTGTTGAAGTTCACAGAGACAAGGTCAACATCTTTATGGAATATTGTGAGGGTGGTTCTTTAGCTAGTTTATTAGAACATGGTAGAATTGAAGATGAGATGGTTACTCAAATTTATACTCTGGAGTTACTAGAAGGTCTGGCCTATTTACATCAATCTGGGGTTGTTCACCGTGACATTAAACCTGAAAATATTCTCTTAGATTTTAATGGTATCATCAAGTATGTTGATTTTGGTGCAGCAAAGAAAATTGCAAGAAATGGGACAAGAATGTCGAATTTGAGTACAGAAATCTTGCCTGCCAATGAGCACGGTGATCAAGGTAGCCGCAGTAAGAATAACAATGATTTAGAATCTCAAAGTGGACTACATGATATGATGGGGACACCAATGTACATGGCACCTGAATCCATTACAGGTTCAAAAGATAAAGGCAGGTTTGGTGCAGACGATGTCTGGTCGCTTGGTTGTGTTGTTCTTGAAATGATTACAGGTAGAAGACCTTGGTCCAATTTGGATAATGAATGGGCCATAATGTACCATGTTGCTGCTGGTCATGTACCACAATTTCCAACGAAAGAAGAAGTTTCAGAGGAAGGTAGAAGTTTCTTACATAATTCACTTGTTCAAAATCCGAATAAGAGAGCTACTGCTGTGGAATTGCTGATGGACCCATGGATAGTTCAAATTAGAGAATTAGCGTTTGGACCTACAGAGGACGATAATCAACCATCGAACAAAAAAAAGACCGAGTCAACGAACCATTAATTTAAATATAATAAAATAGACAATACTTCTTAATACTTAACTTTTTATTATTATCTTATATAGTACTTTATAATTATCACGTGCATTATTTTTTTTTCACTATGAATTTTTCTGCTGAGAAAATGAAAATTTGCGATGAGCTTGAAAATTATAAGTCTCGATTTCTTGATAAACTGAGTTTAAAAGAGAGAAAGAAGCACTCAAGTGTCATAGTTTAAATTATTCCTAAGAATGTCTACATTGATTCCACCACCTTCTAAAAAACAAAAGAAAGAGGCTCAGAAACCTCGTGAAGTTTCAGCACTTGTGCCAGAAAATCTTCCGAATATCTCTATTAAATTTCAAGCACTAGATACTGGTGACAATGTTGGAGGTGCTTTAAGAGTGCCAGCTGGCATAACTGAGAAGCAACTTGAAGAGTTATTAAATCAATTGAATGGTACAGCCGATGATCCTGTTCCATACACGTTTAGCTGTAATGTTACAGCCAAAAATACTGAAACTGCCATTGATATCAACGATAATCTATATTCATCTCTGATTAAACCAGGTTACAACACGACAGAAGATTCTATTACATTGATTTTTTCACCAAAAGCTGTTTTCAAAGTCAGACCAGTGACGAGATCTTCCTCTGCAATTGCAGGTCATGGCTCTACTATTTTATGTTCTGCATTCGCTCCACATACAAGCTCCAGAATGGTTACTGGTGCAGGTGATAATACAGCTCGTATATGGGACTGTGATACCCAAACTCCATTGGCTGTGCTATCAGGTCACCATAATTGGGTACTTTGTGTTTCCTGGTGCCCTGATGGTGAATTAATCGCCACTGGTTCTATGGATAATACCATTAGACTATGGGAATCTAGTAAAGGTAAACCTGAAGGTGACGCTTTAAGAGGCCACTTGAAATGGATTACATCTTTGACTTGGGAACCAATTCATTTAGTTAAACCTGGAGAAAAACCAAGGTTAGCTTCTGCTTCTAAGGATGGTACCATAAAAATTTGGGATACCACCAGAAGAGTCTGTTTATATACCTTAAGTGGACATTCGAATTCTGTGTCGTGTGTTAAATGGGGTGGTCAAGGGTATTTATATTCTGGTTCTCATGATAAAACAGTTAGAGTTTGGGATATGAGTAGTAAAGGTAATGGTAAATGTATAAATATACTGAAGTCTCATGGTCATTGGGTCAATCATTTATCCTTATCTACAGATTACGCCTTAAGATGTGGTGCCTATGATTACACGGGTACTAAACCTGCATCTCCAGAAGAAGCACAAATTAAAGCATTGAAGAATTACGAGAAAGTTGTTAAGAAAAATGGTAAAGATGAAGAATTAATGGTTACAGCAAGTGATGATTTCACTATGTTTTTATGGAATCCACTAAAGTCTACAAAACCCGTTGCAAGAATGACCGGTCATCAGAAATTAGTCAATCATGTTGCCTTCAGTCCAGATGGTAGATATATTGTTTCAGCATCATTTGACAATTCTATTAAATTATGGGATGGAAGAGACGGTAAATTTTTGTCGACGTTTAGAGGTCACGTTGCAAGTGTTTACCAAGTTGCATGGTCATCAGATTGTAGATTATTAGTGTCATGTTCAAAAGATACTACACTAAAAGTCTGGGATGTCAGGACAAGGAAGCTATCTGTTGATTTACCGGGCCATCAAGATGAAGTTTACACCGTTGATTGGAGTGTAGACGGTAAAAGAGTTTGCAGTGGTGGGAAGGATAAGATGGTCAGATTATGGACGCATTAATAGAACCGTATATATCAAAACTTTGTACATTACAACTTCATTTATTCAATATCAACGTCTTTCTATCACTATTATATATATTTTATGGTTACCCGAAAACGCCGATAGTTAATTTTTTATTGAACAGTTCTAATTGAAAAATCTTTGATATTTTGATTGAAGATAATAGGGAAGCTGGAAATAAAGTCACCCTAGGTAGGTTTATGTATGCTAGTGGCAGTTATCAATGATGTTATCTAATAAAATACTATTAAGAAGAAGCGCACCTTCAATATTAAAGTCATACGTCTACAATTCAACGAGATTTCAAAGCACAACAATAACAGGCGAAACTACTTTATTCCCTAAATTAGAAGATGTTAAACTTACCGAAGTGATATCGGAGGACCATCCATTTGGCAAAGGTACATATTATATAGAAAGAAGTGAAACTGGTAATTTGCCGGTTTATTCTGACTTTAAAGCCGGTAGGAACAAACTTGTCACTGAAATAAGAAAGATACGAGGAGATATTGTCCAACTAAGAAATGACTTACAGCAACAACTACCATACATTCCTAAGCAGGCATGGAAAATCTTCCCTCAATCCAAGAAAATTATTATTGCTGGAGATGCGGTTAAAGATATTAAAGAAGTACTATCTAAATCATTTTAGAGTATACTGTAATATATATATATATATGTGTGTGTGATCCTGTAAATATTAGATATATTATAACATAAATAAATATGAATAAGCCCTCTACAAAAGGTATACAGCTAAATATAAAATTAGACTTGTTGTCTCAAGGAGACAGTCTTCCTTTTCTTTGGTAATAAAACTTTTCTGTACTTATAAGCAGCAGCAGCACCAGTAATAATAACTATGTATAAAATAATTCTTGGGAAAGAGAATAAAGATGGATTAGCACTATCATATAAAACAATGTCAGCGGCACTGACGACATTGTTATCCTTTTTAACAGGAGCCATAGCTTTTGCTAGAGTTTCACCCAATTCTGTATTCCCGGCCTTAAATTTAGCTAAGTTTGCCAAATAAGTTTCATGTAAGGCAGGCTTATCAGCAATAGTTTTACCTTCTAAAACACAGTAACGAACTTTAAAATCTTGAAGTGGTTTAGATTCAGAGTCAACCTCAACAAATTGAATTAAATCCAATAATTCCTTTAAACCACTTGAGATTTGACCAAAAACAACGTGTTTTCCGTCTCTTTCAGGTAATGGTTCAACAGAAGTAATGATATCAAATTGGGAATCATTACTGTCAGGTTTACCTTTATTAGCCATTGAAATTCTACCTGGTCTGTCATGTTTTAAATCGAAATTCTCATCAGGGAAATCAACACCATAAATTGAGAATGGACCGTAATCTGGAGCAACCACACCACCTTCAATTAAGCCATTCACGTTGACTTTAGTGAACTTAGTATTTTGGTAACCAATTTTATGAATCTCGTTTGGATCTTGACCAGCAACTCTAGCTTTCACACTTTTAGCCAAAGCACCAAAATTATTAACTGTATCATGACATACTGTACCGTATAAATCTATAGTAATATCATGAATCATGACCTTTTTCGTGACTGGGTCGGTAAATTCCATGGTCATTAAAACCTGATGGGTTATCGGTGGGCTTGGTTCGTATATGTGAGTAACGTCCACCATTTCGGAGTATTTCTTCATTTGGTCTGTTGGAAGAGCATTTGCGAGATGTAGTAATGGGGCAGCTAGTAAGCAGAGCAATGAACGTTTCAACTGCATTTTCTTTTGCTTTGGATTAATTTATTTTATGTCCTGATATAAGGGATACTACTTATAGTTTATATAATATCAAACAGTCTGAGTTATGTTCGGATAGTAAATAATTAATTAGCCACAGACAAAATGATTTACTACTATCTATAAATTGCTTAATCTTTTTAAATGTAAATCTTTCTTCGTTGACTACTTTGTTGTTAGTCCAAATGCGTTTTCTTACGTGGCAGCAATAAACATAACCCGAAAATGTTGTAAAATAAAGAAACTCGAAAATTATTTAAGTAGCTTTTGGAAAGTATATATATTTATTTAGTAATTATGGATAAATATGCGTTGTTTTTTGTGATAATGTATGGTTATCAGTATGCTGCAGTGATGGGTGCTTGGTGTGGACCCCAGTCTGTGCAGATTCCAATCCAATTTCTGCCAATGCAAGTCTGTGCAACTGTACTCGTTGATGGTTCAACTGTGGAAGTTGATGTCTTAGACGTGGTCCTTTTGGTACTCTTTTGCGGCTCGTGATTTCTATCATTCCAAAACTTCCAATTATAACAATCTATGCATGGCTCAGGTTGTTTACACACTGCAACATCGTCGTATTGGGTAAGAATCTTATCAATAATGGTATGAATTCTATGATTCAACATGCTAACATGCCAACCTTTGTCCTTCACAACATCATAAACACATACTTTCCCTGTATGGCAAGATGTTTCCATGGCGTAACCGGCAATAGAGCAACTTGAACTAGCACCATTACAAGTACCCATGTAAATCGGGTCTGCTGTGTTACCAAAATGCCAAACACCTTCCAAATATGAGGGCAAACCTGGTGGAAATGGTAAATGTAATCTCCTTGCTGCTAAGTTTTCACCAGGGGCATCGAATGCTACTGCAGGCAAACCGAAAGTTCTCCCAATTAAAGTCGCCAAGGAACCACCCAAGGAATGACCTGTTAACCAAATAGCAGAAGTTGGATGTTCCTTCAATACTTCCTTGTAAATGTCAATAACTGCTTGATAATATCTGTCCTTGCGTCTAATTTCTTTTTCCAAGCAGGATTCATCACATGTATTAGATTTTATGTAACAGTCACAAACAGTGGTCCATAAGTAACTAACTCTTGCACAACAACATGAAAATAGTAAATTGTCATTTATCTTATCGCTTGCTGTAGTTTCATCATCCCCCCCACCTGGAATCCCCTGGGCACTTGTACCCTTTACAGATATCACAACAATATTATCTATCTCATTAACAAAAATGTGACCACGAAGTCCATTTCCATCCCAACCGTACCCGATTGAGTCATCATCTGTATAGTTGTAACTTGGTGAAGTGACATTTCTCCAATCGCCTGTCTGTGGTAATTGAACGTATGCATTCGATGACATTAATGCAAGTGAAATAATAGAGTCCTTATCTGTTACATTGGGCACTAACACATCCTCATCATTCCATTGAATAGCGGCATCATCCTCCCTGTATTGTAATGTTTCTATATATAAGGGATCTCTATGAGCCATTCGTTTCATTATCATGGGTTGAGCTTTCAAAGGAAACTGATATAAGAATGGATTATCTGTCTGATATTTTTCTGTGGTAACCCAAAGTCTATCTTCTTCTGGTAACTCGTTATTTCTAACTTTCCATTCTTGCTCTTGAAATAAGAGACCTGCTTCATAGGCAATCTCTGGAGAAATATCTAGCTTCCGATGATGTCGATAGTACTTGCCTATTCCGTGGGCATGTATCTGTTTTAGTGTGAAGTAGCCTTGATGCTGTTGATTGGAGAGATCCTCGTTATCTTTGAACAATGAAAATATATCATGAGCGTATCTATATTGGTATATCAGAAATATTGCCACAAAGGCCAGGACTATATATTTTGACACATTAAGGGACACAACGTGAGAGTAGCGTTTCCTCATTCGTTCCTGTCTCATATTATAATTATTTGGCTTCATGACTGAGAATCAAACTGAGAATATGAAGCTAAAATATAAAAATATATATTCCTCTTCTCAAAATGGCTCTTGCAAGTTCCTTCTTTCTCTTTGTTGAATTCCCTTTTTGTTCGCGAACAAGAAACAATTTATATTGACTACTTGATAACAGAAAGACTACTAAAGAGTTACTATCAAGGATGTGTAGAGTGTCTAGGATGAGTGTACTGCTCTTCAGTATAAGATAGAATGAATTGGCCCACTGTTTCGTTGTGAAATCCGGACTTCAATGCAGCCTACCAATAGATTAGTGTTTTGCTTGTGAACATAGAAGCTCAAACACTTATGTTCTATTCTTATATAAGTGTATACAAAGGTGCCTTTCCAACCACCTTTCCAGGGATATATATATGTAGTTACTACACCAATTCTCAGCTCGTCTTGGCTGTCTTGAATTTGACTATAGCTCATTAGAGCGTGTCACAGACACTCTAAAATTAAGTGAAGCATACAGATAAAACAAATATCACATAAATACCGAACTATTGATTTCTAACACTGATACCTTTAATACTTCCTTGTTCAGTTTTCACTATTTCTTGGTAGAGTGAACAAATATTTCGAGCTTATGGAAAAAAAAAAATTGTTAATAAATGACAACGAAGTAGTTAAGAATCTCAACAATATTAGCTCTACACAACCTTTGATATAACATTGAAGAGCCATCAAAGCATGAAATTTCAAGAATTCTCTTACGATGTTGGTTATCCTGTATACGGTGCCAAGTTTCTAAACAACGATATCCTACTAATTGCCGGTGGTGGAGGTGAAGGTAACAATGGTATACCTAATAAACTGACGGCCTTACGTATTAACTTCCAAAAGAAAAAACCCATTAAAAGATTCAGAGAAATTAATCTGGATGAGAACGATGATTCTCCAACGACATTAGATGCCGCTAGGGGCAATGTAATCCTCATGGGATGCAATGAAAGTAGTAGTAAAGTGGCCCAAACTGGGGAAAACCACCATTTAAGAAAATATGTCTACGAAAATGAACATTTAAGATTTGTTGCAAGTATTGATTTGGATAGATCTGGTGACCGTTCAGATTATACGAAATTGACTTATTTATCTACTGATGGTTCTGTTGGTGCCGTTGCTACCTCAAAATTGCCAACAGTAATTAGAGTCATTGACCCAAGAGACCTTTCCCAAAATTATGAAATTGAAACTGGTCGTGACGTCAAAGATTTGCATTTATCTCCAGATGGTAAAATTTTAGGTTACATAACCACAACTTCCTTAGATATAGTCTCAATTGTTACTGGAAAATTCATTGTAAGAAAAACCGATTTCGATCAAGATTGGGTCTTATCAAAGATTAAATTCGTTAATGATACTACAATACTTGTTGCAGTAACATCTAAATCAGGCAAAAATGGTGTCTCTTTAATAAAATTTCACGTAAAGAAAGATAAAGTCAGTATCATATCCAAAAAATTATTATCAAAAGATATTAAAGGAATAACTTCGTTGGATGTCGATAATAAAGGTCAATTTGCAGTAGCTTCAACTAACGATAATTCTATTGCTCTAATCAAAATTTCAAATTTGTCAATTATAGAAAATTTTAATCGTGTTCATAATTTTGCAATCACAAAAGTGGCATTTTCCCCAGATTCAAAATACATTGCCAGTGTTTCCGTTGCTAATACAGTTGACGTTATAGAGTTACCAAAAAGCTTAACTAAATCGAAATCGTTCCTTCAAAAAGTTTTTAAATTTTTTGTTAATACGGTGTTAATTGTCTTATTTGCGTTTATTATACAATTAATAATTAAATTTGAATTACATCTAAAATCAATGGGTTTCATTCAAAGAAAATACTTGAATAAACAGGATAGAGATAGCTCCTCTTATTTTCAGGTCAATGAAAACGCATCCCAAAACACCGAAGTTGTTACTAATATCATCCAAGGTGATATAGTAGAAATTTCGACTCTTACCCGATCCATTGAAAATACGTATACTTCAGTTATAGCAGATAGTTTCACTGAATCACCCTCCGTCGAGGTTTGGTTATCTGAGACCATAAAATCTACTTCGAAAACAAGTCTATTGGAGCCCTTGTCATCAACCTCTTCTATTCCCGAATACACTTCATCTGCTATGATCTCATCAGTTGTTATCTCCCAATCATCTTCTGTTATAGACACTATCGAAACTACACCAACACCTATTGATACTGAGGAAGTCACTGAAACAATCTCGTTTTCAAAACAATTTGACGTCTCATCTTTAATCGAAAAGGAACTCAGTAAACTGGCTAATGATCCAAAAGTTGATATAACCAAATTGATATCCAGTGCAAAATCATCTGTTGCTTCCTCATCGGCTATCTCTACAACTGCAATAGCTGTAGACTCTAGCTCAGATTTCGTTCCAAAGATCACCTCTTCAACAATTCCTATTGCTACTAGTACCTCTGTAACTGAGAAAATGGAAAAACACCAAGATACTCGTCAAAGTTCACAAATTAAGAAGAAAGTAACTATTGACAATGTTGTCTACGAAGTAATTTCGACGTTATCTGATGTTAATAATGAAACTGTATCATCTACTACCTCAAAGAATACTCCATCTTCTTCATACTCATTGTACTCAACAAGAGAGAGTGTTTCAGAACCTTCTGAATTATCAAAGTCTTCTTCAAGTGACAAATATAAGAAATTAACTTCGTCAAAACTTGATGAAATTTCTCTGAATGAACCTTCCGAGATCATGACCAAACCAAGTCTGATTTCTCTTTCATCTCAATCAAACTTCGAGGTTGTTTCAACACCACTTCCCACCAAAACCACAATGATCACATCTCCAACTTTGATCACCTCAATTCACAAACAACAAGAAACTATTGCCCAAGCAGTCGAGTCGTCCGAAGCAATCGTGGAAACGCAAGATACAAATAGAGTTGAATTCACGAAAGTGGAATTTTCGGAAGTAACCTCTTCCAACAGGTCGGATTTATCAGCTGCTAGAGATGATAGTGTAACTAATATTTCTATTGAGGATTTTGTTTCAGAACAAAAGACTGTTTTCACAACGACGATTAAAAGTGAACGAATGAGTAGTGAAGAAACTTCACTTGGACAATTAACAACTAAACAAATGGTAGCATCAGTTATTAGCTCAGATGTACAGGAATCAGATATAACCACAAGTACATCTTCATTAGTTGCCGAAGAAACGACACAAACTCCACATTTTTCGAACCCTGTTAACCCTGAGTCCGCAAGTATTGTGACCTCCAGTATCGTATCAACGATTATTGCAGTTGATCTTCCATCAAATGTAAGCTATTCAAGTTTAGATTCATTTACAACTGACCCAGTTGTAGAAGTATCGACCAGCACTATTACTTTCACCGAAACTGACAAGAAACTTAACGAAAAATTGACAATTTCCACAGACGTTATCCAGGAGACCTCAACTGTTATTTTTGAAGAAACTGAAAGTTTGGTGATAGAAGAAGTATATAGTACTAAAGCATCAAGTAGTTCTACTTTAATTGATATTGAAAAGAAAAAGTCAGATAATATAGAATCTCCTATCCAAAGCAATAATGAACCAATTTATTCTGAGTCAGTCGATGGTCAGTACATTAGTGAGGAGAATCTACATTCACCATTGTTATCGAATACCGTTGTATCATTAAAAGCTACAGATTTAGAAGACGCTCCGTCACCAGTTGCCGAGGATGTTGACTCAACACCGACTAACAGCATCGAACATGAAATTGAAGAAAAAACAAAAGAGCCTTATTTATCTCACGAGAGTAATGAGAAATACTTAACTAGTAGTCAAGTCACACCTACTTCTAATAGCGAAGTTGCGCCCACTTTATCTAATATCCAAGTTGAATCCGTTCCATCTAATAGCCAAGCTGAACCTGTTTCACCTAATTCTGAGGTCAGAGAAATGACTACTGATGATTTTGTTGCAGTCCAGCATGATGAATTGTAAATGAAATGCTTCATTGATACATATACATAGAAATAATTTTATAAATCTTTTATTTTATTTATGACTTAAAAAGTAAACTTATCTGTTTCTTATTATCTATAGAGTATCTAAATACATATGACTAAAATTAATGAAAGCTCGTATTCGAGTAATGCAAAAAAATTTAATTATCGCTTTTACTATTTAGGTGCTCAGCTAAATCACCAGATAGATCAGGATCTGTCAATTGTTCATCTTCTAATTTAGAATCAGATTTTTCAGGTTGGGGATTAACATCGTCTTCTTTTTCTTTTGGCTCTTTCCCTTTGTTTTTTTGAAGTCTGGGCAATCGTTGCTTTGCCTCCTTAATCAACAGCATAAAGTCTTTGTTAAACATCTTACTCCATGTTTTCTTTTCGAATTTATCATTTTTGAAATTAGTCAGTAATTTTTTATATGAAATATCATCGTTACTTTTATTACCGTTCAAAACCATAAGACTTCTTATAGAATTTGAATTCGAATCAGTACTTTGATTATTTATTTTATGTGATGCCTCCCAACTAATCAGCTGTCTTCTTAGTTCACTTTCACTTACTGGATTCATTGAATCACAAAAATTGCTATTCCATAACATTTCATAATAGTTGTACCTCTTAATCATATCCGATTTCATCCCATTTGTTGATAACCCTAAATTGCTTAATTTTTGTTTGATTTGAGTCAATGACATTGATGTGAAATCTAACTTCGGAAGTCTCTGATGATCTGAGTCATTGCTTGAATTTTGATATCTGTTTAAATAAGAAATTTCGTTATCCTTTTCATTTTTGGCGGAACTATTGCTGTTTCTGAAACTATCAGTAGATGATATTGTTCTCAACGGTATCTTCTTTGTAACTGCACTTTTATTTGAATTTTGCTTTTTACCTAACGTTTGTAAAGTTAAACACTCGTCCAAATGCGACCTTTCTAGTTGTTTTATGGGATAGAAATTCTCACAAATCGGACATTGTGCCATTTGTTGCTTATTTGTATCTTGATCCTTTGCCTTTCTAAACATAGAATGAATACCAGATGCTGTGGAACTTCTCTTGGCTATTTTATTTGATGATTTGCGGCTGGAAATGGATAATAAATCTGTTCTTGATCGTTTCAATGGATTTTTTTCACTCATGGATACTATCTCTATATCATCAGATCCAGCATCAGATCCTTCGTTATCTAAATCGTCTTTGGTGTCTTGGCGCTCTGCAGGTATCTCTGCATCTGAGCATAACTCTATTATTGAAGTCTCAGTTTCAGCTGGCTCTACTACCTTTAGTTCAGTTAATAATTCCTTTCGTATTGAAGTGTAACTTTGTACAATTTCATTGACTAAAAATTCACTTCGCAACATTGATTCTCTTAATTCCGTTAAGCATAACGGACATTTGGCTTGGTTATTAATATATTCACGAATACAAATGGAACAAAAAGTATGCCCACATGGAGTCAAAACTGGTACTTTTAAAAAGTCTTTGCAGATATGACATCTTAATAAAGCATCTATTTGCGAAAGCTGCGGTATTCTTGTTTGACGAAAATCACTGGCGTCTGATACCTGATGGTTCATCAACAGCTATAATATTTACAGTTAAAAAGGGATACAATTAATCAGATCAAAGCCACTATCCTTCCCTTTAGGACCTTCATTTACAAATCTACTAGTTATTTACTGTCAAAACCATTTCTTAATCGAAAATATGGAAGACAATATAAATCGATTACCCGAATTTTATTAACTAGTAATTATATAGCTAACCTATAATGTAGCAATCATTTGCGTATTAATACATATGCAATTGAAGTATATAATGTAATAATATGAATTAAAAATAATAATGATAACAGAAATTAATAGTACAATAAATTTTTATTAGAAACTTTTGTGTATTCTTGAAACCACCCAGCAGTCTCATATAGTTAAAAAAACAAAACGTTTCCTCCCAAGGCATAGTATAAGAATTTGTTGATATATATATAAAAAAGGAAGTAAAATTCTTGTTCAAATACTAGCCCAATATGTCCCAAATACAAGTAAACCCAACCCAACTTTTTTTGGAATCTAATCAATAGTTCCAAGTTCAATTTTGATATGAAAAGCCTATTCATATCTTTTCTTCTGAATCCTCATTAGAACTATTAGTCGTTGAAGATCCTGAAGCTGCCTCTGTAGCCCTTTTCCACACAGAAATGACATCAACACCAAATAACCCACTGCAAGTTAATTTAGATTTAACTGGATCATTTGAACCATTATTACTTGTATCTTTCACTGGGGATAATTTTTTAATCATAGTTGAACCACCTGGGGTAGCAATTATTTTTGATGATTTACCCATTGCTTTGAAAATAGGAGATGAATATATATCTTCGAATAAATGAGATGGTGTTTGCCATTTTTTCAATAATGAATCGTTATCCTTTGGTGTAGAGATAAATCTACAAGGTGTAGTTCGATCTAATGACTGCATTCCTTTCAATTCTGGAGTTTTCAATAAATCTAACTGTTGATTTTGATTAGATTGTGGTAATAAACTTGGTAATCTTTCAGAATTTGAAAATGGTTCCATTAACGAATTTGGTTCATTTTTAAATGGACGTGGTGATAATTCATCAAAACTTGAATTGAAAGAACAGATATATCTTTTCAAATTTTGTGGAGATCTCATTAAATTTGGACTTGAAGCAGAAAAAATGTTTTGATTATTGCTATTATTGGTATTACTATTAAATTCATGCATGGAATAATTATTACCATTCGCATTTGTACTTGCCATAATTGGATCATGTAACGATTGAAACCCCAAAGTAGTATGTGTTCTTTTCATTGGATATGGGGGTTCTAAATTTGTATCTTTTAAATTATTGGCGGCGGTATTTAATCCAGCAAACATAACTCTTGGAGAATTTCTAATAATATTATTGACTTTTAGTGGTGAATTCGAAATTTGAATCTTTGGTAAAATTTCAGGAGTTTCAGGACAATTTTTACCACAATTAAGACTATTTGAACGTGCAAAAATATCAGTAGACGAAGTTATATTACTGTTAAAAGAAGTATTGGATGGAGTAGATGTAATTGAATTATCATTGGATTGAAAATATTGTTCAATAGTAGTTAACTTTTCACGAATATTTTCATAACCACCAATTTCACCTTTGAAAAATTTTGGAGTTGATAACGGTTTAACTTCCCAAAAATGACCTTTACCATCAGAAGATTTTTCTGTCTTGATAAAAGCCTCGTTTAAGGAAAGGTTATGTCTAATAGAATTTTGCCAGCTTGCATCTTTTGGTTTATAGAATGTGAAATGTGTTGTTATCCAATGGTAAATTTGAGATAAAGTCAACTTACCATCACGTGATTGTAAAATTGCTAAACATATAAGTATAGCATAAGAATAAGGTGGTTTCTTATCTAATTCACCATTCAATTTTCTTTTCTCTAATGATTTTAAAATTTCATCTAATGATAGGTTACCATTGGAACGAGGACAACCTTCCGATCTTTGCCTTTTAGCAGTTGGAGCAATGGGCGAGGACTGAATAGGTGACAATGGTTCTTCTTTACCGTCACCAGTGGTATTATTAATTTTAGAGTCCTTTTTTTTGGTCTTTCTAATAGTTGAATTCGGTGGAGTTATTATTTCAGTACCAGAATTATCGCTATCGAATTCAAAAGCATCATTTAAACTTCTCTTGGAGTTGAGAAGATATCGAGCCGGTTGTATATTTTCGTTAATCAATGACATGTTATAAGCAGGAGTAGTATCCCCATTCATTTCAGTTATAATAGAACTATATCAAACAGTGAATAAAACAAAAATAATAATAGTAAAAAAATATTTCTAGGGATCGAAAAATCAGTAAATTTAGGTCTTTATAGTATACTATTGAAATATATGATCAACGTCGTATGCATATATATATAATAATATTCCTTAACAAAAAAAAAAAAACCATACGCGTCAAACTTTGAAGCGGACACAGAAAAAGAAAGAAGAACCATGCAAGATTTACTTAAGGGTTTATATATATATATTTAAAGTATATCTTGATTAACAACCCACTCTCTCCTTGGTTTGGGGTTAAACCTCACCTCACTTCGATTGCAAAAGATATTCCTTGTTTCACTGAATAGTTTTCTTTTTCTCTCTTCTATTATTAATTTTTTTTTTCACGCGAAGTAATATTTTTCGCGTTTGACCAAAAACGGAAAAACGCGTATTTTTGGGAAAAAACATTTCGCGTCTCGTGTTTGTCACGTGGGAAAAAGATCTTATGAATATTACTATCAAAGGTATAATGATAACAGTAAGTGGGTGATACGTGTGAATATGGGATAGGGTGGGGGATATGGCTGCATTGCATTGCATTTTCGCTAGTCCGTGCTTGCACAACCTCTACAGCCACAATGAATGCATTGTTTGAAGCTAACAGTTGTGCCTTTCTTGACTGCATCTGCCTCTAATTGTGCACGAGGAACTCTGCAAATGCAGGTACTACCGTGATTAGATTCAGTTGTTTGGATACACCGCAAACAGCATAGCTTTTCATAACCTTTTTTTCTCCATTTCGCTATAAGGTTTTTATCACCGTATTTCTCCTTTAGTAACCAGTCATACAGTTCTTTGGAGATAAGTTTCCGTTTGTAGAACAGTTTATAGACGTATCGGGTTCGTTCATGATGAATTTGTATTATTTTCCACAGATTCTCATTGGCAAGCGTTTTCAACTTTGAATTTTTCGTATCTTGAACTTCTTTCAGTCTTATTTCAAAATCCGTTAGTGTCGGTTTTATTTTCTCAAACCCTTCTGGGGCAGGTTTAGTTCTCTTGGTAATAATTCTCGGCATCTTTATAGACCAACAATGGTCTTCATTTTTGGTGTTACTATCTCTCACCTTATAGTAGACCCTTTCACAATATAAAACAAAATTTTTTTCCTAATGGGAGATATTGCCAAAAAAAAAAAAAATTTGAAAAAAATAAAATTCGACACCAGCAGGATTTGAACCAGCGCGGGCAGAGCCCAAGAGATAACCGAACTTTTCGTGAAAGAACAAAAGTTTTTTATCTTCCTCTATTCGAGTCTCTCGCCTTAACCACTCGGCCATAGTGCCCAATATTTCATTTTTTGAAAAAAATTGTGTCGAATCGATACACCAAAGATTTGAAAATCCCAAACCATACAGTTATCAATTGAAGTACAAATCTAAACTTTTATTTATGTCTTCCTCAATTTTTTTTGGTTTGGCTTCGAAAACGTCCCGTCGGTGGCATAAACTGTTTTCGAAATGTGTTAACTTTAGTGGTCATGTACACGATTAATTTGAATTGTAAAAGCTAGGAAGAGCGAGTAAAAAGGAATAATTATCGTATTTTCAGACTTTTCTATCTTCCCCATTTTGTTGTTCATTCACAATCTGTAATTAATTTTTGTTTTTGTTTTTTCTAAGAATTAATATTTTGTGCGTCAGATGTTAAAGCTAAAAATATATATTATATTAAATAATTAGAAAATAGTTTCATTAAATTTGAGTTATTTCAATCTTTTCCCTTTGTAGCCATTCTTTCCACATACACAAGATCATTATCCATGCCATAAATAGTGATACAACACCAATACTTATATTAAAAGTGAACATTGCTGTGAATCCTCTATATTCCAATGACTCAATAACTTGATCAGTAGATTCCATAAATATTAAACCGCCTGAAATTAGACAAAATGAAGTTAATATCTCTGTAAAGGGTCTTGATGGTAAAAAATCTTTACATGGAACCACATATAATAAAATAAATGTGAATAATCTAAGAAAAGAACCATATGATAACAAGTAACCCCATTGTGTATGAATAGTTGTTGAAGTTTCTGAAGCCTGCTGATGTTGAGACATTAAAATACCAGTCCAAAAAATTGTCATTGTAGGAAATGGATTAGGAGAATAACCAGGTGCAGCTGCCACAATATTTTTATTTTTAATTTCATTACTATCTATGTTTCTCATTACTTGGTTATACCTCCATTTGTTTAATTTAACTTCTGTTAGTAAACCACATAAACCTGAACCAATATAAACAAATGCAATGGAGACATGTTGTAAATCTTTTGCAGACCATTTTTGACCTTTACCAGCTAAATGTTCTAGAAAAATATTAGTTGTGCCATAAAAAAAGATTAAAAAGGACTCTAATGCTTCCATGGTAATCATTCCACAAGGAAGATATTTTTCCCATATACTACCCCTAATCTCTTTATCTGTGAAAACTACTTGATTCCATGCCCATCCATATTTAGAGCCAATTCCACAATATCTAATCAAAGATAGTACGCCAAGTAATAAAAATACAGAACCTTTGATCCAATGAGCTAATAAGTTAAAAATTCTAGGACCTTTACCAAAAATATTTCCAATTGCTAGCCCAATACAAATATTAGTAAACATATATATTAATAAGAACCAATTCAAAGTACCAGAAATATTTGTACAAACTCCACCAAAATTCTCAACTATTTTTTTAACGTACTTATTTCGAAGTGATCCTGAGAACCTATAAGAACCTAACGGCAAAGCTTGTTCCGTTTGGTCAATGGGATAGCTATCTACTATTTCAAAAGGTGAATCATCAATTCTGGTAGTACCACTATTGATAGTTGTATCATTAGAAGAATTAGTCTCGGTTCGGCTATTTTTAGTTCTATCATAGCTAGTCATTTGAATTTGATCAAACGAGGATTCGTTTTCATATAAAGATGAGACGTCATTTACCGGCTGATATTGTCGCGGTTCCATAAACCGTTTTGAAAGATTTGAAAAGATACTTGTGATATAATGAATAACAACTAATATGAATAGTATCATCGAAGTCTTCATATATATGTTATTAGGGTACCATTCCTTATGTGGAAACGAAATAGCAAAGATAAAGAGTGAAAATAATGATGTAACTGTCATAATAAAATTCAAAGTTAATAAAGGGAAATACCAATTGGACTGAGCACTATTAAAAATTAAACAAATTGGATAAAGAACAAACAAAACAAAAGAAATGGTGAAAATATGGTAGTTAAAAGCAAATCTATTACCGTCTATAGTTGTGAAAAAAGTAGTAGTATTATAATTTTCCCAATATAACCTTTCCGCTGGGGTCAAATGTGGATTTTGTAAAATTGGCAGTCCATGCATATGCATACCTTCATGTGGTGTAGGAATAATTTGTATACTTTCTGTAGAAGTTGGGGTCATATGCATTTCCATGTCCATTGAACGTGCCAAATTGGCAGAAAACAGACATGACTCAATTATTAAAACAACTAAATAGCGTAGTTTCATGTAATACTGTCTTATTGTAATCTCAGACTGATAATTTTAAACAAATTTAGAAGAAATATAAACTATATAAATGTGGTTGCCGCCAACAGACACCCCCCTCCAATATATAATAAAAAAAACATCGACATCTTTTTGACCTTTTAAATATAAAAAGAGTTGAAGCTTTTATAAGCCGTGTGTCTAATTAGGGGTCCGCGATGCCCTGAAGGATCAAAATAAAAGGAAATCAAACAATTTCAAGCTATGTTTGGGTCCAATGTCAAGATATATAGTGGTAAATGGATTTCAATAGGTTCCTTGGTTGAAGTTACTTTGTTTATGTTTCCATAAAGTAGCGTGCCTGCCGGTTAGATCACTTCTAATTCTTTTATTTATTTGAAACAGAAGTTACACTTCCTTTATTCATGCAGTGAATACCACAACTTTCTTTGTTTTGATGCTGTATTTCCTAGCAAACGTGTGCATTTCCATTCTGGATTACTCTTATCAGCAAAGATAAGCAAAAGATAAGATAAGAAAAAAAGACGTGAGTAATATATATATATATATAGACTTGGTAAAGTTGATACTGTACGCTATGGGCTAGGTGACTCACAGATACAAGTGGTGAAATGAAGATATACAAACAAGAGCATGAATTGGATTTCACTAATGAAATTGTTACAAATTATAAATCTGTAAACATAATCAACGAAAAGATTGGTGCTAGAATTATTGATGTGTCTGACGAATGGTTTGCGAAAGCAGAAAATCTACTTAAGCAATCTGTTCCTGTACGGGATGCTACAAAGTTTACGTATTCTGGTGCTTGGTACGATGGCTGGGAAACTCGTAGACATAATGAAACCGATTATGATTGGGTTATTATTAAAGCAGGTGCTCATTCTGCTAACATAATTGGCGGTGAAATTGATACTGCTTACTTTAATGGTAACCATGCTCCTTTTGTTTCCGTAGAGGCTCTTTATGAACCTGATAACGATGGCAACATAACTGAGAATGACGAACGCTGGGAAACTATTATTGAGAAATTTGAATGTGGTCCATCACAAAAGCATTTTTTCATTAGAGATAAAGAGGGTTTTACAAAAAATGGCTTCAACTATATTAAATTGAAAATGTATCCCGATGGGGGTATTGCAAGGTTTAAATTATACGGGAAGATTCCATCCCCAACAAAGAATGACTTGATAGATTTAGCTTACATGTGTAATGGAGCTATTGCCATTGATTATTCTGATGAACATTTTGGTTCAGCCAATAACATATTATTACCTGGTAGAGGTCACGATATGTCAGATGGGTGGGAAACAAAAAGATCAAGAATACCAAGCCATACCGATTGGGTTATCATTCAACTGTGTCGAAAATCAACTTATATTGATAATATTATCATAGACACCGCTCATTATAGAGGTAATTTCCCAAAATATGTTACTGTCCATGGTTCCACTGCCAGTGAATACAATGGTTTAGAAGATATGAATTGGATTGAATTAGTTGCTAAAACCAGAACAGGTCCTGATCAAGAACATGTCTATATCGTTGATAAAAACATTGAGCTAACTTTTGTTAAATTGACTATTATACCTGATGGTGGCATAAAAAGAATGAGAATATGGGGTCATTAATAAAACCTTCTTATATAACAATAAATAATCATTATTTAATCATCCTTTACAAAGTATATCTAAAGTGTGGATTCTCAAAATCAGTACAATCAGCAAATTCTAAATTTTCAATTTTTTCATAATCTTGTCGTTCTGCGCATATCTTATCACGTCTCTTATTTTCTCTAATATTGATTAATAGTAAAACAACTAAAATGACAATCATTACAGAATAGCAAACAACCATAGCGACTTTGGCTCCCTGATAACCTGGTGCATCTTTAGCTCTAAATGTTTGTGGACCTGCTAAATTTGCTGCAGCGTAGGCTACTAGATTGATTGAAGAAACTGTCCATTTTTTAGTATATCCTGATGAATTTGCGCTAATATTAGCTAACACACATATAAATGATACTGGTGAAATATACCAAAGGTAAGCACCTGCTAATTTAGCACCTTGATCATGGTGTGCATATCCTAACATACAACTAGCAATTAATGCTAATACAGCAGAAAATATAGCCCAACTTAATTTATATTTCCAAAATGGAATTTGTTTATTAAATGCCCACACAGCTAATATACCAAATAATGGACATCCCACAAGCTCGACAGCACCAGTAGGTAAACTCATTAAAAATGTGTCTGTTGTCGAATATCCAAAATCTGATTTTAATAAGATCGACAAAAAATTTGTGATACCACCATTTGGAATATTGGAACTTACCGTAAAAAAGAAATATAGCCATGTTCTTATATCCTTCAGGGCCTCAATGATTTGATATTTTTTTATTTGATGACTACCAAAACCTTGTTGGTTTGATCTAATCCTTTGTACAACCATTAATTTCTCTCTTTCGTTTAGAAATCTTGCTTTTGAGGGATCATCTGGAATCCAAAGAGCAATCATAAAACCCAAGAAAATAGTAATAACCCCAGTGATGACGAATAATAGTCTCCAAGCCTCAATAGCATATGAGTTCCTATGAATGAACATGCCGTAAGCCATAGCTGTCAGTATTACTGAACCTAACCCGTTCATACCAAACCATAGACAAATTCTTGTAAATTGTTCTTCAGATTTCCAATATTGTGCGGTGATAATGGTAAAACAAGGTGTCACAACACTCTCTGCACAACCTAAAAGGACTCTTAATACAATGAAAGAAGTATAGTTAACAGAAGGAACTGCATGTAATGCTAAGATTACTCCCCATATTACAACAAAAACAGATAACATCTTAGCCATATATTTGCTCCTTTGAAATATCAATTGGACTGGACCCAAGTTCATAAAAAGATAACCAAAATAAAAAGCAGAACCAACCCATGAATATTGATTGCCATGCATGTGTAGATCTTCTCTCAATCCCATTACCGCTGCAGAACCAGTAGATATTTTATCCATAAACTGTACAGCGTACAACAAACACATCAACGGAAACATGCAAAGATCAATCTTCCACCGTAGCCGTTTGTCTTCATCAGGTGTCACCGTTAAGGTCTTTGCCTCTTGGGCTAATTTCATCGCCTCATCGCCGTTTGCAGTATCGATATAGACAACGTTACCATTTGGCGATAGAATAGTGCTCAACACTGGTTCTGGTTCATTCTTACTTTCAATTGAGGGATTCTTTTCATCTACGTAATTATCCTGATGAATAATCGAGTTGCTACTAGAAGGAAACAGCTGTAATAAATTTGACATAATTTTTTGCTTATATTGTCTCCTACACATTAAATTCGAGCAGAATGATTATAAAACCTAGAACATAGAATCTTTCTCCCTCTCCCTCTGCCTCTATATATATATGTTTAATTTTTATGTGTGTTTTATATTTAAGATAATTCTTGCACAATTAGATGTACAATGATGCAACATGTTAATGTACTGTTACAGTTTCGATGCCAGCTAAGCAGTATCCGATTAATCGCAATCGACTAAATACCCCAGGGACCTAACAAAAGTCAATTTAGGAATGGTAACAAAAATCAGGAAAATAAATGACTATAATATTAAGAGTTCTGGTTCGTTGGGGGTTCTTGTCTTTTATCGTCATATGATAAGATAAGCAGCGCGATAAGAAGTGAAGAAGAACCCGTAGACTATAAATCAAAAGGTATAAAAGATCAAAAGCTACATACTAGCAAAGCTTTTATCGAAAGTTCTTGATAGAAAAATGTGAATAGAGTTGAAACTGATAACGAGTGAGAAATGGGGACTGTAATTAAAACTGAACCACTAACGATCGAGTCGTTCAAGAAATATGGCTCAATAATCTCTCCAGAAGAAGAGATAGACAATATGGATAACAATCAATGCGATAAGAACGCTAATCAAGGGACAGCAATTAAATTTTTGCAAGTGAGTCAAGTGCAAACGTCATATAATGGCACTAGAACAACACCTAATGTCAACTTGTTCCGTTGCTTCACAAGAAAGGAATTTCAGCGGGGCTCTGTAACTCGATACACTTTAAGTATACTAGAGAAACATCCTTCAAGTTCCCAAACGTTTATACCGATGGGTGCATCGCTAGAAACAGTAGCCTATCTAGTAATAGTTGCTTTAGAAGATTCTCTTGGAGGTTTTCCAGACCTCAGCACGTTAAAAGCCTTCACTTGCAAGGGCAATCAAGCTGTTACTTACGGGATGGGCGTATGGCACGCACCCATGGTGGTTGTTAGTAATCATGAGCACGTAGACTTTACTGTAATAATCTACGAGACATTAGACCCTAACAGACCACAGTTAGACTGTGTAGAGATTAAATTCATCGATGATGATAATGCCGTATATATAGATTTATGACTTTATAAGTATGATAAAAGGATAACGCACGCGACAAATTTATTCTTTTATTACACTCAAAGCGAATGAAACGCGTGGGATAAGCACCTTCTTATCAGTGTTTTGTGCAACTCTTAGCATTGATAACTGTTATTTTGGAACCAACATGGATTGGAAAATGCATTAGACGGTATTTCCTTGTATGCTTATGCTAGATATATGTGTTCTGATTGACTGAACAATTTGGCCCATATAAAAGTGACCAAAAAATGGTCTCCTCTCTCAGTGAATAATAATGGAGACTATTTATTGGGTCTTTTATAGGAATTAAGAGAATAACTAATTGAATCAACAAATCGCTATGGTTAAGATCGATCTAAAAAATGTTCAATTATATGTCGATATAGACGACACGCCACAATTTGAACCATCCACTACTACAGTGGCAGACATTTTAACCAAAGATGCCTTGGAGTTTATTGTCTTACTACACCGAACTTTTAACAACAAGAGGAAGGAACTGCTAGACAATAGATCTATTCAACAAAAAGAACTAGATTCAGGCAAGTTCAAATTTGATTTTTTGAAGGAAACTGAAAATATAAGAAATGATCCAACATGGCAAGGTCCAATATTAGCACCAGGGCTTATTAATAGATCGACAGAAATTACAGGGCCCCCTTTAAGAAATATGTTGATCAACGCATTGAATGCCGAGGTGACTACTTACATGACCGACTTTGAGGATTCATCGTCACCAACTTGGAATAATATGATTTATGGTCAAGTTAATCTTTACGATGCCATTAGAAACCAAATTGATTTCAAGACAACAAGAAAAGAATATAAGCTAAATAAAATGTTTTCTGAATCCCCAACAGTTATTGTCAGACCAAGGGGTTGGCATATGGAAGAAAAACATCTTTATGTTGATAATGAACCCATAAGTGCATCCATTTTTGATTTTGGTCTCTATTTCTTTCACAATGCCCGTGAATTAATTAAATTAGGTAAGGGTCCTTACTTTTACTTACCAAAGATGGAACATCATCTAGAGTCGAAATTATGGAATGATATCTTTAATGTTTCACAAGATTTTATCGGTATTCCAAGAGGTACTATTCGTGCCACAGTTTTGATTGAAACTTTACCCGCTGCTTTCCAAATGGAAGAAATTATTTATCAATTAAGACAGCATTCAAGTGGATTAAATTGTGGTCGTTGGGATTATATATTTTCTACTATCAAGAAATTACGAAATTTCTCTGAGCATGTTTTACCAAATAGAGATTTAGTCACAATGACCTCTCCGTTTATGGACGCTTATGTTAAAAGGTTGATTAACACATGTCACCGCAGATCTGTCCATGCCATGGGTGGTATGGCCGCACAAATTCCAATTAAACATGATCCTCGAGCAAATGAAATTGCGATGACTAAGGTTCGTAATGATAAGATTAGAGAGTTAACCAATGGTCATGATGGCTCATGGGTAGCTCATCCTGCATTAGCACCTATTTGTAACGAAGTCTTTAGTAATATGGGTACAGCAAATCAGATTTACAACATTCCAGTGACTCATGTAACAGCTAACGAATTATTAAATACAAATATCATTGACGGTAGAGTTACAACAGAAGGGATTAGAGTTAATTTAGATATTGGTTTAAGATATATGGAGGCTTGGATCAGAGGATCTGGTTGCGTTCCAATAAATAACTTAATGGAGGATGCTGCAACTGCAGAGGTATCTCGTTGTCAATTATATCAATGGGTTACACAAAATGTCAAATTGGCTGATACTAATGAACCAGTAACAGCGCAATTAACTTCGAAAATTTTGCAAGAGCAAGTTGAATATTTGGCGTCCAGGAGCCCATTAGGTGACAAAAATCAATTTGCATTAGCTGCCAAATATTTCTTGCCTGAAATCACAGGTGAAACATTTAGTGATTTCCTAACTACGTTATTGTACGATGAAATCATCACCCAAAATACTAAAGCCACTGACTTGTCTACTCTAAAATAATTAATTATCTCTGATATTACGTATATATAAATTATAAATAAACATGCGAATCCACGCTTTCCTTTCAAATATATTTATACATGTAAATATACCTTTTTTCTTCCTTATCATTTGACTAGAGTTTTAAAAAAGATAAGAACAAAGAAGCTAAAAATACTATTAGCAGCATAAAACCGATTATAAGGTCAAATAAAGTGCATAAGTTTGATTCAATTTCAGTGAGTATCTAGCATTGAAACAAAACACATCATGTCATTTTTAGTAGTCAATCCAAATAGTTCTCGTTTCATGACTAATGAGATACAAGATGACATAGAACATCATTTCAGGGAAAATAACAGACAGCTACCTCAGATAACATATTTCACTGGACCGATCTCATCACCACAACAGATAGATGGCATTGAATCAAGTAACCAATCCATGGAAGCGTGCATGCCAATCTTAATTGACGTGAAATCCCAATACTATTATCAAAATTTCAAAGGTGTCTTAATTGCCTGTTTCTCTGACCACCCTTTAGTGCAAGAATTATCTCAAATTTCTCACAAAGATAACTGCAATAAACCAATAGTGGGCCTACTACATTGTAGTATAAACTACTGCAGCTTATTGCAAAATAAAAAATTCTCAATAATAACATCCAACAAGGAATGGGTTCAAATTTTAGACGATTCTGTAAGGAGAAAATTTCTAACCTCAAACATTATCAGTCAAAATTTGTGGAAAGGGACAGTCTCTACTGATTTACAAGTGCTTGATTTGCATAATTATGAAAATTTTAATCGTGTAGTTGAAACGATTTATGAACAAAATATCAAAAGATTAAAGTCTGATATCATTATTCTCGGTTGTGCAGGTTTCTGTCCCTTAAAAAGGAGGTTGCAAAAGCAATTCATTAACAACAACGTGGATTTTCTGGATACTATTACTCTAGGTCTTGAATATTTGATCATGATGGCTAACGTGTAGATTCGAACATTATATGTATATATATTTCTACATAGTTAAAAAGTACAACAAAGAAAAAAAAACATCAATACATGGAAAGCTGCGAAGACGAGAGGAAACACACACGACCTACGTAGGTTTGTTGAAAGTAAATGGATATATAGCTTGAACGAAAACTCTAATATATCTTTTTTTCATTTCTAATTTCCAAAAGTTCCACTGAATCATCTTTTAGATCAGGTCTAAGGATTTGCTCTCTCCATTCATCTTCAAAGTTTTCAACGTACGCCCATGTCTGAAACCAACCTCTATCCCTCAAGAAATCGTTAACCGGCACACCTGGAACTGGGGAGTAGTAACATAATGTCAGATAGACCACTGAACTGATGCTGAATCCAACAGGATAGCCCAGATAATAGAGTCTACGTGCACCTTCGGAGACTTTAATATATCCTGATACATCGCTGATGAACCCCGGTAAATTAGGAGCAATACCACATAGATAAGCTACGATTGCTCTCCAGTTGAAACCGTATCTATTATTGTACATATAAAAAGAACCGTTTTGCGCCAGGTACAAATGCATCAGCTTAATATAACCTCTTCTAATAATAAAATAGTCTGAACAAATGATACCAGCAATACTTGATAGGAAGATAGCGTATGCTCCTAAAGCACTAGTAAATTTACTCGAGGAGGACATCATATTCCATGGGCAAATACAAAGAGCCATAGCTGCACAAAATATAGAGCCACGCCTAATGTTAATATACCTGGGAAACAATGCTGTCATATCTGTACCACACGATAATGAGTTTGCTGAAATATTTGTGCCTAATTGAGCTAAAGCAAAAACAAATGAGATCAAAAATACTCCAGCTCTTGTGCCTCTGGTAAATGAAACATCCAAGAAACGGTCCAATACATCCAATGGCGACCAGTAGTTCACGCCATATAAGTGATATCCGGCAGCTGTAACAATAATTCCAATCAAACATGTTAAGGCAAAGAAAAAGGGAATTGCTATTAATTGTGGCCATAATGATGATTTTGGAGATTTAGCAAATCTGCTAAAATCAGGGGCATTTATGATCAAAGCTGCAAAATTTGCAATGCATGCCATCAATGATCGAACAAAAACCCAAGAAAATTCAGAACCATGGGGAGCATTGCCATTTAGTGTTCCTAATGCTATATGACCATGAGACTTCTTTAATGCCCATATTAAAAAGCCGAATGCTGCAAATGGGATTAGTATAGCTTTAATCATAAAGAGGTGCCTTATCTTATGTGGCGCGACTAACACGAAGGGTATACTGATCACCCAAAATATAAAAAAGCACATGAACTCGTATGTTGTTGAGTTTGGTGAACCGAAATGGTTGGGAATTCTTGAAGGTAAATTATTCCCAAAAATTGATTTTAGCATTAAAGAAATTGGTTGTGCACCTAACCATGCCTGAACAGAGTACCAAACAATCGCCATAACTATTCTATTTATAATTGGCCACAGTGAAAAAAAGATACCAAAAGATGCTCTTACTGTGATTGGGAAAGAAAGGTGGTATGCAGTACCAAACCTGGAGCTCAAGACCACATAAATAGCAGTCCATGTATAACCGACCCACACGGTTAACCAACATTGCCACCAATTCAAACCCAATTGCATCCCAGTAGCAGCCACTTGCCATGTATTAATATTGAAACAATCAGCTAACCAAAAATATAAATAGTTATACCATGACCAAACCCTTCTTTCCTCTTCTACTGGTTTCAGATCACGATTGTAAAGGAAGGATTCTTTGAGTGTGACATTTAATGTAGTTTTATCTAGCACGATATATTCATAATATATCTTCTTCCATATGGAGTCATATTCTGGCAGTAGGTTGACATCAAACTGTTCAATTGATGATGATGAACTATCAGATATTTTTGTTATTACTCTATTTTTTATTATATCATCCTGTACTTGACCATTAACTTTTTCAATATCACTTCTTTTCGGTGATACAACTGATGTTTGAGCTTGTACATTTTTTCTTGATTGATTACTAAAGAGAGCTGTTAAACCGTCTGGCATTGCACCTTCTTGTTTGAACAATAATGCTATACAATTAGTTTTCTTGCTGATTTTGGTTAAGAGGGTTATAATATGAAATGGCGCTCTTTATATAATTGTATTCGTAAGATTATACTCTAGAAAGCTTAGAGATACATAATAATGCTTAAATCATCCCTCCTCAATTATGATTTGCCATCAGTTCGTACTAGAAATTGAATATTAACTTGAAGGCTAGCCTTTGGAAACAAGATTGGGCTTGTGAATGCCATTATAATGTTCCTTATCTTGAGACATCCGCAAAATTGCTAAGATAAAATCTGGATTGAGTCAAACTTAGCTGGATGTTGAAGTTTCTTTTCTTTGCTCTGAATCCATAATAATGCATGCAAGTTGCAGTTTTTACAGATAAGAGGTATTGGATTAAGATATGATACAGCGATAAGAAAAAAAGTAACAAATAAAAGACTTCTGCATAGTTATTTGAACGGAATATTTTGATTTTTGGTGAAAACATTATTTCAAACCATGATACTAATGAAACTATTATGTTATTCTATAAACGAATTTGTGATGATCTTAACAGAAATTCTTAGGAGACCTCTTATCTCGGTGCTATCTCTTATCAACAGTTGAAAAAAATAAACGTTTATTAGAGGATAAGGGAAGAGCCAAGAGGGCAGGTCTATTGACAAACGGCCCGATAGATTAGTAAAATAAATGTGCGTTGCTATGTTGATAACGAAACAATGCTTTTATGATAATTACGAGAGTATATATAAATTCAAGCTTTAGATAACGTTCTAATAATATGGGGATAGTCTTTTTACCTGTTGAGATGCCCATATCAATAAGTGGAAAAAAAGAAAAAGTAACAAATGCCTATAAAAGCTATCGCTTCTGACCATGTTGTTATAGATCATGAGATCGTACCTGCTACAATATTGTACTCAACTGACTCTGGAAAGATAGTAGATATCTTTAAAGGCAACCCGTTACTCTCAATAGATTATTTGAAATTAAGGGCTTACAACGTCGAAGAATATGAAAATGTTTCCCCGAATATTATTTTGCCAGGACTAGTGGACTCACACGTGCATCTGAATGAACCGGGTAGAACTGAATGGGAAGGGTTTTTAACTGGAACACAAGCTGCAATCAGTGGTGGGGTGACGACAGTCGTAGATATGCCATTGAATGCGATACCTCCAACTACAACTGTCAAAAATTTGAATATGAAATTGAATGCTACGAGAAATCAGCTCTGGTGTGATGTTGCCTTTTGGGGAGGTTTAGTACCTGATAATCTACATGATCTTATCCCCTTGGTTAAAGCAGGCGTTCGCGGATTCAAAGGGTTTTTAATCAATTCTGGTGTGGAAGAATTTCCTGTAATTAATCAATCACATATCAAGAAGGCAATGAGAATATTAAATTGTGAAAGGACAATGCTTATGTTTCACGCAGAGATGGAAGATGAATACACTAGTATTTCTCAGCATTCAAAGGTATTCGTTGGAAATAACGTATATACGTCATTCCTAGAATCAAGACCGCACAAGTTTGAAACTGATGCCATAGGAATGATTATAAATTGCCTCAAAGATACTTTTGAGTCGCAGAGCACTTCTGAACAAGCACCTCTATTCTCTACTCATATCGTACATTTAGCGTCTGCTAAGGCTCTTCCGTTAATAAAAGATGCAAAAGAACAAGGCTTGCCACTCACAACAGAAACATGTTTCCATTATCTATCATTTTCAGCCGAGAATATCAGCAATAGCGATACATTTATGAAGTGTTCCCCTCCTATTAGATCTGAAGAGAATCGTCTTCAGTTATGGAAGGGACTGCAAAATGGAGTTATTACATCTGTCGTCAGTGACCATTCTCCGTGCACTCCTGAATTGAAGAAGCAAAAAACAGGAAATTTCTTTGAAGCATGGGGTGGAATATCTTCAATTGGTCTTGGTTTGCCTTTACTCTTCACTGAAGGAACAGAATTGTTTCCAGATCTCACATTAGTTGATATAGTTAAATGGTGCTGTGAAAATACATCTAAACAAGTAGGTCTCGAAAAAGAAAAAGGTTTTATCAAGGTAGGTCATGATGCAGATTTAGTAGTCTTTGATCAGGCTGATAGTCAGATAATTGACAATTCGAGAGTGTATTTCAAAAATAAATTAACCGCATATAATGGCTTAAAATTAAAAGGGGTTGTTAAAAAAACAATATTAAGAGGTCGAATGGCATTTACTCTAAAAGATGGGCCGAGCATCACACCTCAAGGACGTACGATATTAGAGCAAAGGAAGTGAGGGACAAAATGAAAAAGAATTTCATTGATATACTACAATTTATTAGTGTTTTACAGTTGTTTTGATTTTTATATTCGTACTAGGAATGCACGATGCAATTATAATTGTCATTTTAGCCGCAGTTTTCCTTTTTTTTTTGTTGCGTACTTAATATTGAAACTGATGATACAATCTTGTAAAATGAATTTATTTAGTGATAAATATATGTGTTCATTGCTTTCATTAGAATAGTCATTATTAAACTGCTTACGCTTTGAGGATCGGTATCTGCCCATCGAGCTCATGTATTGAAATAAAAAGCTTAAAAATTGTGAATCCTTTCAAGATATAAATCAATGTATACCGGAAAAAATTGACTAATCGTTCCATTATGTGGACCAAAGCAAAGAGTATTGTTTTGATTTCTGGTAATGTCTTTGAAAAATCTATTTGAAAAAATTTGTAAAGAGATAAAAACTGCTAAGTGATAAGATGCTCAATTGAAAAAAAAAAAACGAGTATACGACATACAATTTTGCGGACCATAATATCCTAGAGGGCAAATCACAATTTACCATGGGTATTAGTGTGCTGATATAAAAAGGCAGTATTATTGTGATTTTGTTAGGATTTTTTCCTTGCGGAGCTTTTATACCTAAAGAGTTAGCTCAGTGAGTAGTGAATCTTCTAATATTAATACTTTCTTACAATTCATGACATTCAAGCACTTTTCTATGGAACTATAAAACCACCTATTATAACTAATGACCTAACATGTAACCCAGACATGAGAAGAAACTCCATTACATGAGTATTAAAATACGACTTTCAGGAAATCGAAATTCATCTAGGCGATTATTGGTGAGAAGATGATAATATGGATGCATACCTTTAGTGCTGCTGGATTGTTTCAGTACGCATTCGTTTTTTTAAATGACTGCGATTTTCGATAATTATCTCTTACCAATATTTTGAATGACTAGAGCCCTCCAAAGAATGAGCTGGTGATAAACAAACAGGGGGTCACAAAACCTTTACCAGGTTTATGGACTCTTAATTTATTAATGAGATTAATTTTAACAAATCTCGAGCGAATTAAGCTTATTCTTAAGAAAGGGTCACAGGAAAACATCTGACTGAGATCTCAGGTAGATTTCCACTAGATTCCACGACGAAGCTCAAATATTATATAATATGATCTTTTTAGCAAATATCTTACTAGTTTCACTTACAAGATGCTTAATCAGCAAGATACCCTGCTGGCTCACTCCAGTTATCAGAACATCTACAGAAATATTACCTTAAAAATAGTGCTTGCTTCACGACTTTTGGAAAAGATTTTTAACCCTTTAGTATAAATGACATAGATTTTTGAATGTTTAGAAATGATTTGAAGCGTTTAGCAAACTACATTTCTTCATTTTCTTTATTAGATACCCAATAAACGAACCAAATAAAAAAATATGAAATCTTTCAAATTTATTTCAAAAACTACCATATTTCTCAAGCTACTGGGGTATTTACAAAGAGGCAAACGATACATGTCATTATACTGCACATATATGGTCAATAGCAGATTATGGGCTGGTAGGCTTATTCTGTGATTACGGCTTAAACGTTCAATCTTCTAATACAGACCCTTTTACCAACTTCTTACAGAGCTACACGCTCAGCAAACCTCTTTCAGTAAATTCAGCGAGGGTGTGTTCGCTCAGTGGGAAAATTGAAAACCTTCAGTCGAATCAGCGGCTTGTCTTAGTAAATGTCACTCCTCGACGACGGCAGCTGTCTGCAGAATCAGGATCCTGAATGCTAAGCAATGCCGCACAACGGCCGTTTTTGTAGCACCAGATGCAGAATCTGTCAGTCCTCGACAGTGCGTGTCAGTGGACGCAGAAACCGTCAACAGAATCAGCCAGTGTGGGCCGCGGTTATGGGTTTTGTGCAGAATGTGTCGCGAAAACAGCGTGTTTGTAGTAAACAAACAAACAAACAAATAAACAAACAAAGGGCACGTCTTGTGATATATATAAGCGGGGCATCTCTGGGTGATAATAGCACTCATTTCTGCCAAAAAACCAAACGATATCGCTACTACAAGAGCTATATACTACTACATACTTAATTAATACTACTACTTTGCGTCATGTCTTCTGTTATCTTCATCTCTGACCG